>CM056949.1:5006974-5579494 GCA_029856935.1 Cyclocarya paliurus | reverse complement strand
TGATAGCAGTACGTACGCGCGGTGATGGTAGATCAAGTACTCTGCTAATTCCAAGCATATTTTTCATTATTGATACATCAAACCCTTTTTTCTTTTTCATTATTGGAGAAGTTCTTCTGATCTAGTCGTTCGATTCGGAAATATACGCACACACAGCAGTTGTGACAAGAAGTACTGCCTCGATCGGAGGAACTCATTTTTGTTTGTGGGTTTCGATTTGTAAATTTATTTTTACTTTAATTTTCCGCCGAGTCTAAAAATATTCTTTTGTCCATGTGGTACTTTCTGGAATATATATCTTTCACCACCCTGGTGGCTGCCTTTTGTCCATGGATTGGCTATTTGTGGCTTGAATTTGTACATATTTTTCTTGCTCGGCTTTAAATCCTGCAGGGATCATTTTGTTTATGCATGGCTAATAGTGAAGTACAGACGAATGAAGAGGAAAATTAATTTTACTAACCAATAGTGATATTATAATATAATATATATGTGTGTCCAGATATCTAATAAAGGTTCTCCATAAAAAGATAACACTTTCATGATTATTCCAAGAATTAATTTATTCAGTTTTTAACTTTTAATGCATATTATCTGCAAAAACAAACGTTGTAGTAGTTCGTTTGAAATTAAAGAGTCGTATTTTCTGTCTCGCAAAGCACTGTACTCCTTTTTTATTTCTAGAAAAAATGCCGCGCTGATTTCACGGCAAAAATAAGAACTTCAACGTATAACAAGAAAATTATTGAGGCCTGTGGGCGGCTCCGCATCGGCCAGCCCACTTCCGGGAGCGCAGTCGCATGCGAGCGAGCGGGTAGACTTCCCAGTTCATGTTTTTATAAGCGCCGGGGCAGGGATTGGGTGATACTCCACCCGTCTTGCTCATCCAATAAAAGTAAAAAATCTTAAATTTCAGAACTAGAGGGGATGTCGTGACCATGCAGGGGTCTGTGAGGAGAAGAGGAGAGACAAAGAAGGAGATTATTGGCGGTGGAGGAGAGAGAAAGAATTTGTGTTGGGCGACGGCTGTACTTGTGAAATTTAGGATTTTTTTTTTTTTTGCTTTTATAGAAATAATAGAATGAAACGGATGGGGCGTGTGGAGTACTCGCTCGGACCCCGCCCTGCATATAAAAACCAATGGAACATGCATGACTCTCGGGGTGGCTCGGGGGGGGGGGGGGGTGGGGGTGGGGTGTGTGGTGGGGGGTTTACAGCTAGGGTAACAAGTGTAGTCTTATTGGGTTTCTTAGCTGGGACTATTTTTCCTCCAGCAACACGTACCGCGCAAAGAAAATGTACTAGCTGCAGAAGCATCTCTAGCTTTGGGTACAATATTAATGGGTTACGTTAAAGCATCTCTAGGTTCGACCAGATCGATTACTTGGAAGTATCGAAAATTTCAAAAAAGAAAGAAGAGAAAAGAAAAAACAAACTGTAATTCAAGAGTATGTATGGGTATTGGGTATAGAATTAAATATCGCTAGCCTTACAAATATTGATAGTACACAACACTGAGGGTACTGATATTGATATCAACTTTGTATCAATCGATAATGCATGGTTCATGATATTCGGGATATATATATATAAGATTACAATTTATAGCAGTTTTGTCATTAATCCATGACTTATTTTGCATGACAACGTCTGTGGAGATTGATTTTGCAATATCATCATTGATACTGCACATAAAACCCTTTAATCCTCATTAATTAGTAGGTTTGGCTCTTCTGCTAACAGAAGAGATTGAACTGATAAATAATATTATGAATAATTGGCTCAAGAACAAGAAGGCCCTGCATGCACCTTTATATTATAGGATATCGAATTGGTTTATTTTCGAGGAGTTGAACGAACGAGATCTGAGGAGTGTGGGGAGAGGATGCATGAAATGTAGTCAGGAAGTGCCCTCTTTACGACCAATCATTGGAGTTTGGAGGGATAATTTATTTTGTTTCAGGGCACGAAACCAATGATGGATTGAATCTAGTGGAACCTTTCTTTACACGTCTAAAGGAGGCAGAATTTTCCAAGGATTTGAAGCATGTTCAATGTTCCAATTAAAAAAAACCGTCTACTTTAATTCAAGCACTTCAAGTGGATTCCAACTCTTACACAACCAAGCAATTCCTCTTCGCCCAGTAGTGGGTTTCTTTCTGTTTCACCAACCTAACCATCTGAAAATTAAATAACTCGATTAATCTTGAAATTGATTCCTTTAAAAAATTAGCAGCTCCATTTTTTAAATCTTTCAAAGTGGGCTCTCTCAAATCCAGGTGCCCAATGGTGTAGCCTCTGTATCCGTTTGTGGGCAATGGTCTTATTCTCACTTTAACTCCTGAAGCTTTTTATTAATTTAAGGGATATCTAGATCTGCCACTATCAAGTACGGCACTTATATAAATTAATTTCCTCTGCACTCTCTCTCTCTCTCTCTGAGCATTATTAATTGCAACCCACATGGCGGTGTCTCCATTCTTGTCTGAGACTAGGGTGAAGATTTATGGTATGTAAAGAAGGAAGCAATAAGATGGGCCTAGGAGTTAAAAAAAAAGAAGTTAGGTCCTTTTATGGAAATATATGCAAGTATATAAATTGATTACCAGATCAATCAGTTCTAAGATGTTCCTAATTTCAGCAATTATTTGAGCTGGAATCTGTGCTATAAAGTGAAAATGTCAGCTTAATTACCTTGATCGATCGAATAGGTTGGTAACGTTTAACCAATAATCAAGGATTCCATGCAATTACGTATATTTTTTTTTCAGTCCAAACCTCAAATGTATTTGATCACTCAGGAACTAGGATTTAGCGTTTCAGATTGCGATTAAATATGTATAAGATGCATATTTGTCAAAAGTTGGCGAGAGTGTGCATCAAAGACGACTTTTGGATTTTTTGCATTCAGTTGGATTATACACGCCAAGCATTCTTGCCAAATTTAGGTGAACTCACTGAACTGCATATTTAGAGACAAGTGCCAAATTTAGGTGAGTTGCTTATAAAGAAAGACAACTGCATGCTGCATATTTTTTGTATTCGGAGAGGGTAACATCAACAGTGTTTGTAGTACTTCAAAGTAGACAGCAGGTTCCATAGCCTGGCTTCTTTAATTGATGGACAGAGTCAAAAGCCTGGCCTTCATGTGAGGGAATATATATATATATATATATAAAATATCAAGAACCAGTGTGTGCCATTGCATCTTATGCTTCAAGTCCCTTGGCATAAACTATTAGAGATGCTTTCCCATTATTGAGATTTTAACACAGTGTAGACAGAACATGTTCTTTGACTTCGAAACAGTCTATCCACGTTTTTAGAAGCTGTAAGACTAACCAACAAAACAACAGAAACTATAGTAGGAAATGCACGAAAATATTGTCCTCATGACTAATGCGCATCGACATATTTCAGGAGCTGTTTTGGGTACCCCAATATTGCTTGTATGGGAAGAAGACTTTGGAGTACCATATTGAAATACTGTCACTCAATTATTAACCGATTGCTTGGCTAGCATGCATATACCTGTATATGTCGATCCTTTTAGAGTAAATATGATTTTCTTTCATGGCAGATCTATGATCCTTCCCATCCCTATTTTATCCTACACGATCGAAGACAGTCCTGGTTCATTGTTGGTTTTGCAACCTTTAATGGGAGAGAATGATTTCACAGGGACCCAATGATCAACAACGTACTTTTTCATGAATAAAAATGCACTAGGAACACTAGAGGACAAATGTACGAGTTGTATAAGTTTTATGTGGTGAAAGTCATACCTGTAAGAACTATTAAATTGCCTGATTCTTTCATCTTAACAGATGTTGATCTGTGTCTCCCATCTTTTCCCTTTCAAAATTATCACTGCTAGTCTTGTCTTTTTCCCCTACGCCACTGCTTGTGAATTGACACGCATCTTTTTGTTGTCTGATCTTTGTTTTTGGCTACTTTTTTACACAGGATTATCATGTTTGGAAGATCGAGTACCTGATTTATTATCTCTTGCAAGATTTAAGTAAGTTTGGTACTATTTCCCATTTTATGTATTTTGTAATGAATAGTCCTAATCGATATGTTTTTCCCACTGATACCTAATTGATAGCGAACCTCATCGTGAATAGCTTTTTTAGGTCCGTTAGGCTTGGTTGATTTTCCCAGAAAGAAAGCAGATCAGTTCAGTGGTACATTGATTCAAAAATGTTTGATGGAAATCAAATAATAAATACTGTTTATGTACTGTTCATGACTTGCATGATTAGTTGATCACCTCCAGTTGTATCTCTTTCCAGAAACGAAAGCTATCATGAATAACTCTCAATATTGCATTGTCTGTTCTCTTGGAAAACTGACAATGCAATTCTAGATGTTTTCAGTCTATGCACGTGAGCTTGTCTTATGAAAAAAAATCACAAATTGGAATTATCAATGCTGTTGAATTCAACATGACATTTTTTCTCAAGGAGTTATTCATCAACGCATGCATTTAGGTTGAAAGTCCACAGCTAAATGACATCAGCATCAATGTTTGTTCAATGTATCTCAAGCCTCAGGTTTTAAGCTAATTAATCTTCTTTATTCTTTTGGGAGATTGTGTCGTTACTGCTAAAAATATTAAGACTAGTAAAGAAATAGTGTCTTCCTTAATACCCCCCAATCTGGTCGGGGAATCACATGGCTTCCGCCTAGAGGATGACTGCAAGTGCACATATACTACAGAGAGTGTGCACGTGTGCCATATTCTATGATAAGAACAAAAACCAGGCATAAACTTGGACATGAGTTTAAGCACACAGTAGTACTGTTTGTGCAGCCCTACTGGCTACTTTGGAAGTTACTAATATGGAGAGAGGATATATAGCCCTATTTTGGACCGAGACTCACTTCTAGTACCCCAGGACATCTGCAAGTTAATTGTCGGAGATAAGAAATACGGCGGGGCGCCATCTTTGGAGTCCGTAACTTAACTAGATGGGTCATCTTCTAATTAAGAAATAAAACTTAATTTAGATGTGATATTTTATTCTTATAATTGATGAGGGTAATTGGTGTATAAAATCTCGCATTATTTGAAAAAGATAAGTTTTTATTCTTTATAATATTTTAATAAAAAATTTATTATATCATTGACTAATCATTTTAAAATATATATTATGCAGCTTGTGCCTTCCATTAGAGCATTATATTAGAAATCGAGAGTAAATTAAAGGGAATGAAGAATTCCTACATCCGTGTTATCACTAAAGTTTTATAAGCTAACAAGGTAAGAGTGCAACCATTTATTACTAATACAGGCATCTTCATTTGAAGAATCGCGCTACTTGCAACATTATTGTAAGGTGGGATTTGGATGGTGAGATGAGATGAGATGAGATAGTTTTAAATGAAAGTTGAAAATTGAATAAAATATTTTTAGAATATTTTTAAAAAATATTATTATTGTTTTGAGATTTGAAAAAGTTGAATTATTTATTATAATTTATGTCAAAATTTATAAAAATTATAATAATGAGATGGATTGAGATGTTTTTATTATCTAAAGGCTAGGTTTCATGAGTTAAGAGTGCAAAGAGGCACATATGAAAAGTTGCAAATGCATAAGAATTAAATGTGTTTCATTACATCTATTCATTTTTTTAAAAGATATTTTAATCACAAAACAATTTTTATATAATATGTTATATTATATTCTACGTTAAAATAAATATAACATATTATATTATACGAATCAAATTATTAATTTATTGTTGTGAGATTGATATAACACTTATATATATATATATATATAATGAAAAAGAAAACATGTTGCTGATAACAGTGATCAAAGTACGAAGGGAGAAGATGAGAGAGCTCAATAATTGGTTTTCCTTTTTGAAGTGTCTTTTTTTTTCTTTTTCTTTTTTTATATATTTAAGAGGACGGCACCCCAGTGTACGTCCTTTTCGTGGTAGCCACCAGTGAGAACAAAATGAGTCTAGACTCTAGACCGTAGTTATTCTCTATTTATTTTTCTTTTTAATTAGGGCACAGAAGATCAGCTTTTATATAAAGCTTTCGCTTTTAAAACGGAAATTAGGACAGTCTAACTAGTTGTTAAGATTAATCAAAGAGATCTGTTTTTCATGTAAAAAACGACACTTCATCTCGAGAGAGCTTTTAGACCCCCTATTATTACCATTAATTATCAGGTTGCTTTGCAGAAAACTAATGCACGCAGGCGGGCATGTGCAGACACGTGTTTCTACCATAAAACGACTTCAAAAAAATGGGCATGGCATATGTGCCGCTGTGTATGCACTTAAAATATATATAATATATATGTTAAAACTTTATTATTAAATAATAATGTTAAATACAATTTTAACATGTACAAATTCTGACTATCCTATTAAAAAAAAAAACTAGGATCTACATTATTAAAAAAATAAATTTTTTATATGAATTTTTAATTTATTCACTTTTTTATAAAGAAATGTGTAGAATTTACGCAATCTAAAATAATAAATATCATTTAACATTATTAAAATACCAAACGTATGGCTAAAATAGAAGTAACATCAACTAGCTAGTATGTAAAAGGGCTTATATTTTAATTTATTTATAATTATCAACTAGTAACATAGATAATTCTATCGGCAAAAAGATAACATACAGCTAAAATTGAGATCCCATTCAAAAACTATAGGACCAATAATTGCTGTATATGTTTTATAGTTTACAAACCCCTACAGCCCACCCAACCCCCCCTCTCCTCTTTTTCCTCTTCTCCCGGCTGGCTGTCCTAACTGTAACCCTCTCTCTTGCTCCACCAAAAGCCGCAAAAATTCCTTAACCTGAAAACATAACGAAAAATATATTAACCTGACATGCAAAATACAAACTAATTATGTTTCCATAATGTTAGATATCATATATATATATATATATATATATATATATATATATATATGTATCAATTTGAGTTAAAAATCCTACCTCGGATGGTTCTTGCAAAGAATAAGAGGCGTTTGTTTCCTTTGCAACTCTAGAGACAAGGATCCCAAATCCTTGTCCGTTATGGCGCAGAACCTAAATTATGGTACGTAACAAAATCGTTAAAATCTTGACTCCTAATTCAGAGAAATATTGAACAACTAATTATGAGGAGATCTAGATGATGCTACCTTGAACGCATCCTCATCAGTCTGATCATCTCCAATATAGATTGGCAAAACATCATTAGAATTGGCATATCCTGAGAAAAAGACATTATAAAAAGACGATGATCATTAGAAGTGAACAACAATATGACCCTAATTATTTTATTGAGTCAACGAAGGAAGATTCCAGGCTGTAGTGAGCAGAGAAATTGCAGCAACACTTACCTAGTGATTCCAGCAAGAATTCAAGGGCTTTGCCCTTGTCCCATTTGATGGTTGGACGGATCTCCAAAACCTGTTTCAAACGACGCATGGGTCAAGCATATTAACACATATTAAAAAAGGACTTTGACCCATTACTAAAATACACAGAATCTTCTAGATATATGAAATTTCCTCTTCTTTCAGATATAGAAAAAATAAGAACTAGATGAAGATCTGGAGGTACCTTCCTCCCTTGTGTCAGTTTAAGTTTTGGATACGCACGGAGCACCACCCTAACTTGCTCTGCTAATGCAGCCCATCTCTGACCCACAAAAATACAACCGAAAAAACAAAATAAGCTTATATTAGTCTTCCATGTTATATACGAGGAAAAACAATCGAACAAATTAAGAGGTTTTGGTCACCTTTTCATCGACGCAGCGGAAGTGTACGGATAGGCAAAACTTGTTGTTTTCCACCTTTGCTCCTGGGATGGAACTGATTTCGTTTATCAAGGCTTTGTACACCTGAAAGTAAAAACGTAAGAGAGTTCACTGTCAGTCCCTCGTACATGCATCTTTCCGATATTTGGTTTGACTTTTACTGCAATTTAAATGGGAAGGAAAAAAAAAAAAAACCTCAACGATCATGGGCAGAAACTCAGAAGCAGCTTCGAAGATGACTGCTTGATTTCCCTGAATCATCAGAAGAGTGAAGAAAAAATTCTAAGAACATGCAGCAAAACGAAGAATAAATTGACGAAGTGTTTGCTATTTTTCCTTTTTGTACATGCTAGGACTCACTTTGTCGCATTTTCGGTGTTTGGATGGTCCCTTGATATCCATCCCGTGGCTGCCCGCATAGAATAGTTCTTCTAACCTTACAAAATTATAAACCTGCAAATTTGATAACCAAAATAAAATATTAAAAAAAAAAAAAAGGTACTCGTCCAGTGTTACACAGAAAATGTACGGTAGTAGACAACTAATGCAATTTTATGGTTCTGGGAATGCACCTTATCCCTGCACCTCCCACTCACTATGGCTGTGGGGAAATATCTAGCCACATCCCTTACAGCTTCTCTCATCTGCTTTAAAGAAGCATGGAAGAAAAATGTGAATGACATTTAAGTTTACCAAAATCTGAAACCTAGCTAAGAGAAGATGCATGAACTTGGGCGAAAACACAAAAAAAAAACATTATTATAAAATTGTTGGAAACGAAGTTGGCGAAGGATAACGAACCTCTATGGACATGAATGCTTGATCTGGATCCTCGACAATAGGAGAGAGGGTGCCATCATAATCCAGAAACATCACAATCTGCTTTCCCTTGGAAGCTGATATAATCTGCTCGAAATTTTCTAACGCCGATGGATGACGGAGCTGTTGTTCCAACAGTCAAGAACCAAAGAGATTATTCGTAAATAACATACCATTATTAATGAGAGGAAGTAAGGAGCATGTAGAGAGAGGCTGACACTTACAATCCAGGAGCTTTTTTCTTCTGTTTCAGGCAAAGAAAGCGTGGATTTGGTTCGGGTAGGCGAGGAGTCTCTCATGGAATCAACCCAGGCACTGACCCTGGCTCTTCCTCCAGTTTCAAGCCTCTTCATGGGTTTCTTTTTGGATATGGCAATGCGCCCACCAAGCGCAGCCAGAGTCTTTGGGATCGCGGGTGAGAACAGTGCTGAATTCGACGCGGCAAGTCTAACCTTTCCGATAGGCGACGTGCAATCAGAAACCACCACATTCTGCTTAGTCATTTTTCCTCTATCCTCAGCCCTGCATAAACACCAAAACACTCTTATCTTCAGACCACAATAAGAAGATAGAAATCAATGGAAAATCCCATTGAAAAGGTTCTACCAAACCAAATGAAGAGTGATATGATAGATACCTCGAGGTTTTTAAAAGTTTCAGGAAAAACAGAGTTGGGAAGGAAAAGGCTAACAGAGAGAATGAAACAGAGGGAAAACAGAGATACCAATGTGTGAGTTATTGAGGTGAAACGGAGATCTTATATAGAGATCACCTCAAAAAGAAAAAGAAATCAATCAAAAAAGTTGAAATCCACGCGCACTCACGCTCACAAGTCACAACTTATAGGCTATCTAGTCAATATAGAACTGGGTTTCACGGCACTAACCGACTAGGGCCCCCACCCTTCCATTCCGTTGCTTCATGTACTTTTTCGACTAATGTAGTCGTGGATTATGGAAGCGTGCACATTTTTAAAAAAATAAATAGAATATGTTATAAAAAATTAGTTTTATTTTTTTTATCTCATATTTATTTATTTTTTTAAAAAAAATACTTAATATTTATACAACTTATAATTATATTTAACATTACTCATGATATAAACGGGAGACTGGGAGCCAGAGTGATCTCACTGGACAGAATATTATCAGTGGCTATTGCCAATATGTTGTACTATGATCAAACCTATATGTTGTACTATGATCCAACCTATGCAATAAGCTTCCATAATTTAGTATACATTTGTCACTAATCCTTTATATCGGACAAAATAACCACTATTGGGATAATAGTTCTAGGCATATTTTCAATCAATCTTAACCAATGACAAATTTCCCATTTGTAAAATATTATGAATCCCACTCGCAATGTCCTTTCTCGTTTTCTTTTTAATTTTCCTTTTTTCGGGCACTCAACGCATTTAATACGTGAAGCAATGCAAGAGGTGAAAATGAGATCACTTTTTGTGAGTCCGCCATTTTAAAAAACAGAGTGCAGTATGCAATGGGAATAATAACTCTGATAAAAGATCCCCCCTTCCCCGACTACCCAAACCCAAGTGAATTTTCTGCATTGTTGGGGGAGTAAGATGTTCTGGTGCTGTCGTTGAAAAGGAGAATGGGAAAGTACTACTTGAACCCCACTCCTACATGTTTGGTTGTATCAGGTTGTGACTAGGCAACTAATGTGTTGAGTTTATTCATTTTACCAATTGTCACACATTAACGATTCAATGACATGTCAATTTAGTTTATAATGTGGTTTTGAATGTAAATGGCATCTATTATTCCGCTTTATTAGGCTATTTTTTCACTGAATTACGATCCTTAGTCTAAAAGTTCAAGTTTATGGGTACTGTTCCATTTCAACAGGGGAAAAAAATACAACTACTGTTAACCGATTTGCCGTACTTCACTGTCTATAATACCACTTCTTGCGGAAAAGAAAACGTTTAGAATTGTTTACGGTTTGTAGCTCAAATGCAGTATACCAACTGTTTATTTTAGTGACTATTTGTGAAATTATCGCTTGTTTCAAAAGTTTAAGCTGATGGAAAGAGATAGATTTTATTATTTTATTTTATATATTGATATTTTCCCTCACGTGTAGGTCAAACTTCCTCTTAATGAGTAGCCAACACGTGAAATATTTAATTAAATGGAATAGAGTGTAGAGTCAGGATTTGAACTCAAGACCTCTGCTCTGATACCATGTAAAATCATCACTTGTCTCAAAAGTTTAAACTAATGGAAAGAGGTAAATTTTATTATTTTATTTTATATTTTAACACTATCATTTGACGTGTAATTAAAGTAACCACTCACATTTACGTGTAAATATAGATATAGAATATCATTGATAAAGCCGGCATTAGGCAGCAGAGAGGCAAAACCATCTATCAGCCATCAAAATGAGGGGGAAAGAGCTAGAATTTGATTGTTCGAAGAAGCCCTAAACATCCATTAGGCTTTTCTATTTCTTTTTCTTTTTTTCTTTTGGGCCCCTTTTTCGGGTCTAGGTAGGTGTTATATGTATTATATGGAGGAAGGTAGCTAGGAAGGTGTTATAGGACAAGAAAGACTCGTTCACAAGCATGTGATCTTTAGAATTGAGGCCCCATGCAATAAAAAAGTTCGTATGCATGAGTAAGCCAATGATAGCAAAATCTTCCCACACCGCCCCTTGTAAAGTTCAGTGAAACTAGCAGCTCCAACCTAACCCTTACAAAGTCTGCAACAAAACCAGGAGCGTTCGCTATCTTTGTCTCATAGCTTTGTCATTCATTAAACTTTCGTGGCTGCATTGTTTACTGAAAATTCTACCCTTTTCCTCTTGGCATGCACGTCGAGCTTTTACCATTTATATATTTATATATGTTAATGCCAGCAAATGGAGTTTGTGTATCATTGAATCAAGTTTATATACAATCACATCAAAATAATAGATCCTGTAGAAGTACTAGTGACAGATTTGGGTATGAAGTGTGTAGGGATATGTGAGTGATATGGAATGATTTTATTAATAAGAAGGGATTTTTTTTAATTTTTTTTTTATATGCAGGTGATGGAGGTTCAAACCTGACTCTACTATTTAAATACCAGACCTTATGCCATATGGTCAAAAGGACCTAATTGACATGCAATACTGATTAATTCACTATATGGCATAATTAAAGCATTAATTATATACTGATTGATTCACTAAATCATGATTGTTGTCGTTGTCGACGTACTTTCTCGTGTAATATTACAGCTTTTGAACTATATAAATAAATAACGGCGAGTCGACATTGTTGAAATTACTACTGGTCGAAAATTGAGAATTTTTTTTGTTTTCGTTCCTCTTTCTTTCGCTTTGCGCATGATTATGTTGGGGCAGGGCAAAAGTGTTTTAGGGGCACGAGGAAAGATTGCCGAAGTTTCCATACAATTTTTCCTTGAGGAATGATAAAAGCAACAACTCCTTTAAAATATTTATTTTAATTTTGATTTTAACTTGATGTATTTAAATTTTAAAAATGTATTATTTTATTGATAAAAATTATAAATGAACTGTAGTTGGGTTGTCATTCTATGATTGAGATGTGGCTTCCGTCAGCCCTGCATGGAACTTACCAGGAAAAAATTAAGAAAAATAAAGAAAAGATTGGCTGCATGAATTGTCCTGGATCGAGATTGTTCTTCTCCATGGGAGGCCTGAGAACGTACGTACCACGAGTGACTAATACCCACCGAATTTATTATATAATTGGTTGAATGTCCTATAAACCATCTCTTTTCTTTTTTGGTCAAAAGAACATATTTCTTAGATTGCTCTTTTCAATTCCTACGAATAATTGGTTTCCCATATACAGTCGAAACCAGGGGCCTTGGAGATGCATCGATCGAATTAAGCCAACGCCACGTGATCGAGAGGGATTTCAAAGTCGAGTTAGGCTAGCTAAAAATTGTCAAAAAAGAGAGGAGTTAGGTTTTGCTAAAAGGAAGATTATAGAACCCAACCCCATGAAAAAGGGAACAACTTTCTATATAGCAGCGCATACACTTTCTTCGCCTCTCCATTATTGGGACAATATAAATATATATATTTATATATATATATAATATATAAATATATATTCTCCATCGTTGTTCACCCAATCAAACAATTTTTGTGAAAGGAATCTGCACAGACCAGTTAGGTACTAGAAGTTGGTTTTGGGTATCGTATTAGGATGGTATTGTTTTCCAAAAGGAAAAAACCGGGGGTTCTCATTAAGTACGTACATGCTACAAATCAACTATATAAAAATAATTTTATAAATTGATGTAATTTTATATAATTTTTTAAATTTATTTTATAATAAAATAATTTTACAATTTAATAAACTACATTATATCATATTAATTTGTAGACATACTTTTATTTAGTCTATTTATAATTAGAATATTTTCCTTTATTAAGTCGGTAGTTCCTTTCGTCATGTGAGGAAGAATCCGAAGAAAGTTAAACTTTAAGAGGAGATTTTTCTTACGTTAAGTTTGGATAGGGAATTGAAATAAGATGAGTTGAGATAAAAGTTAAAAGTTGAATAAAATATTATTAAAATATTATTTTTTAATATTAATATTGTTTTGAGATTTGAAAAAGTTAAATTATTAATTTTATTTTATGTAAAAATTATAATGATGAAATGAGATAAGATAAAATTAATTGAGAGTGTTTTTCAATCCAAACCTAATCTCAGAGATCACATGCTCCTCTTTCCGTAGAGATATTCAATTTTATGTTTTATGGGTTTTGCTATTCATCCTCCCCACACTCCACACTCCACACTTTTTAATATTTTTTAATATTTTTTTAAATTTTTTTTTGAATTTATTTTTTTTAAACTATTTATAATTTTTTATTCACTATTCATATAAAAATATATTTGATAAAAAAAATTAAAAAAAAAGATGAAGTGTGGAGTGTGGTGTGAATAGTAAGAGGTTGAGTAGAATTTTTGATGTTTTATTTTTTGCTTTTATATGTTAATTTTTGGCAGTCTTTTTTGGTGGTACGTAATTGGGTTAGTCTTTTCGACTTCTCGCATTTAGGCCTCATTTGAATTTAAAGATGAGTTAAATAAAATATTGTTAAGAGTATTATTTTTAATATTATTATTCTTTTGAGATTTGAAAAGTTGAATTATTTATTATATTTTATGTGAAAATTTAAAAAAATTATAATGACGAGATGAAATGAGTTGAAGTGAATTTTGAATCTAAACAAGACCTGTTTTAATATTAAAAAATATATACACATAATCATTTTTATAACTTTTTATACAATTATATTTTAAATTAAAATCAATTTTTATAAAATAATTTATAAAAAATAATATCAACTTACAAAAACAATTTAAATTTAAAACGATTCTTCGATATAAAATACAGACATTGAAACATGGCAAAGCAAAAGCACTTCTCTTTCCATTCACTAATTCTTCTTTAATCTTTTTCCCGTAAATAAAAGCATATTTCGCAGGAAGTATATACTGAAAATGTAGGAGCGTACTGGCTAGTTGATCATGGGCCGGTGAAGAGAGTATATGATTCAGATAGCCACGTGTGTTTTCTTTGCTCCAATTAATTACCGCCCTGATTTTCTTTTTTCTTTTTTTGCACTTTGTCGGCTGATTCTTGCACTTTTTGAAGCCTAATAATGTGTGGTACGGTCCAAATATTCTGCAATTTTCTATGCACCGAAATAATATATTCAGCAATTAATATCTAGATGTCAATAATTACGTAATCAGCTGAGGCAACTTTAATTAGCATATTCATGGGAAAAAAAAAAAAAAAGTGCATGTGATCAGAAAATACAACTACAAGTCGTTTAATTATTCTAATTTCAACAGATCCTTATGCTTCAACTTCTTCTTTTCGGTGATCCCCATCAACTGTTTGCACCCTTTCACACCATAAATGATCCCATAATTAAGTTACAGTACTTTGAATTGTACCTAGGTTTTGGCCACTGCTACAACTTTTATTTAATTCTAAAGTTTCCAAAATGCATGAACCTATATATATATATTATATGGTCAAATTTAGCATCTAATCTCATGCCTCCTTTATTAATGTATGTGGTAAAGAATTAACCTGCATGCATGTGGAGAAGTATCTACCAAACTCATGAAGGCCTGCATGTAGGGGGGAGGCTGGATGATAAATTAAGAATAAATTCTATATGGACCAGCTTAAGTAATGGAATATATATAGTCATGGAATTCATAGAATACAAATAATCTATTTTTAAAAGAATATTCTCTCTCTCTTGTTTTTAAGAGGATCACGCAAATCTTCATGCATGCCAAAGTTGGCCTAACCAAAAAATAAAAATAAAACTAAGAGAATGGAGATCCGACTGCTGATCAATTGATGCGATTTTTGTTCCTTGTTTTTGCGCATCATGAAGAGTCGCATATATATCTTCACCCAATCTTATTCAATTTGATTAAACTCTGAGTTAGCTTTGCAATTATGGCAGTCATGTGATCAAAACAAATAAATAAGATCTTTTTAGATATTTCTTTGGCGAATATATGTAGAGTCCTTTAATAATATTCTTGCAGCCTGGTAACATTTGTCTTGATTATTCTTATAAGCGGAATATTTAGGAATTAATCTCGTACTTCCAACCACCTTAATAATAATAATAATAAAGTATTCAAATAATGATACGTGTATTAATTTAATATATATATATATATATATATATATATAATAAGCTTCTAGAATTAAGCACTATATATCAAGGTTTTGATTATTGAATTAAAATTCACCACGTAGCCGTTACTTTCTACATCGCCAACTTTCCAATGAATCATTAACAGAAGACCAAGCAAGTACTGATGTCCCCCTTAGTGTTATTAGCCTCTTAAGCTATTGAGTAAAGATCATATGGTAAACCTGAAAAGAAGCCCCCGCCCACTTCAAATCAAAGTATATATATTAATTTGGTACAAAATATATAGATCAAATTAAAATCAATCTAAAAGGACCAACCGAAGAAACAGCCACATTTCGGTTTACCAAAGTAATATATGGACCCCCCCAATGGGGGCCCTCTCTCTCTCTCTCTCGCACAAACCTTTTTGAGATGTGACATGGCATGCATGTTGCCATGACAATGATTCATCAGGGACCCCCAAAATTATGCCATAGTGCTAAGCCCACTCTCATGGCCACCACCCTGCCGGCCCCACCAGCCTCAAATTCTGTATATATCCCACCACCTTCTGATATTAAGCTGGATATCCAGCCTCTTTCTCTGTTTCTTTTTCAATATTTTGTTTTTGTTTTGTTTTTTTGTTTTTGTTCTTGTTTTTTTGTTTTTTTTTTTTTTGTGGAGTACTTGGCAAATATTGATCAGAACTTAAAGTAGTCACAGATCATGTTGATGATCAAAAGTGGATTGTTGTTGTTGTGTGCTTGGCGCATCTGTTGGTAGGCCTTAGAATATTATGGCACGCATTATTTACTGTTAACTTGGTATCTTGTACCAAATTATTTTTTATTATTCGAGTCATAATTATGAACATAGTAGATATAATCATTCTCATCTTATAATCAATCAGTATTTCTTATTCGAATCATCAGTGTTCAAATTAATTTTTGGCAGCCCAATCTTTGTTGGGTTGATATGGGGAATAATTAATTTCAACAATTTGTCACCATAAATAAACAAAAAACAAAAATGTTGATAATTAATCCAAGAGGATCAATACCATGCATACCAATACGAAAGAAAGCAAAGCTAAGGCACTAAGTGCATGATTGGTATTGCAGTAAAAAATATAATTTACAACTTTAGGACTTATAACTTATACTTTAAGTAATAAATTATACTATTAAAAAGTTATTTACTGTTTGGTAAATATATGTTTAAATAAACCACTTTCAAACATATTATATTTGTTTAGAAACAAATTAAAAAAGTATTTTCTGCGGCAGAAATGATGATCATTTGATTTTTTAAAGATTATGACCTTATTTTTAAAAGTTTGAAAGTTATAATTTTCTGAAAGTTATTTTAGTATATTTACCCATTGACAGTTTTTTGAAATTTGAACTATATTACAGATTATCTAGAAAAGTACGTTTGAGGAAAACCATCATTTTAATACTTTTTTCAAATGTATTTTTTAACTTATTTGAGATGAAAAAATATTTTAATAGACAACACCCAAACAAACCTAATTTTTCTATTAAAAAGATTTTAAGACTCTTAATGCAACTCCAAATAGGCCATAAGCTATATTAAAAAACAAAAACTTGAATTGTAACATTTTTAAAATGACAAAAAAAAAACAAGCAAAATTATCAACTGAATCTAAAAAAAAAAAAAAAAAAGAGTCGATCGGCCATTGTTCTCCATACCGCCACTGGATATATATTTTGATACGAATATGTGAGCCCTGAGAACAGCGCTTATACGCAAAGAAGATCTTGCCGAATCCCGACAAAGGGTGGAATACTTAAATCAAGCAAGATTACGCAAATAAAAAAGAGACAGTAAATTATGCTTCTTTAATGATTGTTACTCCTCCAATCTCTTATGCTCTCCCCTTTAAAATATATAATCTTAGAAAACAAAATAAAATCAAACTATACCTATTTATTTTCATAAGAGTAATATTACGTATAGTCATAAAATACGTAATCATTTTTAAAAAAAGTGAAATTTATTGTTAAAAAATTAATTTTTTATGTGAGTCTCATATTTACTATTTTTTTTAAAAAAAATATGCAACATTTATATACTCTATAACTATAAATATTATTTTTCTTTTTATAATAATTTTGCGTATCTTTAAAATTAGTGATAACATATGAGAACCCTCAAAAAGCAAGTATTGTTGGGTGCGTGCGACATCGACGTGAGTAGGTGTAGCATGCAAGCCCACGGTGCACGGCTTTCTGTCAGGCCAAGTTGATAGGCCATGTACTTTACAATCATTAATCCACGAGTCCACTAATTACTGTGGATACAGATCCTTCCTAAATGATTGGATCCAAGCCCATTTGTTGAAGACTACTGTAATAAACTCGAGATGGTGTTTTTTTTTTTTTTAATTCCTTTTTTCTTTTATTTTCTTCCCAGTAAACAAGTTAAACTAAGAAAATCCACGGCTAAGAAAAAAAAGTGCTACAAATTGTTTGTCATTTATTTCTGCATAAGTTAATAAGAGGGGAAAATAATACAAGTAAAATATATAAATAAATGAAGAAAATAATTTTATTTTTCTTTAACTCTCAAGTTTAACCGAAGTCTTATATATAATCGTGCATCCTCTAATTATAAAATAAATAAATAAATAATATAATGACTCAATTATACATAACGTTTTGAAAACTCAGATTTGATATTGGGTATGTATATGCAAGTTATATGCATGCATGCATGCCAAGCCTTCTCAATCCTTCATTGATCGATTGGGCATTAATGCACAGCTCTCCTTTTATTTCCTCACCCCCTCTCCCCCTCCTTTCAATTTCCATAGCGTAACGAGCATCACCTTCACATGATCATGATCTGCCGTCATCGGATAACGGAGCCAATTATCGGCCAAACGTCAACCGCATTATTCTGGCCCCAGAGGATGACGGCCTTAAGTTGTCCGCAACAACATGACGAACAGGCCGTGTTGTTCTTTCTGCTTGAGTTTTTGTATCTTGGTTGTCCTTTGTTCTTGGCTTCACAGTTGGCATCTTCTCTGTCTTGCTCAAGCCCGATGATCCCGAGTTCTACGTTGAACGTGTGTTGTGAAGCCCCCTGTGTTCACATTCAGCTCGTAATTAGCGCCTGCATGCATTCATCCCATGCAGAGTACGACATCACGTTAATTAAGAGCCAATTATCACGTTAATTCTCGTTATAGCTAGGGAAAATACCCGGCCAACTTTCTACCAATACCATATATAAGAATTGCGTTAGTGGAAGCATTGCGATGTGGGTGCGGTAAGCGGTTACCTGCTGCTTTTACCCTATTAAAATGAAAAAAATACTTCAGGTACGTATGCCTGTATATGGGCGCGCGATATAGTCACATAGAATTAAATTTGAGCGTTAGGTTTTAATTATTGGGAGATGATCATGTTAATTTGATATCCTCCAACGTTAAAGTAGCAGATAATAATTAATATCAATCTCATCATGACATGTGTATCAATAGATTATATTATGTATATATATTTCAAGTTTCAAGACGTACCAGCATATATAGATTTCGACCTAATTAGTTCCAAAAATCAAGGGTTTGGTAAAGTTTCACCGTAATGATATACATTATGATCTGGATGCAATTACTCGCTGGGTTGTGGGACATTGTTATTGATGCTATGGATATATCAAGATTAATAGGTGTCACTTCTTTTCTTTTCTTTTTCGCTAGCTTTCATTATTCTGATCAGTCGTGGCTCATTGCGAGCAAAAGATGTTCAACTGGTAATTAATATATTATCGATCGATGAATTGCCTCTGAAAGGCCTACTTTAGAGGATATATATCTAATTATTTTTTATTTTCACACTTCTAAGTTATCAATGATTTCAACGAGATCTGTGAAGTGTGGAGAGGGTGAAATTTAGAGTTTACAGTCCTCAGGAAGTGCCCTTTTCCACCAATCATTAGAGCTTGAAGAATAGTTTATTTTTCTTTCAAGCACCAATGATGGATTGGATCTAGTGGAACCTTTCTTTACACGTCTAAAGGAGGCAGGGGTTTTCCATGGATTTGAAGCATGTTCAATGTTCCTATTAAAAATCCCTTGTCTACTTCAATTCAAGCACTTTAAGTGGATTCCAACTCCTTCACAACCATGGATTCCTCTTCACCTAGTAGTGGGTTTCCCTTTCATCACCTAACCCTCTGAAATTACTCATTATCTTGAAAATTGGTACCTTCAAAAAGCAACTTGATTTTTTTTTTTTTTTGTCTTTGGAAGTGGGCTCTCTCGAATCTAGGTGCCCCAATGGTGTATAACTCTGTATCGATCCGTTTTGGGAGTAATGGTACTCTCTCTCTCTCTCTCTCTCTCTCTCTCTCTCTCTCTCTCTCTCTCTCTCTCTCTCTCTCTCTCTCTCTCTCTCTCTCTCTCTCTGTGTGAGTAGCTAGTCTTGTTCTCATTCATTTAGGGGCCATCTTAAACTTGTGGGTCTTTTGTCTATACTTAAGAGAATATTTCAATCACCCATATTACCTAATCAGTTGATCATTTGCTTGTAATTAGTTCAAAAGCATAGGCTCCTTGTTTTAGTTCTCTAATGCTGAAAAGATCGAGCCCGGAAATGATTGAGAGTTGTTGCGCGTGAGATATAACTCTTCTTTTGGTGAATGGACGTTAGTGTCTTTTTTGTTTGTGGGAAACTGGGAATGTAATTCGACTAGCATACATTTGATTTCAGCAGCCTGTTATTGGAACATCCACTGTCATGTCACTTTTGTTTGGATATTTAGATAAAATAGGATCTGATGAAATATATATATATATATATATATATATATATATAATAGTAAAATAATTTGTTAAAAATAGTGAAAGAGTTTGAATTAAAATGTTTTCTGAAATTTTAAAAAATAAAAGAAAAAAAGTTGAATAAAGTTAAATATTATTATAATATTATAAAATTTTAATATTATTTTTATTTTAAGATTTAAAAAAGTTTAATTATTTTTTATGTTTTACTTTAAAATTTAAAAAAAATTAATGATCAGATGAAAATAGTAAGATTTGATAGTAAAAAATATTTATATTTAAGTAATATTTTATTAAAATTAAATAAGACTTGATGAAATGAAACGATATTAGCGGACCTTAATAAATTGAGTAATTCTACATAACCTCCCCAACCTCCACACATTACTTTTTTTTTAAATTTTAATATTTTTTTAAAATTTTTTTTAAGTTTATTCTTTTTAAACTAATTTAATTTTTTTATTTATTATTCATATATTAAATATTTAATAAAAAATAAAAAAAATATGATGTGTGAAGGTTGTATGAATAGTAGGAGGTTGAATAGATTTTTTTGTAATAAATTAGGTAACTATTACTAATTATGTTCTTGTACCCTATATAGGTCCCATCTCTCTCTCTATATATAATATAATATAATATAATATGGGTGTTAGGCTGTCCGAGAGTACTCCGAATCCCGTGACCCCAAGGTTTTTTTTTTTTTTAAACATTTATATGTTTTTTATATATATATATATGTATATATTTAAAAACATACTAATGCTAAAAAGAAATCACTTATCGGTTTACTTGAGAGCACGAGATTCATGTTGAGTTTGGATAATGAGATTGAATAATAGTGAAAAAATAATAAAATAATAAAAATAGAATAATAAATAATAATAAACCATCGAAACCAGCACTGCAACAAAACATTATTCATCTTGTTCTCTCTCTATATATTTACTAACACGGGCTAACTAATAATTATTTGCAGCGCGTGGCTCTGTCTCCGTTCCTGCCCGAGACTAAGGGAGAACATGCGTGATATGTTTGGAAAGAGCGAGAAGGATATGAGATTGTGAGTTGAAAGAGTTCATGCGTGCTAGACATAAAATTATTAAATCAAACACAAATCAAGAATTTGGTAAGACCAGATAATATTACATATATAATCAAATCAGATTCTTAATTGATTTGATTTTATCTCTAACAATTCATGAGTCCACACAATAATATTGAGTTTGATTAAATAATATTGACTCAAATCTACTCATCACGCCGGTTTTCAGAATTTCTTTTCAACAATTATTTGAGTGGGATCGAATCCCTGTCATATACAATGGCCTGTACGTTGGCTAGGGTGAAAATTATTGTGAATAAGATGCTTAGGCATGCGAATAATCTATGTATTGCACGTGACTAACTACAATTTATCAGCATGAAGATGTCAACACTTCGTGACATGGCTCATTAATCAAAGCTAGACACACCGATGTCAACATTTCCTTAGAAGATAGATTTTAAAATTTAAATCTTACAATTTAAATGATGTGGATCATAGTCATGTGCTCTACACATCGACTTGAAAATATAATAACTCATTAATTAAAGTTCCTCTCTTGGATATTTACCCCATAAAACTTAATATATATATATATATATAATCGAACTTGAGTTCATTTATAGTAATGAATTGTATTTCTATCTTAATAAAAAATAATCTGAGAACAATATATTGGATTGATCAAATGATCAATAGATCGCATAAGATATACAATGAATATCTTATGATTACAGAGACGACTCCTGCATGCAATTACGTACATATTTAAATCAGTAGCCAGCTTGCCACAAAATTGTACCATCTTATCAATAAGTATTGCACGTTCGTACTTGAATATATATATATTTAGATCATCATGTGTTTCGGTCGGCAATAAGACAACGTACATAAGGCAGATATACTTGTCAAAAGTAGGCAAGATGTCATGTACAAGCATTGCAATATATCGAGTTTGCTTTCCCACTTGGTTTATACACGCCAAGTCTTGCCAAATTTATGTACGTACGTACGTAGGTAATTATATATGTTTTGGGGTCTCAGAAACATGTACGTAGTACTAAATAATGCATGCATTCCTCAAGGGCGTGCATCGCTTTGGCAATTGAGTGTCATATGATTAAAT
Source organism: Cyclocarya paliurus (assembly GCA_029856935.1). Classification (NCBI taxonomy): domain Eukaryota; kingdom Viridiplantae; phylum Streptophyta; class Magnoliopsida; order Fagales; family Juglandaceae; genus Cyclocarya; species Cyclocarya paliurus. The sequence goes on along the minus strand of CM056949.1, from coordinate 5,557,212 downwards.
ATTTGTAGCATTCGGTCGGGAAGATAATAACATTATTAATTAATCAACTCAGCAGTACCTTAATTCAATTGGACAAGTTCCTGGGTTTCTAGAACTAATCAATAACAAAACTATATATATATATATATATATATATAATAAAAATAAATAAATAACTTTGATAAGAGAGAATATACGTACGTAGTTTAGTGTGTGCCATTCCGTCCCATGCTCCGATATATTAAGGCCCTAATTTAGGCCTTTACAACTGTTAGAGATGCTCTCCATTATTGAGATTTTAAGCTTGTCCAGATCATTCATCATAGAACAAGGTGCATAGCCGCGCGGGTGAAACACTCAGTCCAAGAATGCACTTATTTTCCTTTTTTTATATATGCAATTATAATATATATATATATATATATATATATATATATATATATATATATATATAAGCAAGTTCGAGAGTTCACATAATTCTATTCGTTGACTGCGAAATAGTCTGATCCATGTACGTATATAGTTAATAGTTAAATAGCTGTAAAAACCTACTAAGAAAATATATAAGGGGCCAATTATATGCACTTGCGCCTGGGAATGCACAAAAAAAGGATCATGTACTAGTCCTGATAAGTAATGACTGCACATGATGAACTTAATAATTTCAGGAGTTTTTATGAACTACTCCACTACTCATATATATATGTCATGGGATGGCTCCCGTTTGCAGATAGTGACCTGGTTTTGTTCCCCCCCAAATGAAATAGACAAATGCTATTGACTGAAACAGAAAGAAACGGAATATAGTAATTCTTCCTTCCTCAATACCCTCCATGGTTTGGGGAATGGGATATATGCCATATGGGACCACGCATGGGTCTCTCTCCAAGTACTGTTTATATCATATGCTTATGCATGAGTCATTAGTCGTGTATTCAAAACTAACAGCAACTTGCTAAAACTGTACATAATTTTAAACTATAAAAAATATTGTCTTCGATCCACCTTGACTACTTTTTCCATTTTCATGGGGCGACTTATGTATTACATTCTTAGTAACGTTTTTAGTGGTTAACTCGTGACACCATTTAAAATGCATCAATTAATGACTGTGATGGAGTATGATATAGCTAGGTAGTATTTATTAATACTGCTTGAAAAATGATAAGCACAACTGGTTTTTTATATTATTTTACAACCATCTATTACAAATGAGGTTTTTTTTTTTTTTTAGAAATTTTAATTTTATTGATTGTCCTCATTTATGACAAATGAATAATGTGTTAACAAATAAGATCCGTGGAATTTACAAATATTCAAGAAAACCATCCTAGGCATCAAAACCAGAAACCAAAACAATACTATACAGTAAAATAAATAAGTAACTCAATAATTCCAATCAAACATGCCTAATAATGAACAAAAACAAAGAAAACGATTATGTCCCGATAGACGGGAATCCCAAAGCATCTAATCTAATAATACCCCTCAACAGCCTCGGTAAGCAATTACCATGATACAAAACTCCAATTTAGCCCCTCTTCTCCTTTGCTTGCCAAATAATCCGCGGCTTAGTTATCTTCTCTTAATTGATGCACCACTTGGAATTGAAACTATTGAAACTATATTATATATATAACAGTATGTACTTCATATATTCATAGCGCATAAATGCACGGTTGATCGAAAATCTAATGTACTATATATATATATATATATTGGCTAGCTAGTACTTGTTAAATGTCGTTTTATTGGTTATAGAATTATAGTTTATGATCAGCTCTTAAATTAAATAACACTTTGTACGTCCCTCTGAAGGGGAAAACTTAATTGACGGGTATGCATGGTATACGTATCTTTAAATGATCAAGAAATTAAGCTTTTAACATGAGAAACCATGGTTATTACCTTCTTCTCATGAATTAGTTGCTATAATTATTGCAGAAGATTCTGAACCGTATGGCACTGATCATCATAAGTTGCAACAATTCTTTAATTTGAGACTTATTTCGGTAGCCAGATCTACGACGTCGATAGGTTTGTACGAGTACGCGATCCCATACATGCACGTACGTACGCAGGAAAATGGGCATGGCATAATATAATTTGCCTGTGCATGTTGTATCAGAGAGAGAGAGAGAGAGAGAGTATTTGAACATGCAATTTCCAAAATTACGAAAGATTATTTTTCCTATTTTGATCATCAATTACAGTCTCTAAACAAGAAAATACATACGTACATTTGCAATTTTTTTCTCATGATGTTATAAAAGGTGCACATATATAAACATACATGCAGATAGCTAGCGAAAATTAAACCCACCCCAAAAATTATGCGATCAATAATTATAATTAATTAATTTACAATTTTGCACCCCCTATATATTGTTCTTGCAGCGACAGTCTTTTCCACTCCACCACCAATTGCCGCAAAAATTCCTTGACCTGCAAATTAAGCAACGAAATTTATATATGTATGAAGCTTATAATTATAACATGCAAGATACAAACTAATTAATCTTAAACTTGATCTTATTAAGTTTTAAATAACAATATCGATCAAACACAATCATGATGAAACTTTATCTTAATAATTTGGATATATAAATGATCGATCGTAGGTACCTCAGATGGCTCTTGCAAGGAATAAGTGGCATTTGTTTTCTTTGCAACTCTAGAAACAAGGATCCCAAACCCTTGACCTCTATCACGCAAAACCTAATTAGCATCCAGTGTAAACAAAATTATAATAGGTTAGCATCCCAGCGTCATGGCATAATAAAAAGATATTAATAGACTCATCAGAAGAGATGGTACTCGATCGATGTGGTAAATTAAGAAGATTAGATAGAAATATACCTTAAATGCATCCTCGTCCGTTTGATCATCTCCAATATAGACCGGCAAAATGTCATTAGAATTTGCATATCCTAAAGAGAGGCATTGACCAGAACAATTAGAAATATTGGACAATAAACCAGATATATATATATATATATATATAGTTAACCCCGAACTTTATTTTAAATGCGCCATGCACCGAGCATATGAAAAGACAACATGATTACCATGAAAAGAAATAATATTATCCAACACGCACTTGTTTATTTATTTATCTATTTGCAATGCGATGTAGTGCGCGCAATTATAAATCTTCTCGTTTGCAAGAACTTTATTTTGATATCAGGATTTTTTTTTCTTTTTATATAATAGAGAAATTAGTCATTTCATATACTTTTTTCTTTTGCTCCAAATTAAGTACTTAAAGATGCAAATTGTCAGAATCGAAATCTAAATGTACTTCCAGTCATTTAAAATTCGACGATAGCGTATTTGATTAATTATATATAATGGAGTACTCCATTATCTATAATTTATAATCAAATACATCGTATGAGAACTAGCAAGAATTATCGTTTTCTTTTTGTCATTGGATTCCAGCCTTTTGCTCAAAGAAGTTGCTTCCACACTCACCCAATGTCTCCAGCAAGAATTCGAGGGCTTTTCCCTTGTCCCATTTGATGGTTGGACGGATCTCTAAGACCTGTTTTAAACAACGTACGTACGTATGTTGTCAGGCATATAAAAATGCTATTAAAAACTTTGAAAGTTACAAAAATTCACAGAATGTTTTTTGAGTAGATCATCACCATCTTCTGTTTCCTTTTGAAATAGAAACATCATGATCAGAACTAGCTACATAAAGAAACGAGGGGTACGTACCTTCCTCCCTTGAGTCAATTTAAGTTGTGGATACGCACTGAGCACCACCTTAACTTGCTCTGCTAATGCCGCCCATCTCTGACAAACACCCACATACACACACAAACTCATATATATTAGTCTTTTATTATAGATGGGGGGGATCAAATTAAGAGATTTTCTTCTGTACCTTTTCTTCGACACAGCGGAAGTGTACGGATAGGCAAAACTTATTGTTTTCCACCTTTACTCCTGGGATGGAACTTGTTTTGTTTACTAAGACTTTGTACACCTGAAAAACATACACTTTTAGTCCTTCACATAGACATATATCCTCATGAGGAAAGATCGGAGAAGTAAAAGGAAATAAACCTCGTCAATCATGGGTAGAAACTCGGTTCCGGCTTGGAAGATGACTTTTTTATTTCCCTGAATCATCTAAAAGTTAGGACAAAAAATTAGAAACAATGAATTAAAAGAGCAAGCGCAGAAAAAAGGAACTGTTTTTCTTTTCTTTTAAAATTTTGATGGTAGAGTGGTACAGATTACAACTCACTTTGTGGCATTTTGAGCGTTTGGATGGTGCCTTTATGTCCATCCCATGGCTACCCGCATAGTAAAGTTCTGCTAATCTTACAAAACTATAAACCTGAAAATTTGATTAACGGGAAACAAAATCGAAAAAGTCATATATCAAGAAGTTTCACATTTAAAATGAACGCCTAGAAAACTAGTGCAATTTTGTAGTTCGGGAAAATGCACCTTATCCCTGCATCTCCCAGTCACTATGGCTGTGGGAAAGTATCTAGCAACATCCCTTACAACTTCTCTCATCTGCTTTAAAGAAAAATCGAAGAACACGTGAACGAAGTTAATTAAGTTTACCAAATCTGGAACAATGACAAAATGTAGATTTAAAAAAAAAAAAAAAAACTTTAGAAAACATCGGAAATGATTTACTGGAACAGAGAACAAACCTCTCTCGACATGAATGCTCGATCTGGATCTTGGACAATCGGAGAGAGGGTACCATCGTAATCCAAAAACATAACAATCTGCTTCCCCCTGGAAGCTGATATTATCTGCTCCAGGTTATTTAACGCTGATGGATGACGGAGCTGTGCCCAAAGATTGAAGGAAAAAAACATATTGCATACCCACGTTAGAAACTTGTATGAAAATTAATAGCGCACCATTACGATTAGCGAAAGAAATATACAATCTGGAGAAAGCCTGAGACTTACAATCCAAGAACTTCGCTCTTCTGTTTCAGACAGAGAACCTGTAGATTTGATTCGGGTAGGCGAAGAAGCTCTCATGGAATCAACCCAGGCAGTGACCCGGGCTCCTCCTCCAGTCTTCAAGAGCTTCTTTTGGGGCATGGAAATATGCCCACCAAGAGCAGCCAGCGTTTCCGGAATCGCTGGTGAGAGCAATGATGCCTTCCACCCGCCCAGTCCAACCATGCCAATACGCGACGTGCAATCAGAAACCAACACATTCTGTTTTGTCATTTTCTCTATATTCAACCCTGCATAAACACTGGAAAAAATACGATCAACTTCCGGTAGATATAGACTACTGCAAGAAGATGGAAATGGAAGGAAAGTCCAATTGAAAAGGTTTGAGAAAACCCATTGAAGAGTATTATGATACCTCAAGGTTTTCGAGAAGCTTAAGGAATAACAGATTAGGGAGGTTAACAGCGAGAATGAAACAGAGAAAAAACAGAGATGCCAATGTGTGAGTTCTTGAGCAGAAACAGAGATCTTATAGAAACCTCGAAAGGAAGAGAAAGGAAATATTTATTTAAAAAAGAAAAAAAGAAAAAAAAAGAGTTGAAATCCACACGCGCAGTCTCTCTCACATGTCACAAATAAGGCTGTCTAGTCAATATTGAACTGGGTTTCACGGCACTAAACGACTAAGACAACCACCCCTTTTTTAGGCCCCTGTACTTTGAGACCACAGTACTAAATAAGAGAGTAGGGACCAAGATCTAGCGATCCTCACACCACCATGTATTATTTGCACCTGTTCTTAATATTTTTTTATAATAAACCATCCTGTTGTACGTACAAACTTTCATAATTTCAATGGCATTGTTGCTAATTTGTAAAACCAAACAAAACAATCACTGCATCCCAATGGTATTCTTTTGAGTTTTGTTTATAAATTACTTGAATGACACTTGCAGTGTTATAACTGATTTCTCTCTTTCTTTTTAGATTAATCATGGTACGAGTAATGCTATTCTTTATTTTAAATCTTATCATCTCAAGTATTTTTTTAAATAGTGAATTTTAAATGATTTCATAGTCTACCAACTTAAATAATAGCTCTTTAAATGTGCCACATAACATGTATGATAAATGATGACATCTTTTTCTAAGAGCATGCAACTTAATAACTCAGAGTAATTTAACGAGAGAGAGAGAGAGAGAGAGAGCACAGGGGTAAACGCAGAACTAGTTAACTCTACGAGAGTCCAGCATTTGAAACGTCAAAACAAAGTGTACCATGCAAATGGGGAACAAGTAATACTGATTACTGAGGAGATCTATTCTCTCTAGTACTCATGCAGGTGGGACTTTGATATATAGAAGATCCAGTACTCGCGGTCCGGACGCTCCCAGTCCAAGTGAATTTTTTTCTGCATTTGCTGGGTGAGCAAAACGTTCTGGCACTATGTTACAGCATTGGCCAGGATCGTGGGGAAAGACCAGTACTTGAACCCCTCTATTGATCTATATATATGTTTGGTTAATTTGTTTGGGGTACAATGAAATGGGGATAAGAATTGCCAAATGATAATTAATTATTGTTGCAACTTGTGATTTTATCGGTTTATTATTCAATTATTGGCCAGAACTTCTAGATTTTGTATCTCAAACTATATATAAATATTGATATATTATACTTCAAATTACGATTAGGTACAGTATAATACATTAATTGATCTAGCTGTTAGGATGAATGAAAATAAGTCAATGTGTTACAATTTTGACCATTAAATCTTGATATATAGTACTGGGCCTACATGAATATTATAATGTTTTAATAGTTTGAGTATATAATATGTCATTATTGATGGTATTGTGAGCAAAGTATTAAAAATACATGATTATTTAAGAGGGTGAAAAACGTAATTTTCTCCATTTTATTAAATATAAAAAAGAAAAAGGTAGGCCGAGAATTAGAATTCAAGAGTTGATTTAAAATAAAAAATAAAAAGAATTCAAGAGTTATACGAAGCCCGGCCTAGACACTCGTTAGGCTTTGACCCTTTTTTTCTTGGTCTAGGAAGAATTGATATATAATGAACGTGGTTTTTCCCCCTCTTAAGCTTAAACATCCGATCGGTAGACGTAAAGCTTTCCGTTGGACAAAAAGCTCGGTGAAACTAACGTACAGCGCCGGCCAACCTGGCCTTACGGAGTAGGAACATTCGTGCATGGCTGCTGCACTGGTTACAGAAAATCTGGCGTTTACTGATCTTTGCACGTCGAGCTTTTACCATTCATACGTTGCTCACAAATATATATAGTTTGTATACGATTAATTACTTTTTTTTACTGCATGCAGTCGAGAATGGTTTCCCTTTTCCTTCGTCTTTCGACCTTCTCTTGCCCATGATTATGTTGTGAGCAAAAATGTTGTAGGCATCCGAATAAAGATGACCGAAAGTGTCTTTTCCTTTGTGTCATGGAGAATGAACGCCTCCAAGATAGACCACATGCAGAGAGTCCCATAGAATCTAAAGACCTGCCAACCAATGCAAGTTCCATAATAGACTCATTTATTGTATCGATTCAATTATCTCTTTTTGTTAAACGGAATCTCTTTTCTTAAAAAAATAGGTTTTTAGGTTGCTCTTTTCAATTCTTGCTAATTTGTTTCTAATATACGACTGAAACCAGCGGCTTTGGAGATGCTTTGACGCCAACCCCACGTGAGGTTTTTCAAAGTTGAGGTTTTTCAAAGTTAAGGTAGCTAAAAATTGTCAAAAGGAGTAGTTAGGCTCGCTAAAAGCTAGCTAGGAAGAAGATTACTGAGATGAAGTCTTTGAACCAGACACCCCAAGAAAAGGGAATAACTTTGTCATTAGGAAACTTGCTTCATCTCTCTATTATTGGGACAACAAATCTCTGTCGACATTCTTAACCGACTAGTTTTCAGGTAGCCTAAACAGCAATTATGAATGGAATCTGTGCCAATTAGTAGGCGGATGCTAGAACCTCTTTTAGGTACTAGGATGGTATTGTTTCTAGCTAGATATCGTTTCTATCTCCTTAATTATAGTATTTTAAAAAAACAAGAAAACTGAAACTAATGATAATTAGACTCGAAAAAATTAACAAGTTTTTGGTAGTTCATTTTAAAACAAGTTTCAATTGTCTTTTCTTCTTCTTCTATAAGACCAGAAAAAAAAAAAAAAAGTATTTCCACATTTTCTATTTTATTATTGTTGTTGGCGCTAGCTTATTCTGTGGTGATCTCTTAATGGAATATAGGTTGGGGTTAAAACATAGCTGCAGGAGATTGGAGACGGCAAAAGAAGGAAGAGATCGATAGAAAATTGAGTAGGCCGTTGCTGAGCTAGCCTATGAGTCATGTTTTCGTGAGTATTCAGACATGCTGCATGTTGGTTTAAAATGTGTGTCTAATCTTGTAAATAATATATATGTTTTAGCTATGTAAATCTACAAATTGACTTGACTTGAAGTGATACGTTAAATTATAAAGTTATTTTTATTACAAAAGAGATTTAACGTTATACGTATCATGACTTTTCATATAAAGCCATATAAGTATATAGATTTATTTTTATGAGATCTTTTTGTAACTGTAACATTTTTTATAATTAAAAAGTACAAATAGTTAAATAAAAACAAGGAATTAATTAGTACATACAATACTGAAAATAGCTAGCAAATTTCTTTTTCTCTCTCTTTTATTTCATAGTATTTTCGGGCCGGTTAATAAAACGTATTTCCTAAGAAACACTCTTTCTTAAAAAATTTATCAAAAATTATTATTATTTGTGCGTGCATGGGAGTTACTGATAGGGGGATTCCCGCGCTCCCTTTCGAGATTTGACAACTTGGCCACTTGCATATATATTTCAGTTTTCCGTTTTCGGTAATTTGTTGCTCCCACATAAAAAGAAAAAAAGGAAATTGCCCATTTGCCAGAGTTTTCTTCTTGGTTCAAGCTTATGATCATGGCAAAAGTTGATTATACAACGCCGTACTAGATTATTTTTCAACTTCGGTGGAGTTCGGATTTCAAATTAACATCTTAAGATTGTTGAGCATCATTAATAATGCCACTTGCAATTTGCAAATTATCTTTGCGTTGCCAAATAAAAACAGAAGGTCGAATTATATATCTATTTCATGGCAATCTGATCATCATGCGAGCTGATATTTTCTTTCTTTATTGTATAGGCGTACTTTGATTATATTATATATGATCCTTATAATATTTATATTCCAAGTACTTCTTCTTGATCTTTTCGGTGATGCAAAACTGTTTCCACCATTTCACACCATAAATCCTTCATACACGATGCTCATATATATCTTTGAATCTCAAAGTTTTTGGTTAAGTTCATTAATTTATTCTCAAGTTGCCAAAATGCATGCACGAACCAAGCTACATGGGTCAAATATAGCATATAATCTGCCGTAAACTATATATTCCTCTATTGCCTATGGTGGAGAACCATTTTGAGAAGTATCTGGGACTGGGGATATCTACCAAACTAAAACGTCCTTGAGGACCTCCAAGTGGTATAAAAGAATAAATCTCATGTCCCGGTACCGGACCAACATGCATGCATCCTTCGATGCATGTCATGTATCTAATATTAATATATATAGAACTCCTCGAACACGAACATTAATTCGTATGCTCCATCGTTGGATACAAATAATTGGAGAAATTAAAAGAATGCACATGATTTCTTCTTGTTTTTTTAATTAGAAGAATCTTGAAATCTTCACGGCAAGTAATTATGACCCAATATGATGAAATTGATCAGGCCATCATGATGCTTTATTATATAAATATATATATATATTTTTTTTTTCCTATAGTAACGAGAATAGAAACTAGAATATATAGAAGGGAATATTGCATTAACCTAGATGTAATATTGATAACTAGTTATGATAAAAATGATTATTTTCTTTTGTATAAAATTAACAAAATCAAAAAAACATTTCAGATACTAGAGCTGATGATCGATCACAAAGATAAAATATCATGTTTCGAATTTAAGCTGAGAGAAACTATTTGTTTGAACTTTATTACTCATCATCCCTACACACCGCAAATAAATTATAATTGAAGTACGCAAATATATATTTAAATATTATAAGTACGATTATCTAGAAACACTATATAATATAAAGGTTTGATCATTCGATTAAAAATCACCATTAGACGCTTCCAGCTTCTACACGATCCATCGCCAACTTTTCAATGAATCATCATTGCAGAACACCCAATAATATTTGTCGATCATGTTTCCATAATGCTGTGAGTACTTGTGAGCCTGATCTTCTTCATTTATTAAGAAGCTAGAGATCTTTAGCTGCTTAACCCCTGAAAAAGTCCGAGACACTTTAAAAGATTTGGCCCAAAATAGAAAAAACAATCCTGGCGGTTGCAGCAACATCAATGGCTGAAAGAAAAAACTAAAGAAACTGATCATACATTATTAATGATCAATATCTGGATTTTATGTTTGAAACCGCTCGATTTCTGAGTTATAGGATCAACAATTCATGTATCCGTCCAGACTCTACCTTATGTTTTGAAACAAGAAAATTCTTAACAGATCAATAGCTGTTCTAATTCTGACGTTATTCCCGCGGATCAGATCAATTAATCCGATGATTGGATTGGACGTTTGTACCATATAAACTTTTGATTTTAGAAAAAAAATGCCCTCCGGCACCCAGATGGAAAAACCAGACGCAGCACAAGATGGACGTTTTTAGACGTGACTGCAGGGAAAATGTTGCCGTGGCTATGATTCAACAGGGACCCACAAATTAAGCCATAGTGCTAAGCCCACTCGTGGCCACCACGCCCACTGGTCTCCATCCTCACTGGTCTCTAATTTTCTTTCCCCACTAGCTAACACCATCCAATAACCAGGATATCCCCGTTGCTATTTCTTTTCTAGATTTTTGTGGAGGCCGGGGCAATTTGAACTTGCAGAGGTCGATCATCTTTCTCTGCCAACTTGCAGAGTTTGATCGAAGGTGTATTATTGTTCTGTGTGTTTGGCAACTCCAGTGGAGGGAGCTGGCTCATGTAAAGGTGCATGGGACACTTTGCTTGTAATTGTATCATCTGAAAAGTGGAAACAACTCTTTCAACTTTCTATGTGAATTGATCTAAAGTTTACAGTGACGACTGAAGTTGAATTTTATGACGTGCATAATTAACCGTGATCCACGTGAGTTTCAGCGGTAATATATTAAATGTTTAATCTTAGTCTTCTTCAAGCAATTAAAATGCAGAAGATGATATTTTGTAGTATATAATATATATTTATATATATATATATGCTATCTTTATAATTATTGTGGTGGGCTTTGTAGCTTTGGCAGACGTTTTTGGTGATCAGTATAATTTGCAAGTTTTATGAAAAATGAAAGTCCATTAATGTTAGTAACATTCAAGTTAATAAGGCCTGCAAGGATGCTGGAAGTGGTTTTTATTCATTATAAATTTTGTTATCTTTAATTATATTTTTTGTGCTGACATATTTTAATATGAAAAGTAATAATTGACAAGATTTGAGATAAATACTAATATTATTTTGATTAAATAATATAAATAAATTATAATAATATAATTATAAAAAAAAAAGGTGAACAAGAATTCGGATGAAAATATTATTTCCTAGTTGATAATACTGTCATTGAAAGATAAACTCAAATCATGTATGGTATCTCCTTTTACATTTGTTTTATTTGGAAAAAATTAAAGCAAATGTACTTGGAGGGAACATGCCAAGAACATAATTATTGCAGTAATTTGTGCATCTTTGGAAGTCATGAAAAGATTTCTCATCGATTCCCTTTATTTGTCAAAATCAGAGTCCCCCCCTCCCTTTTATTTTTGAGTGCCTATTGCACTAAAGTAGTAGATGGTCCAAAGTAGAATTGATTGTCTTGCAGTACCACAAAGGAACGTTATATCTTACAATGTGACATTCCATTATCGAGGCTTCTTTAGCCGCCATTAATTATCACTCGAAGGTTCTTTAATTTTCACGTTTCTTTTTAGCCCTAATTAGCAATATTTAAACTTATTCAATTGTAAAATTTAAGCAAGTACAAATACCTCTTGAAATGTGTAAAAAAAAATAAACACCTAGCTTAATTTTCATTAATTTTGACCTACCGTCCCTATCAAAACACACAAAAAACTGATATTTTCCTTAAAATGTTATGAGCCCAATCAACGGTGTCAAATGTCAACTTGTTATCCGGAACAAATTCAGGTCGGTATCCGTATGGAAAAATTTAATTGTCGAGTTTTAAATCCAGAACCCGAATTTTTTATTTATTATTATTTGAATGTTTTGATTTTTTTTTGTTCCTTTCTAGCAACTAAATGGACATAAACTTAAAAGGAAAATGCATATTATGTCTAATATTGAATTATCTATTTTATGAATTTTGTTAATCTCTTCTCTATGTGGCTTTTTATTGGTAGTCAAGGAACATGTAAATTTTGATTTAAAAAATTAAATAAATAGAGTTTGAATACTGCAATAACATTTATAACATGCATGTAGGCATTAAAAAAAACAAAAAACTTGGGTGCAACTCAGAACTCAAGTTTGATCCGGACTAACACATTCCGGATTTCGACCTAGTTTTAAAACCTAAATTCCCGAGCCAGAACGTTAATGAACAGTACTACTCGAATGATTATTTTTATTGGGTCTAGTAAAATAAGGGATCATACATCTTGGCATGAGGTCCGAATCAAAATGATGTACACATTTCATGCTAAGAACTCAAAGTTGGTGAATAAAGTGAGTGAGGGAATCAATTTGGCAAATCATCGCTCAATTGAAATAAAAAACTTCCATATATTCCTCCACGTTAGAGCAAGGGAAGCTTATTCGACATAATAAAGTCAATTTTTGATTTTTGATTTGATCACACGCTTGCGCATGATATGATTAGATCTCTGCCCACTCAATGACATGACTGCAGTGTTAGAAAACACAAAAAATGAAAAAAATATACAAAGTGCGAAATTTATTCCAACTTTAGGCTATAGTCACGTGCTTATATATTACCAAAACAGGTGGCTCATAAATAATAATTAAATAAATAAAAAACTTGGTATCTTTAGGCCGGTACAAGGACAGCCGCAAATGATTTAAAGCAGGTTTTCTTTTGGGAATTTATACCTTTTTTTCAAAAAGAGAAATTCTATAATTATAATGAGAATTTTGACGTATATTTTTTTAAGATCAAATAACCTTTAAGCTATCAAATTTATCACTTAATATGACTCGAAATATTAATTACAATCTAATCTGTATTCTAAATTAGAGAGTAAATGGCAATCTTAATATTCTGAATGCCATGTGACAAAATAGGCAATGAAATTATAAAATTGAACTCAGAAATTGATGGGAATTGATCGGAAATTTTGGTCACTCGGAAAAATGCAAAGAGTACTTTGACAAACGGCATCAACCCACTTTTTTGGAAATTGATTGGGCCTTTTCTTAGTTCACGACTAGTCCAACCCAATCTTTACAGAGGCCCAAGGTTGTGCCTTAATGTTTGATTGCAGATCATCGCATTAAAATGTCTAAGGAGGGCACCCGAAATTTGCTTGATTGCCATGCCAGCCCATCTCCCCTCACGCCTCAATCTCCTGCCAACGTGGTGAACTAGTTGAGGTCGAGTAATGCTCTTTTTATCTTTAGTTTTTATTTATACCCTCTCTTTCTTCATCAACAGATTTTTTAAAGAGTAGAAGATTAGATTCATCAAATACTACATGCATAGATTATTATACAGTCAAAGTCATTTTATTGAAAATTCTATAAACTTTATTATTAATAGAATACCCGAAAAAAACGCTTTTATCAAATTTTGTATCAAATTTACCTAAATTATCTCTGCATTCAAACTGAAGCATTTGCATCCAAATAGATGAAAGTTACCAATGTTGGATTTTTTCTCATTCCAAAGCTCATAGGAAGTTTTATCTAATTTAGACCTTAATATAACTCTTTTTATAATATAACAAGCAATACTTACCATTTCGGCCCAAAAATAACTAGGCAAGTTATTCTCATTGAGCATTGTTCTTATCATCTCTTGAAGATATATGTTATTCCTCTCTACTACCTCATTTTGTTGAGGAGTTTGAAGAGCAAATAAATTATACATAAAATTATTTTCATCACAAAAAGCTTCAATATCTTTAACAAACTCTTTCCCCTATCACTTCAGATATTTGAAATAGTATAATCCTTTTCATTTTGAATTCTCTTGCATAGCTTGGAAAAGACATTATGTGCCTCATTTTTATGAGTAAGAAATATGATCCAAGTATGTCTAGATAAATCATCAACAATAACAAATGCATAATATTTTCCTCCTAGACTTGCAACTTTGTTTTGTCCCAAAATATTCATGTGTATCAGTTGCAGTGGTCTAGCAGTGGAAATATATTTTTTGGTTTTAAAAGAAGTTTTTGTTTGTTTACCAAACTAACATGCATCACAAATTTTGTCTTCAAAAGAATTTGCCTTTGATAAACCTCTTACAATATCTTTTTTTGAAAGTTTGGAAATAAGTTCCATGTTGGCATGACCTAGTCTTCTATGTCATAGCCAACTAGATTCATTTTGAGTTGAAAGACAAATAGCATATTGTGAGGCAATTCTTCAAATTTAATAATATAAACATTATTGCTTCTAAGAGCAATAAAATAATGCATTTATCACATTTGAAAGTAACAATAAATCTTTTATCACATAATTGACTTATGCTCAAAAGATTATGCTTTAAACCTTCAACAAGTAGAACATTTTCAATTGTGAGAGATGACTCATTACCAATTTTACTTATTCTCATAATCTTTCCTTTTGAGTTGTCTCCAAATGTCACATGTTCTTATTCTTTAAATGTAAGATCAATGAACTTAGACTTATTTCTCATCATGTGTCTTGAACATCCACTATCTAAAAATCATTTGCTTTTACTTATGGAGAACTTCATACATACCTACAAAAATAATTAGTATTAGAATAAACAAAATTTGTAGGTAACCATATGTTCCTAATAGTCATTGTATGTTTTATTCTAATGAGACAATCATGATAATTATGATAATTTCTATTACAAAAATTGAAGATGTCATGTGACATATATGAAGAACTTGAGTAATTGTAATAATAATTTTTTTTAAAAAAATCATTTTTATGAGAAAAATTTTGAATACTAGATTTTGATTTAGAAGAATTATCAATTAAGTTTTTATAAGATTTGTATTTTTGTTTTGGCATGTATCCCAAGCTTGCCTTGTCAAAAACTCATATTTGGCTATCAAGAAGTTTTTCAAAATTTCTTTTTTCATTTGTAAAGTTTTCGACAATTTTTTATAAATCAGTCACTTTCTTATTCAACTCATGATTTTTATATTTTGAAATAATGTTTTTTTCCCCCTAAAACTTCAATTTTGTTTCTTAAAGAATAATTTTTCTTTTTCAAAGTATGATATTTGATATCCAATTTCTCAAATTCCTCATATACTTCTTCTAAGACATTTTGTAATTCATCATACGAAAGAATTTCAATATTATCAAGATCTGTTACCTTAATGTCATCTTAAGCCATAAGACAAAGATTTGCAAATTCTCTATTGCTTGCTTTGTTGTCTGAGCTGCTTGAATTATTATCCCATATAATTTTCATTTATTTTTTGCCATTGTTTTGATCTTTCTTTAGTAAAGGGCAATTCGCTTGATATGTCCAGCTTATTGTATTTGTAATAAGTTAAAGAGTCATTTTTACTTGTATCTTTTTTGGAAAACTTTTTGAAGGGTTTCATTGAAGGAGTTTTATTTCTCTTTATGAGTCTTTTAATTCTCTTTGTTATCATCGAAACTTTTTCATACTTGTCATCACTTTCTTCATCTTCATCACCTTCGCTTTCATGAAGAACAACTTTAAGTGTCAAGCTCTTTTTTAGCTTTCTTTATTCTTCTATTCTTTTCAATATGTACTCATGGGTGGTAAGTGACCCGATAAATTCATTTATTTCGAGTTTCTTGAGGTCTCTAGTTTCAATAATCGCCATCATTTTTAATTCCCAGTATTTTGGCGAAGAGTTGATAATTTTTCTTACTATCTCAACATTGTAATAAACTTTGCCGAGAGTTGTCAAGTTATTTATGATATTAGCAAAACGAGTGTACATACTAGAAATAGATTTATCATCATTCATTTAAACATTTTATATTCATGAGTAAGAATATAAATTTTTGATTCCTTAACTTGTAAAGTTCCTTCAAGTAACTTCCAAGTTATCCAAAATTTCATTTGTCGTCTTGCAAATCATTATTTTATTGAATTCATTCCTATCAAGATAATTATATAGGAGATTTATAACTGTTGAATTCAATATTGTAATTCTATCGTCTTCACGATCAAACTCTTATTCTTTTTCTTTTACCTTTACTCCATCAACAACTTTTGTTGGAATATAAGATCCATTTATAACGCATTTTCAAATTTTTTGACCTTGAGATTGAAGGAAAATTATCATTCTAGATTTTCAGAATATGTAATTGTCTTTGCAAATTAATGGAGGCTGACTGCTAGACTGACTTTCACCAAATGTAACTGCAATGTTAGCCATAAAATCTTAACTCAAAATATAGTTAACCTAATAAAAGAGCCATTGACTCTGATATCACTTGTTGCTCAAATGACTAATATAAGAGGGGGTGAATTGAGTTGTATTTAAAAATCTAGAATTATAAATTAAATACACAATATAAAATATGAACAAAATACAAAACAACAATAAATACAAAGAGTAATGGGTAAAAGGAAGCAAACTTAATATTTTAAAGAGATTCAGTCTCATTGCCTACATCCTCGCCTCAAGCTACCATTTGAGGATTCCCAAATTCAATATCCAATCTCCTTCAGGTAGATATAGAAACTTATTACACATTTAAATAATACCGTTACAAAGAATCCGTGTAGAACACCCTCTACACTTGCAATCACCGCACACGTTATGATTCAATGTCTATTCTCTTTGTAGAACACTTTCTACACACACGAGGGTTATACACACCCTTTTACTGATACAATAGCTGATAGTGGGTAGGTTATCTAAAAAATACTTCTCAATGAGTGGAATAAGAATAATATAGCGCAAGATATATCTCTCTCAAAATGAATAAAGCTTAAGACTCAATGCTCAAATAAGAAAGATTGAAAACTTTAAATAAATGTTATAAAACTTACAATTGATGTGCATATGTTATTGCTGTTGTATTTTTTGAAAATCTCAAATGAGTTATTTATAGACATATGAGACTTTATTTTCAAATTGAAAAAGATTCAAGTGTCAAAAATAACATCATTTACTTTTCAAAATTTTCAAATCAAAGTTCTACTTTTTATAATTGTCAAAGACAACATCATTCATTTTTTCAAAATTTTAAAATCAAAATTTTACTTTTCGTAATTGTCAAATACAACATCATTCACTTTTCAGAATTTTCAAATCAAAATTTTACTTTTTGTAATTGTCAAAGACAACATCATTTACTTTTCAAAATTTGCAAATCAAAGTTTTACTTTTTCTAATTGTCAAAAACAATATCATTCACTTTTCAAAATTCAAACTTTTAATCATATCACATGTGAAATATGACAATAAATTATCTTTAAAAAATTCAAAATTTTAATTTTTAATTTTCAAATATGTCATGTACATGTAAAAAATGTAATTTGATACTTTATAATAAAAGCTTAATTTCGAGCCTTAATTCAATTTCGAATTTTATCAAGAGATATACAAAATTACTCTAAGAACTTCATTTGCGAGTTTGTTCCATTTCTCGTTCATGCTTGGTTCATTGATGTGTTTGACTTCATTGTGTATATAACTTGAATTTGAGATTGATTTATGCTTGAAGTCATTTGTTATTCCAGATATGTAATTATACGAGATTTTAAACTTTAGGTTCAATAGAAACCATACGAGCTGAAAAAGAGAATGTTTATTAATCATATTTACTATATTATTAATCAAAGGATAAAGTAAAAAGCTCCTAATCCTTTATATCTTATCCAATAAGGACGAGGAGTCGAAACAATCTAAACTTCAAGATATTAAAAAAGAAAATAATCATATTAATTTACTAGATTTTCTTCGCCCATTTTTAGATGGCTTATTCATTTATATATTAATTGTTTGGATGTCCATTGTCAAATACGTTGTCACGAATATAGTTGTAGTTGTAAGTGATTTATATACTTATATTTGCATTATACATTTTAATCAGGCCTAAAAAGGTATTTGGATAAGTTACATTGATTTGTATGAAAATATGTTGAAACGAACCGTATTTAGGTTAACTCACTTTAATTGATAATTAAATGCGTTATATAGATTTTGTCGTTTTACTCGTTATCTATGTGAATGATATCACGTTATGGTTTTTAGAGTTGATTCGTTAGTTGTGTTTAAATTTACATATATAATCAAATTTTACATAAGAATAATGTTAAATATAGTTATGAGTTATGTAACTACTATACACTTATTTAAAAAAAAAAAGAGATTCATTATTAAAAAATTAATTTTTTTATTTAAATTTTATATTTACTTGTTTTTTCAAACAAAATATGCAATGTATACTATGTAATTTATAAAAGAGTAATATTACATATAATCATAATTTATACAAATACTATACATCTTTTAAAAAATAAATTATTATTAAAAATAAATTCTTGAGTAAGATTATGTTTGGAAGATAAGATGAGAATTTTGTGTTTTGTTTTAAAGTTTAAAATATTATTTTTTAGTTTTGAGATTTGAAAAAGTTAAATTGAAATTTGAAAAAATTGTATTGGGATTTGAAAAAATTGAATTATTTATTATATTTTATATAGGAATTTGAAAAGGTTGTAATGATGAGATGAGATGAGATGAGAATTTTATTGAAGATGAATCTTCCAAACATAATCTAAATCTCATTCACAAACTCTATAATTATAAATATTATTTCTCAAATTTAAAAATACCACGTATGAAAAAGGCTGGACGGGTTACCTACCTATAGGCTACGGTTTCTCAGGCCCGGAGCGGCATTGATAATTTGTTGATTGATAAGAGCCACCGCGGTCTTCTGGGTCTTTCCCCCGTCCTCCTCACCCACAATCTTCAACGCCCCGTTAAGCTATTCCCGCGGCAAATCCGTCTCTAGGACTAGCGGGGCGTTCAAGCTCACCAACCCCCCCTTCGAGTTTTCATCCTTCATCAGTTTTATTCGATTCTTGATATTATCCATATACGTATAGAGAGAGAGATATTAGATCGAGGAGTAGCAATGGACGGTATAATGAACAAGCTTCGGAACCTGGACGCGTACCCGAAAATCAACGAGGACTTCTACAGCCGCACGCTCTCCGGTGGCGTTATCACTCTCGCCTCCTCCTTTGTCATGATCTTGCTCTTCATCTCCGAGCTCCGTAACTCTCTTCCCCATTTCTAATTAGTCGCGCCCCTGCATGCACTATTTTGTCTTACGAGGGTTTCAATTTTTGTTCTCTATATTTTGATCTAGTTCTTTGCAAATGTTTTCCATACATAGATACAATTTCTTCGTGATCTGTTTAAATTGATTAATATAATACAGACCTTGATGTTGATAATTTTTTTTCCTATGCTGTAACGGTCAAGAGGCTGAGTCATTGGATAGTCAATTAGGACCAGGAAAAATTCATCAGGCTTTGTTCCTGCCATATTTCTGATAAATTGGATTTCGAATGATAAGAGTAAAAAAAGAAGGTTTGAATGATAAATTGAGTAATTTTTTTTTTTTTGTTCTTTTTAAATACGTCTGGCTGGGGAACAATGATCCACAACATTACGTAGTCAGAAGGTTCTAATTCTGGTCTGTTCTAAACTTTCTCGCAATTCAAAATGGTTTGAGGACTTTATAAACTTTTTTTGGTGCAATGACATACATAGATTCACATCGTTTAGCCCTATTGCTGCATTCTTTGCGTCTCAATCATAAGTGACAAGGACAAAATCTAACTGATAAGATTATTGGGATGAATTAATACTTGGCTCTTAGGGTAATTAGTGTCTGATTTTTCAGAAGTCTAATTGTGGTTACCCTAACAGCTTTGCTAGTTGTATGGCTGGTGTTGCTTTGATGTAGATAGATAATGTAGTGCTTTTGTTTCCTTCATCTATCTTTCAATTGGCCGAGTACCATTGATTAAGTAGCAAAATTTGTGTTATTATTCAAAATTGCTAACTATGCCTTTTATTGTGCATTGGTTTCAGAATTGTATCTCCATGCTGTAACTGAAACAAAGCTCGTGGTAGATACTTCCAGAGGAGAAACACTACGTATCAATGTAATGTTTGTCTTTTCTGTTTAAAAATTCAATTTTTTTGTTATCTTTCTATAAACCCTAGGATCTTGCATAAACTTTCTTTGAGGTGCTGCTACAACCATTTTTTATAACACGAGGAGTTCCTTGTTCTCGAGGGCTCCTGGTTCCTACTTATAGCTCCGAATCTGCTTTCTCTCCTATTCAAACAAGATTTAAAAGATCTTTCTTTTCTTTTTTTTTCTTTTTTTATATGTACAAAATTTAAAAGATCTTATCCAGGATATGGCATTGATCCTATAGTTTTTCCTATAGTATTAGGGTTATGTGATATACTTCAATTGTCCACTTAAGTTATTGATTCATGTTCCTCATGGTATTTTAAACTGCAGTTTGATGTTACCTTTCCTGCCCTCCCATGCTCTATACTCAGTCTCGATGCCATGGACATCAGTGGAGAGCAACATCTTGACGTGGTATGCCTTGCAAGAGTATTTTTTTTCACTTTCTTCAATGGTTATATACAATTCTGTTTATGAATTTGCCCACTTTCTTTCAAAAAATTAGTTGTAAATGCTGATGCTTCTGATTAAGTTTCCCTCCCTCTTGCCGTCTCTCTCACACATATGAAGATGCAGAAAAGCACAAAAGACTCTTGTGATCCTCTCAGTTAGAGCATGAGTGGGATTGATTGTTTGACTTACTTTGCTTGCAGAGACATGACATAATCAAGAAAAGATTAGATGCTCATGGAAATGTTATAGAATCAAGACAAGATGGAATTGGTGCTCCTAAGGTTGGTAATGCAGTTTTCCTTGCAGTTTATTTTTTGGTACTAACACACACATGCCAGCAAGTATGCATGCATGCACGCGCGCGCTCACACACACACACACATTAAAAATTGCTTCATTTCTACTGGATATACTGAGCTTCAAATTTGGAGTGTCTTATCTCCAACCTAGTGTTGTTATGTTTGCTTGAGAAATTTGTGTTTTGCAACCCATGAGAGATGATAAAAATGAATTGGAGCGATAAAATGTTACATGAAATGAATATTTTGCATTAAAAAAATCTGAAAGGGACAATGTTGGAGTTGTTCACCCATAATATCAATGAAAAGCCATTTAGATTATGAATATTAGCCTCGAACAACCTGGGCACTCTGATTCTTGTTGAATAAAATTTCTTGGTTTTGATCTTATGTGGCTTTATTTTGCAACTGGGATTACCTTAAAGTTATATCATGGAATTCAGTGACTTTTTCTCCTAATCAGTCCAGTAGTACATCGTCTTTGTTCTTTCTGCCAATTCAGTGATACTTTTCTTCTTTGTTTCTCTCTACTTATTTCCTTATCTGCTCGACTCAGATTGATAAGCCACTACAGAGACATGGTGGCAGGCTCGAGCACAATGAGACATACTGTGGCTCCTGTTATGGTGCAGAAACGGTATGTTTGTCTGTGCAGGCCCTTTTAGTGATTCAAAGTTTTTTAATTTAGTGTTGGAAGTTGTATGTAGCTTGTTGAACATAAAATGTTGAAAGTTATTGGTGCAATATGGGTATCATCAATTCTGTTTCCGTCACTGCAGGCAGATGAAGATTGTTGTAACACCTGTGAAGATGTTCGTGAAGCATATCGAAAGAAAGGTTGGGGAATGTCAAACCCAGATCTGATTGACCAGGTTCGTCTTTCATAGAAGCTTGTTTATCCATCCCTGAATCTGCAAATATTTTGTAACAAGCTTTCAAGACTGGAAAAGTAGCTTGATACTGGAAGAATAACATGCCTTTATATACTTCTATTGTACTTGACATGCATCTTTAATTTTTACCTTATTGGAGAACTTTTATGTGCAGGTAGAGATTTTTTTTAATCTCTTGATTTTCCTCCACCATCTGATTAGTACACACAATACTATTTGCTTCTTTAGTATGATATCTTATAGTGTGGTGTGCTTGAGACAGACAGCTTTACCCTCCCCCTCCCCCCTCCCTCTCCTCCACCCAAACACTATCCATCCAAATAAAGAAGAGATGGCTCCTAATTTTTCCCATTAATTTGGTACTGGAAGCTGGAGGGATATCAACTGGCTAACAATGACCGAGGTTGAATTAAACATTTTCTCCTAATACTAGGTGGTTTTTTTTTTTCAAAACGAAAGGAATAAAATGTTATATTTGGTGTCTAAATTCCCTCATGCCTGCATTTTGCACCCCTCATAAATATGGCCTTGAAAGTATAAAGTGAAATGGCTACTAGTTATATCTGGCCTAATTTGGCATGCTCAGTACTGTCATACATGATCATAAAAAAGCAGCTATTGCGTCTCCAGAACACTTGTACTCATATTGATCTTTGTGCAGTTATGTCCAGTAGATTATCATGGAGGAAAATGCCTCAATTAAATTATAGACAACATTTTCTGTTGCAAGTTTAATTGTTCACATGATTACTCTGAAAAAGCTTAATGCCACCTTTTACCGTGTTTAGGTCCTAACTTATTTGAAACTTTCCATATACTTTGAAGCTTTTACCATTGTTGATTAGGTTAGAACAAGCAACTGATTAGATCAAACTAGATTTGAAATCATGTTTTTAAACATCAAATTTCCTATTAAAACAGTTCTGTATGTTTTGATAAATTAAAATTGATTAGTATAGTTGTGGGCCAGTAACCCTTCAATAAAATAACAGGTGTGACAATCATCCCTCCATTCCAGTTTAATTACCACTGTTTTTATTTTATTTTATGAGATATATACTTAAATATTATTTTTGGGTCTCTCCCTCCCCCCCTGCGCGGGGGGTCACACGCATCAGGGTATAAGATTAATCTGTATCGTGATACCCCATCTCTTAGTGTATTTTAACTGAATGATTATTTTAATTAATTTAAATATTAGTTCTCTTGTTTTAAAATTATGGGAGTTTTGATATATTATTTTATGATATTTTTAAGTTGTGAAAATTATTTTTGATATACCTTCTTATTATTAATTACTGTTTTGCATTTAAATTGATCGTTAATTTAAATTAGTTTGTTTATGGGATTTGTTTCCCACTCGTGTATGTATTTGACTTTTATTATATTTATAATGGATAACTGTAAAACCTTTTTAATGGATATTTATTTTGGGATATTTGTATTAATCAATTCTAGTACTTAGTTGACTTATTTAATTTATCCGCTGCGTTTATGTTGTACACTTGTTGTATGTTGCACACACTTGAGCACTTATCGTTAGGATGCGTGACCCGTGTTGTCATCATCCCAACGTCATGATTTTCATGTTTCCGTACATGGGAGTCGGGGCGTCACAGGTGGTATCAGAGCAGTTCGGCTCTGGATAAAATCACTTGTCACTTAGGTGCAGTACCAGAAAGTTTTAAAGTTGTGATTTGAAATTATTTTGTTTGAAGTATGTTATTTTAATTGTTTTAATTTATTGTATATTATTATATTTTGTTGGTTTTATTCTATTTTATTTCATGTTATTTTGTGGTATTTCAGGATATGAATCTCTTTACCGGGCATTATGTTATGAATGTTAGTAACATCTCTATCCTACGTGAACAGAGTGTTACAATATGAGACCAGAATACATGGTGTAGCAGTTCTCTGCAACTATTACCTGCCCAACTATCTAATTGGGACATTATAATTTGATCAATGTAATATTTGCATTAGATAAGAATATGTATCCATAAAAAAGATAATGAATACTTTAGTGGTGATAGTGCAAGATGTATTATATATAATACCATTAACATGTGACAATCAGTGCAAAAGAGAAGGTTTTCTACAAAGGATTAAAGACGAAGAAGGTGAAGGATGCAATATATATGGATTCTTGGAAGTCAATAAGGTGGCAGGAAATTTTCATTTTGCACCTGGAAAAAGCTTTCATCAGTCGGGCGTTCATGTACATGATCTGCTAGCATTTCAAAAGGATAGTTTTAATGTAAGTTATGAGCCTGATCTTTTCATTGATATGCTATTGATCTTTTGACCTTTGTTTACTTTCTGATATGGCATCTGATAAATGTGCTGTATGTGATACAGATAAGTCACAAGATCAATAGATTAACTTTTGGAGATTATTTCCCTGGCGTTGTGAATCCTCTGGATGGGTAGGCAATTTTTTTTTCTTTCACCCTAGTCCAGTGAGCCATCCCTTTTACAAAAAACATAATTCAATTTTTGTATATTTGTCACATTGTATATATTAAAATAAAATTTTTCTATTCTGTACAACTTTCAGGGTGCAATGGACACACGAAACACCAATTGGGATGTATCAGTATTTCATCAAGGTTAGTGTGCCTCGTGTTCTCATATAATGGAAGCCAAGCATTATGAAGCCTCTCGATTTTATTTTCATTATTATACTCTCTATACTCTCTAGGTTATTTGCCTTCTATAATCTCTTTATAAGTCACTTGATTCTTTTTTTTTTTTTATAAGTCACTTGATTCTCTTGGAGCATTTTCACCAAACTCAGGTCCGAAAGTATTTGGATAAAAGATATTGCTAAACGGTTCTTCTTGATGAAATCATTGAGAAATTCTATCTGGTTTTAAGGAATTTTACAGATTTGCTGTATTTTCTAGGTTGTACCTACAGTATACTCAGATGTGAGTGGGCACACCATCCAGTCAAATCAGGTGCGGTTAAACTGACAGAAGCCACTAATTAATTATTTTTCTCTTGTATACAGAACATGACATAATACAAACTTGAATTTGATTTTGGCAGTTCTCGGTGACTGAACATTTTAGGAGTTCAGAACTAGGTCACTTTCAGTCCCTTCCAGGAGTATTTTTCTTTTATGATCTTTCTCCAATTAAGGTGGGTTTTCTGCTTATGGAAATTAACAAGAAAGATCTCTCAATTTTACAAATATACTTGGTGATACTGGAACTATTGAGGAAGCTTTTCCTGTGTGATTCTGGTTCGTGGACGTTTATTTTTGGGCTCATTTTTATTGTATCTGGCTTGCATTCCACAGGTAACTTTCACAGAGGGGCATATCTCATTTTTACACTTCCTAACAAATGTGTGCGCTATTGTTGGAGGTAATTCCAAAACATTCCCTTTCATTTCTCGATCCCAAATTTATTGAGAATGAACGTTTCTTTTTTAATGTTTGTTTTGATGCATAACAATGATGTTTGGCTGTTGTGTTCAGGAGTTTTCACCGTTTCAGGAATATTGGATTCGTTTATATATCATGGTCAAAGGGCGATTAAGAAGAAGATGGAAATCGGTAAATTTAGTTAATGATTGATCTGGTTGGCAATTGGCGCTGCTGTATTTGGATATTTGGTCAGTAGATGGCTTTATGGGGAGGATAGCTAAATTAAGAGAAGGAACAATCCAATCGACACTCCGTAATTTTGGCTGGACCGCTTATGATCACAATTTACAGCTGAAAAAGTATTCTCATTATATCT
Source organism: Cyclocarya paliurus (assembly GCA_029856935.1). Lineage (NCBI taxonomy): Eukaryota > Viridiplantae > Streptophyta > Magnoliopsida > Fagales > Juglandaceae > Cyclocarya > Cyclocarya paliurus. The sequence continues at coordinate 5,531,414 of CM056949.1, read as the reverse complement.
GTTTGGTCACTGAAGGTTGAATTCCCACTTGACAGCTCCTTTTTGCCCAGTCGTACCAGTTTGTAACTGCCCTGTTAATGTGACTTATTGGGGGAGGTTTCCTAGTGAGACATGTCGAGGATAAATCAGGTTTTTTTGAAAGATAATTGTGAATTATATATGTATTACATGTTGTGTCCTTGCTGAAGGGGAAGAGTGTAATAGTCCTTTTTGCTTTGTCGACTTTTCCCCGACCTCCAACACTCGCATTTTCAATATGGTTTACGTTATTATTCATGGGCATTAGCCTCCCAATTCGAAAGATGGTTTAGTTTCGAGTTTCTTTATTTTGGAAGAAGGGGATTTGTGGACCTTAAGGTTAAATAGGTTACAACAGTTATTTCCCATAATCTATACTCACTCCAGTTGCATTTTTCTGATTGTCGAGCATTCAGAGTTGCTGGTTAATGGGACGCATAAATGCATTAAAAGCATTAAATAAAGCCACACTCGAAATCAAATATCAAGGGTAAAAAAATTTATACTCCTGATATACTCTGAAAGTATTGAAAACTTATATTTATACTACTATTGATCAAACTACATATTGAATTTCATCTCAATCAAATTTTTATTAATTATTTATGAGCCACATATTTTAAAAATTACCCTACAAATATCTCTTGCTTATTTTTTCCGAGGGATGTGGCCGACAGAAGTTGCAAAAAAGGAAAAAAAAAAAACCAAAACAAAAATAAACAGAGCCCAAGATACGGCCCAACTTGCCCGATACAGTTGGGCCAACGGATACTAAATTGACTGAAGAGAAACGGCGCTAGGGTTTTCTTCAGCTCGCCTCCCGACATTACATATAAACCCGAGAAACCCTAACAAAGCTTCGTGCGGCCGAGCGAGCGATAAGACAGAGAGATATATCGGCTTAGCTTCATTTCGTCGGCGACGCTGTAAGTTCCCCCAACTTTATATTTCACTTTCTTTCACATCATTTCGTTTCTTTTGAGTCTCCATCTTTCTCCAACTCTCCATTTGGTTGCTGAGAATAGTGAATACTGACTTTTGGTTAAGAAAATCTAAACTGGTTTTCTGCAAATTCCAAGGTATAAACGCATATCTTTTGCCTTTTGACCTTTTTGTTCTGCCCCATTTCAAGATGTATGCGTTTTACTGCTATCCAGAGTTATCATAGTCTGGTTTATGAATTGGTTGATGCTTTTTTAGATTTTTTCGGAGATGAAGTTTTTGATTGTATGCCTCGAGTAGCTTCTGTTTGGTTTCTGAGAAAAAAAGTGGGGAAATAGAAGAAAAGGGAATTTTATTTTTTAATCCAAGTATAACCTGGCTATTAAGGTGCTTCCTTTATGGCCATAAGAATAGTAAAAATGGTTTTGCTGGGTCGAACATCACGTGAGAAGTGTATGAAATGATAATATACTATGTATTTGGAAATGATGGTAGGCTGGTAGCATTATTCTTGGCACTATTTAGAGCATTCTATGGGGTTAAAACAGCGCCTGAAGAAGATTAAATATTGTATGCTGTATAAGCTTTATCACGTCCATTTTTTGTAATAGCCCTGTTTTTACTGATGCATATTGTTTGTTCTTTGAAACACTGATGTGAAAAAAGAACGTGGTTAGAGGAACATGGTTTATTGCACCGAACAGGAAAAGCATGTTTGGACTTTCATTCGAGGGTGCATTTTAACGTATATATATGAAACAAATTCTGTTTGCATCTAACAGCATTTCTCAGTTTTAGTTTAGAAGGCGTTGATTATTTTTTTATCTTTCGTTGTGTGGATTGCACTTAGTTCAGAGCTTTTCTTTGCTCCATGTACCATATGCTCATGGTGTTAACCGTATGTTTATTATTTGAATGTATATCTCAGTCATTCCATGGCTTTACAGGTAAGAAATGGTTAAGCACAACAATGTTATCCCTAATGGGCACTTTAAGAAACAATGGCAGAATTCTGTAAGGACCTGGTTTAATCAACCAGCTCGGAAAAACAGAAGAAGAATTGGTGAGTATTTTTCCCCTTTAGGGATGATGTTCCCCATTTCTGGTACTGAAGTGCTACATTTTGAATGTTCACTCATAAAAACACCATGCATACATCCTTCGAGGCAAAAACTTTTGTTTGGAGTTGGAAATTTTGACTGAATTTTGATCTGTTCTGTTCAATAATTATCAGCTCGCCAGAAGAAGGCTGTCAAAATTTTCCCCCGTCCAACTTCTGGACCTCTTCGTCCTATTGTACATGGGCAGACATTGAAGTATAACATGAAAGTAAGAGCTGGGAAGGGCTTTTCTCTTGAAGAACTGAAGGTGGGGTGTCTTGAATGTCAAGTTTACTGTCTATTAAAGTTTGGTTTACCCTATACTAACTTGTTACTACACTGGTCAGTTTATTTGGAATATTTCCTTGTTCACTGAACTCACAATCCTTGAAAATTAAGTTGTAGTCAGTAGGATGCATTCTGCTTCTGAATCTCCATAGATGTTTCTAGCGAATAGTATTTTGAAAATAGTCTTTAAAGATAATGGTTGTTCTCTTGCAACCGAACAGGGTTGAATCCTAGTCTTCCCTTTCCTCTCGCAGTCATGCTTAGCATATGTCAGCTTTCTATTGTTCTTTATATTGTTAGGATATTGAGAGCTTTTTGTAATCCAGCAACTTTCTCTGATATAAACAGGCTGCTAACATCCCCAAGAAACTTGCCCCAACTATTGGGATTGCAATTGATCATCGCAGGAGGAATCGTTCCCTGGAGAGTCTTCAGGCGAATGTGCAGAGGCTGAAGACATACAAGGCAAAGTTGGTTGTCTTCCCAAGGCGTGCTCGCAGCAAATCTAAGGTTTACTTATGGCTGAACTCCAACGATTGGACAATAGTTATTTGCTTGTGTTGCATTACATATAACTTTCATACCTTTACCACAGGCTGGTGATTCCGCACCTGAGGAGCTTGCAACTGCAACCCAGGTCCAAGGCCCATACTTGCCCATAGTACGTGAGAGGCCATCTGTTGAGCTGGTGAAAATTACTGAACAGATGAAATCATTCAAGGCATATGACAAACTTCGCATTGAACGGACCAACACGCGTCATGTTGGTGTTAGGATGAAGAGAGCTGCAGAGGCTGAAAAGGAAGAGAAGAAATAGTTTTGGTTTAATGCCATCAAGAAGCATCCTTTGGAACTTCTAATTTTGAAAGGCGTTTTGCATTTTTGGTTTTACACATTTATCTGGACTCTTGAAACTTCTTATTTTAGGTTGTTTAAGGTCCGTTGAATTCACGAATTTTCAGGGCTTGGTTATGTTGACCTCTATTTGGTAATGGTTCGGCTTCCTTTCTTGGAATGATTACACTTTAGTGCCGTCGTTCATAGTGTTGGATGAGATTTTGGAGTTTGAAATAACTAAGCTACGCCTTAAGATGCACTTTGGTTGGGAATTTTAGCAAGCTATGGTCTTCTTTTAGGGCATCTCACTTCGAGTGAGTGTTCTTATTGATTGATAAGCTGGAAATTGAGTTTGGTTCATTGGCTTCCTGGGCTCCGCTTCAGTTTGATGATGTGGTTGAACTCGTTTAATATGTGTGTAGAATTTAAAAAAATGATGGAATTTGTAAGTTTTATTTATGGGAGCTGGTTTAAGGTTATTTTGTTTTTATTTGTTATGAATCGCCGTGAGCGCGAAAAAATATTAATGCAGTATATATGCATTTACAGCATACTAATTTGTTTTTCTTCTTATTCCCTCTCCCATTTTCAGTTTTTTGCATTATCAAGAAACGAAAACTTGAAAATAGTAAATACTGGTGTATGGTGGCCACCATCGCTAATTCTGCATTCATATATTCAACGGTCTGCTATTATTAACCCACGTATTCCTAACGCAATACTTGCGTTATTACCTTTTCTAAGGGTTAGACAGAGTGCAGACACCATTTGTTGGATGCCAAAAGATTCACAGGGATGGGTGAAAGTGACGATAACATTGATATATAGACCATGTTATGAGGTAATTACAACTGCGTTTACAGTTCAAACTTGTACATTTTAAAGTGTATATGCCTAGCAAATTAATCAAATACGCCAAGTAAACCATTTTGGAGTCACAGGCTGCATATATGCTAATGAGATCTATCTAATGTCTGCAGCTTCTTATATTCTGGAATGACCAAGATTAGTAAATTTTATCTAATTAGTTTTTGTCATTACTAGGTCAGTTCCAGCCTCCAGGTTCCTGTAGAGAAGACAATATATATATAGCGAGACAAGTCAGAAACAGGGTAAAGCAACCACCTCGTGTACACTTTTGATAGCCAAACAACCAGTGCATTTTTGTTTGTTTGTTTTGTTCGAGCAGTCTGTACTAATTCACAATGGCATCAGACGCACCCCTGGACGGAATATGATCAGCGACGGGTCTGAGGAAGGATACCGGGTTCCCGTTAACATGGTCAGAAGCCACAAGAAGCTTTGATTAATCAGTACTTTATGGCCTGAAAAGATTGTTCCAAAATGGGTCAATCACAAGAGGATCTTTGTTGTTCCTTTTCTTTTAGTTAAGAGGGATACTTGGTGAGAATTATATATCAAGAGCTGTCATTTGTAATAGTAATCAGTGTCATTTGTAGCTTTAAAAGTAAGAATGCCAGAGCAGTTCAATCTATGGCATGTCATACGACTTTCTGGTTCCTCTGTCATTTGCCGTGGAGTAACAGCTGAACGCCATATTGGCAGGTGATCTATAAGTTCATGTTGCCAAGAAGTAAACGATTCTAATAAGCTTTTATTGATATAATGACTCACATTGACCTGGAGCACTTACAGGAGAATTCTTCTCCTTGTGTTATTGATCAACCAAAAAACTTTTTGTCTGAATTTTCCAAAATTAAGCACAACGTTTCAATTTTCTATTATCGTCCGGACTCCGCCCAAGGAATATGGATAAAAAAAAGAGAAAATCTATTTAGCACAACTTCTTTTTAACACATCCAACACATTGTTGATGTGGAAGTTTTACGCATCATTTATACACAATAAATTATGGATATTTTAATTATTATTTTTTAAATAGATGTGTGATGTACAACTTATACCTACCAAAACTCATCATACGAAACTCATACCTGAGAAGCCCTGACCCAAGTTCCATCTATCCAATCTAGGCGGGGTCTTAAGGCAGAGTGCTGAAACTCCTCTTCGTCTTTCGTGCCCTTGAAGTAAACTTTATACCTTGAGCCCTTAAGAACCCTGGAAATCACACCCTCCCACCAACCATCATTGTATAAAGCATCAACTTCTTCATTCAAATTGAAATCACAAGCCATGACACTTTCAGGAGGCGGCGGCCTTATGTGCTGAATATCAACCTCTTCTCTCAAAAAGTTTGTGTCATCTTCTGTTCTCAGGCTCCGGTACTCAATGAGATATTTTTCCTGTCCTATAGCATCAAGAACTGTTGCGGCAAACCAAGCACCTTGAAATCCATCTTCGTCACTGCTTACCTCCACTGGTGTTCCTTTCTTAAACTTTTTCATCCTTGCCTTGCTTGAATTTGCGTCTTTCTTGATCGACCATTCCTGCAGTCTAGGATTTGAGAACATTGAACTAAACAAGAGAGAGGAACCCACAAAGATAAAACAAAAGTAACATAACAAAAAGGTAATTTGCCGTGACTATTACAGAACAATTAGTACAGAAAGATTGTAGAGGCATTCTTACGCACACAAGTCCCACGCCTGAAACAAGTGAGAATATTTTCTTACGCACAAAATTATATGTTCTTCAATGCTTGTTAACATTAAACAGTTACAAGATTAGCCAGGAGAGAGAGATTAGAGACGCGTGCGCGCGCACACAAGCAGGCGCATTATCACTTTGATTGGCATGCTCAATAAGAAGAAAGCCATCAGCTAGTTCTTACAATTTGTTCATTTTTAATTTCGGATTGAGATGTTCTCTCCGGCTCTTTACCTGAATTAGATGGTCAAATTAGGAGAGATCAGAAGGATATTCTTAAATACTAGTGAGTCCAAATTATCCGGAAAGCAACGAAATTCATATGTTGGGTCTATGCAGAGAATCGAAGAAGATCCCGTTGAAAGCCAGCGCCTACTAGAGAAAAAGAGTGAAACAAGAACAATAAAGAAGACAACGAGAGTTCAGTCAAGAAGGTTAATAACAATAAATTTTTTATGTGGATGGAAACCCAATCTATCGGTGAGAGGACAATTGTTCTTTATAATTGGCTATATCTCGTGCGAGTCTAACCCAACTATGACTATGAGTCTCACTAACAGTCTCAAAACAATCAATCTTTTGATGAACAGATAATACTTCACAGATTTCCCTTCATTGGATGAGAAAAAGAAACCAACTTAGGTTGAAAATATAAAAATAAAAAGAAGGAATCTTACCCTAGGTGGAAGCCAAGATCCCTCGACCCACTCTCGATGATGCCTTAGCTCCTCGGCCTGAAACGAAAACTGCTGCTGCGCAAACCTAAAGTAAACCCAGTACATCGGACCCTCACCGACCTCAGTGATAACTCCTTCCCACCATCCGCCGCTAAAAAACGCGTCGACCTCATCCCCAAAATCGAAACTGTAATCGTGTTCTGGTGGAGGGAAGGGCCTTAAGAGCGCCATATCAACCTCTTCCCTCAAGGATTCATCGTTTTCCTGTAGATTCTTGTATTTAACCACGAACTTGTTGCTTTCGGATGGTCCGGCGATTATCGTCGCGGGGAATAGCGTGCCTCGTAGGCCGGGGTCCACACTGGTGGCCTCGACCTCGGCTCCTATCTTAAGGTAAGACCGAGCCGGGTCTGCCTTACTGCTAGCCATCAAGGCTTCAGGATTTTCCTTCTCTTGTTCAACTTCTTTAGGGTTTTGGCGTCGGGGAAGGAGAACTTTAACGTTCCACCATGATAATAGGCCGTGCATGTATTCTAATTCCCATATCAGAATAAATATGGTACCGGAGGTCGGGTCCACAACTTTTTATTGGACACAATTACCCTCGCCTGGAAATATAAAATTAGATTAGATTTGATGATAAAATTTTTCCCATCTTATCATTACAATTTTTTTAAATTCTCATACAAAATATAATAAATAATTCAATTTTTTCAAATTTCAATTCAATTTTTTTAAATTCTAATATTTTAAATTTTTATCTTAACACTATTTATAAAAATTTTAAAAATTCTCATCTTATCTCACATGCCAAGCATAATTATAAAAAATAATAGATGAAGTCATTAATACGTAAGTGTTGTGTAATCATTTTAAAATAAATAAATAAATACTTATTCATATGAAAAAAAATTAGTTTTTTAATAATAAATTTTGTTATTTTTCAAAACAACTTCGTGATGCTTGCGCACTCCAAGATTATATGCAGTATTATTCGATTATTATTGTTGTTATTTGTCGTACACATTCTTGCTCAATTTAGAATTCAGCTACGCCAAAGGCAGTGCCGCAGTGGGCTGATGGGCATAAATTTATAACCTCTAAAAATGGAGTTATTGGATTCGTAACCCCAATTTCCAAATATATCAAAAAGAATTAAGCCACTTTATTTTTTAAATTAGAGAAAATCCTAAAAAAATCTTTTATTTTTTAGTTTCAACCATTATTTCAAATTAAATAGGTGGAATATTGTGATGTCAACATTTTTACTCTCAACATAATATTTATCAATAAAATATTTATTATATTGTTAAAGATTGTATAAATCAGATTTCAAGCATTGAATTTAAAAGCAATTGTTGAGATTCAAAGGTTTATAGATATATAAAAATTAGGGCACCCTATATTTAAGATGACCAGAAATTCTTGCCTGGTATTGGTTGGTTAATTATTTTCAGATTCTAGGAAATAATGTTAGTATTCCCGAACACTGCTACAATTAGTAGCAAGGTTTACAGAGAAGTATGCCATTTGGTCATCTATTTAAAAGTCTTTACACTGCATACTATTAATATAACATAATTTAATTTGTAAAATTTAAAATTTGTCTTTCAAATCAAATGGTGTGACTTGATAGTGTATGGTATAAAAAACTTCAAATAAAATTATTCTAACCAAATACCCATATTACCCACAAAACTGAGATTATGTGTTAACTCGGGTTCCCATTACATTCATCTTGGGAAAACACATTCGATTAAGTTATAGCTAACAAAATAATACAACCAGATGGGGGAATCTGTCATTGTACTGGATGGGTACATCTGTGTTACAAGGATTACAAAAAACACATAAAATAACAAAAGATTACAAAATAAAATAAAATAAAACGAAAACGACTTTTTAACTACTGTTCAAACGAGCTTCTATCAAATGTGAAATCTCTTTATCCTAAAATAAATATGCCCAAGAAGAAAATTGGAGCAGTTACCAAAACAAGTCGATGTTATAATTTCATGAAATATCGCATCTTTAAGTTTCACTCATCATCATCTACATAACTGTCGCTTTCAAGAGCAGGAATTCTTCGGAAACGGGCCAAGTATCGAAAATATGATCCTTCACTTTTATTTGATGTTACTGATCTCTTCCGCTTGGCTGAAAATCCTTTCGCAGATAATGAATCAAACAAATCTCCCATGTCCATATCCTTTGGGACCCCACTACTTTCATCAGCAAAACTATAAAATCAACACGACAAAAAATATTAGCGACAAAAATAATCCTTTTCTAATGTAGCATTACGGATACAGTTTAAGATATCAGTACATCTGATGATAGACATGCAGGAAAGTAAAATTATAAATCCTATAGAAGTCCCAGTTGTTTAAATGAAAATGTCTAATGAGAAAGAAGGCCACTAGAAGGTAAGGGAAGGCATACCGCTCGCGAATTATTTTAAAAGCTTCTTTTGTTGCATAAGGTAGCCCTGTCTTAGGATCGCGGTACCTGCAACATCAGATGACAATTAATTGAAAGGTGTGATGAGGTGAAATTATTAACAAAAAATTTCTATATCAAGGGCCAATAGAAGTGAAAAATTAAAATAATCCAGTTTCCTAGGGCGTCAGATGGTTCAAAAGAATTGTAAGGGAAATACAAAATAAGACAGCGTCCCATAACTAATCTTCACACTAGTAGTTCTGCAAGGCCAAAATCTTAAGACACAAATGGGTATCTTGTTATTTTGGCATGACAAAATTTCTTGTTTTACTCCCATCTTACTTTCATCCTTTTCTTTGATTAAAAAAAAGAAGTTCCTTTGGAAAGCACAAATTGGGGTGAACAGTTACCGAGTGAGTATATACACGAGGATACCCTGCCAGATAAGAGAAAATTATGTTCACCAAAAAATAATAATGTCAATGTAGAGCAAGTTGAAACACTTAGTGGGGAGGGCTTTAAGGGGGTTCCAGTACCCCTTCAACTTTCCTCATCCTCTTCCCAACCGAATAATTAAAAATAAATCTAAACAGGGGGAGTGTAGCACCCAACCCCACCCCTTCCCCATTCATTCCCTATCATCTCCCTCCATCGAATTAAGGGTTAGTTATTCCTAATAGAACATCGAGGTGAAAGCCACACGTACGCCAACTGTACTGGTATAGAAATCATCAACAATATTAGACAATGTAATCGTTTCCAACGGGAATTTCTTTAACAAAAATCATTAACTGCCAAGTAAGAAATTGGATCTTACCTGGCAGGCAAACCAGTAACTGCACATACAGCTTTTTCTGGATCTGGAAAGAAATTTAAATAGAGTAAGTGAATCAATAGCACGGCCATAGAGTACAATCAAGAAGTCCCTAACAGCCACCAAAGAACTTGATCTGCATCTACATGTGCTTCTAAATGCAAAAACCTTTAGCATATATTTATTTTTTTTACACCCTATTCTACTTAAGCCTGGAATTAATACTTTGAAAAGGTGGATGAAAAGATTTACCGATAAAAAAAAAGGCAGATGAAAAAAAAAGCAAAGAAAAAATTGAAACAATGACAGATTGAAACCTTCAAACAATTTAAGCTTTTCTGTAAACCAGGATAAATATTAAGTTTGGAAGTAACTGCATCACATGGTTAAGACCTATTCCTATCCTTCCTGGAGCTCCAGGTTTTATGGAACATTTAGGTGTCTAAAAGGCCATTTCAAACTGAATCTTTGCCACCATCATCTTAATAGGGCACTTACTTCAACTGCAGAAAGCAATACAAATATGTTTCTATGAAACAGAGGCAGAGAAAATGGAATTTCCACAATGACAGCAAAGCCTTCAAATATAATCTGAGATACAAACTCTGAAATTATCATCAGACGGCTAAGGTTATTTCAAAAGCATTTACAAGATTCCAACATTGTTCAGGCATGGGATCTAAAGGCTCATCTCAACTCCAACAGAATGTATGACTGAATTCTTTGGAGACTCTTCAGCAATTTCACCAACACGATATAGTGCTCACAAGCATGTAAAGTGAAACTCACATGGGACAGACAATGTAGAAATCTCTGACTGAAATGACAATCCTTTACTGAATTCTAAATACGAAGAACCTGTACGAAAGTTAAAGATGAAGATTAAATTAATCGAAATTGAAATGATATTTCCAATAAAATAAAGCTTCATATATCACTATGTTCTTTTCAAAACAATATGAACACTAGAGAATGAAAGAAAGCTTGCCATCTTTTGAATAATATCGTATCTGTGGACCACTGTAGACAGCTTTATGCACAATTGCTCTTTTCTTAACTTCTTCCTCCCTAGCTAAAACACGCTCCAAGTTCCTCAAGTTCATGATTTCTTCAAAGGTGTCATCAATGTCATTCAAGTTGAGATCGCACAGAAACCACCGTCCTCACAACATCAGACATTTACTTACAGAGTTTCAGGCAATCTACAGATAATCTCCTAAATATTGAGATAAAAGTCAAAACCTGTTTGAGCTGCTTCCAAAAGCATCTCTTCTTGGGTCATCCTCTTCTCCTCACCTTCTTTTTTCCTTTTTATTGGCTAACAATGTTGAAAATAGCATTACTATGATGATTTCACCAATAACAAAATCTACACAAATCAAATAAACCAAGGAACGCTGAAAATGAAACTAAGAATCGCAATCACATGTTCAGCAATATGGGCCAACTCATTTATGAGAATGTTAAAGAAAAGCAAGCGCATTTTGAAACAATTGGGGCCTTTAGCAAAGTGCAAAGCAAAAGAAATGTGTATCTTTCATTTTTTTTTATAGGTAATCAAGAAATTTTATTCATAGAAGTAGGCGAAGCCCAAGTACACAGGAGAAATGTGTATCTTTCATACCAGGACAGGCATTTGAGACCGTTAAAATAGTTCAATTCAAACAACTTCAAAGAGGATTGGCCAGAGACCCAAATCTATATATAACATCTTTCAACTTATTCTATCATATGAGATGTTAATGATAGCATAAAAAGTTTGGTTTCCATCAGCAACCTTTTGTTCCTCTATTTATTCTTTTTCTTTCTCTTAACAGAGAAAAACAACCGAAATTGCAGAACAAAGGAAACAAACAATAGGAACTCGAAATTTAAAAAAAAAAGAAAAAAAGGATAAGATATCTATGAACTTTATAAAAATTGAACTGAAAACATTGTTTCAGTATATGAAAATTTAATAATCCCACAACCAAGTCGATTTGATTCATCAAGTTAAAGTATCATCACAATCAAAGTGAATGACTATTAACATCGATTATCATTTCATCTAACCAACAAGCAGCACTTCAATCATGATTCAGAAGTATGTCCAACACGAAATGCAGTGAAAGAACCCCCAAACTGACCTTCATTGTTGCTTGCAGAGCTGCACGTATTGCATCTCTCTCAGCTTGCCTAACAATGACCGAAGTTCTAGTAGATTTCCTCACCGTTCTCTCTCCTTCGTTGTCATCAGGGACATCATGGTGTTCAGGCGAGGCAGACTTTTGAGTTGGTTTTTCATCCTTGCTACCAGCCTCTAACTTCGAAAGGTCTTTCTTTTTCTTTTTCTTTTTCGGTACAGGTTTCCCTGGGAAAATTAATCTCTTCTTTGTACGCGTCCTATAAGAAAACCAAACAATAAGAAACACTAATAATTTTTTTTTTTATAAGTAATAAGATATTTTGATATAGAATAGGCATAGCCCAAGTATACATGTGATTACACCCAGTTAGGAACTAGCAACAATTACAAGGAAATCATGAAAGTTGAGACCATTAAAGTCCATAACATTTGCCCACATAAATAGAGTCTTCCAGAAAAAACACTGAAACTCTTCCAAAGAGCGCTCTCAATCCCCAAAATTTTGGTCATTCCTTTCACTCAAACACAAACAAATTATAGTACATAAAGTGTATCCTTGGCTTTAGCCAATAGAAGCTAAACCTGTCATCCGCATCGTTATCTACTTCCTCATCGGGCTCGGGCTCCTAAATAAGACGATAAAAGAATTTTGAGCAGGACTGGAAAAGTAAAATACGAAGCTTGATTGCATTACAGATATCATTGACATGAAATATCTTAACAGTGATAGTAATCTCACATCTTCATCAAAGTCGCTATCAAACTCGTCAGCAACCTCTGGCTCTGCTTCATAATTAATATCGTTCTCTTCCTGTAAAACACATAGTATACTTACAATTTTGTTGGCCATTCGAGATTTTCATAAAATATAGACACGCACACAGAGAAGCTTAATGTGCAAATTTAGGCAAACAATCATAAAAAGAGGCATATTTCTAACTAGATAAACGAAAAGGAAAAGAATCGTGAAGAATGAAACCAAAAAATTGAGACAAATACATATCGAATCTACCTCTTTAAGAGCATCCTGGTTCCAGAACTGCTCATCCTCCTCAACTTCGTCGTCCAGCAACCTGGTCATCCTCTTTCCTCGTGTCGCTCGAGAGCCGCGATCGAGGAAGATAGGGGCCTCTGAGTCTTTTGAGGTTTCCATGGTTCTACTTTTGCTCCTTCAACGCAAGCTCCGAAGGAATTTGAAATAGTTCTACAGACTACAGCAAAACGGAGCTAGATATATATATATAGATATATATATATGTATAAATATATTCCGATCTAAAAGGCAATCTAAAAATCCGGAAGTAGCAGTTCTCGTCTGGGGTTTTATCCCGGTGAGGGACCGATGGGGTTTGCAACAGCGGCGGACCGACGGTTCACGGTGGGGACGTGGGTGGAGCGGAACCAAGTGCGCGTGGCTCGCGTTTTCTATTCTAACAAAAAGGCCTCTAAAATGGGCTTCGCGACTCCAAAAGCCCTTCTAGACAAATCCAATATCATCGAGTATTAGGATGCGGTTTTATTTTCGTTATTACACTCGTCCATATATTAACTGGACACAACCAAAACAATCCAAACATTCGACCAACGCACACGTTAAAGATCTATGGTTAAATCCAAACATCCAAATATTCAAATATTCAAATCTGGACGCAGACTGATTCAATCTCAAATGTTAAACAACAGTGAGTAAATGTCAAATATATAAATTTAGGTTTCGTTTGTTTTCGCAGATGAGATGAGATAAGATGATATATTTTGAGATATATGTAAATAGTATTGAAATCTTTTGAGATAAGATGAGATATGTGTTTGTTTATAAAGATGAGATGAAATTAATTTGACTTTTTTTTATAATAGTAATTGTGGTGAGACCCATGTGTACTTGTGTTATTTTATTACATGCAGAAAACAACGTGCAGGTGCTGCTAGAAGTGAACAGTGTAGCGTCGGTGATAGTGTTTAGATTTCGACCTGGGTAGTGTAATGCTTTTGTTTTGGTCTTTTTTTTTTCTTGTTTTTCCTAGCTTCGTTTAGCAACCATAAAAATGTGTAATTATTTTTTCATCTTGACAAAATATTTTCAACCACTTGATTAAAAAGATTTATAAGAAAAAAAAAACACAACCTCATTTAAAAAATATTATGCAAAAATATTCTTAAAATATAAACGTTTATCAAATATTTGTTACAGAATCATTCCCAATATTTTATAATAATTTTTACTAATCATTATTACTACACTAGACATTTTTTAAGATAAAGGAGAAAAAAAATAAACTTTACAAAATATGCTTTGTAGGGATGATGAATAATGTCTTTTTTAATATTTAATATTGTTCTTGTGAGATTCATTTTTAACATAACATGAGTGGGTATTAGTCTTTAATTTATATCATCCGGATAGATTCAATAAAGATTTCCAATAAAGATTTCACATTTTTTCCTACTTCCTTCATTTATCAAAGACAAGTTATTATATCATATTTTTTATAAAAAATATAGCAACCCATTAGATTTTCTCGTTAAAAATTTGAATTATACCTGATTAAAGAAATACATTCCTAAAATCTAATAAGTAAAAATTTAGAAATAAATAACCAAATCCAAACATGTCACTCATCTACCATTTCCCATTAAATAAATAATCTGTCAAATATGATTATATATTTCACAATCCACATCAACAATTATAACATTTGTAAAACTCATGGCTTGCATCAAATACATCAGTTGTCCAAAATAAGAGTAATTTCAATACCAACAATAAAATATCAATATTAAATACAAGAGTAATCCTTAAATAACATCATCATTACCCACCCCTTGCTTCCCACATTCCCTTTGCAATCTCGTCTCTAATTGCAGCAATAGTATTTTGGGCTTCAGCCGTCAAGTCTACATTACCAGATGAGGATGCCCCGTCACCGACTGCAGGCTCAATAACTGGTAGTTGCATCGTACTCCAGGTCTGAAATATCCAATCATCGGGGGTGACTATTCTAATAAAGTTGTGCAGCGCACAACAAGCAGTAATAATGAGTCATTGCCGCCCAACCGCATAGGGGGTATGTTGGAGATGATTTTGAATCGTTCTTTTATAACACCAAAAGTTCGTTCTATAATATTTCGAATTGTTGAGTGACGGTAATTGAAATAATATTTATACCCATGAAATTGCCTTTGGTTGTGATGATTACTCCTATAATATCGTTCTCTTGGATAGGGGCAGCAATCCCGTGGTGCATGGATAAGCTGAATCCATAAGATAATACTGACCTAAGAATCCATTTATTTTCAAAACACAAAGTATATGGATTAGTATAATGACAAAAACACAAATGTATTTCGAATGCAAACTTTTTTGGGCTTAACAGGTAAGAAAAAATGTTTACCCTCTGGTGGCCACCGAAAACGGGCTTCTCGATCACTGTCAGCATGGTGGAAGACACGTGCATCATGCGCAGATCCTTCCCATCCAGTATAAACAAATATGAACTTCATATCCAAGTCAACTATAGCCAGCACATTCTGGACAACTCGCCCCAATCTATTTCGATATGCCTCACGCAACTCAGTTGGGACGACTGCTGGTATTATCGTACCGTCCATTGCACCAATGCGTCCCTATCAAGTCATAAATAAATCCGTCTATAAAAATAATGCAGTTAATCTTTCAATAATGTGATTGTTACATTTTATATTGTAACAAAAGTATTAATTTAATTTCTTACCTGAAACCAAGAATAATTACGATGGTTATTTGAAATAGTAGGGTGCACGCTGTCCCTGGGAGTTGGCACAATCAAATGTTTCCCAACCTCACATAATGCAGTAATGACCTTTCTGACGTATTGTTTGTGTCGAATGTTGGAACCTGTCACCAATAATTCGTTGGCCTTCTGCATGGCCCATAAGAAGGTAAAACATACCCACAGCTTCCTCCACCGTCACTTCTCTTATAGAATCACGTACCAAGCGATTGTTACGTAACAATGTGCATAAACAGCGAGATGTAGGTATCTCCATACAAAACATAATCTTGCAATTATCTGGATGGCCATTGAAAACTCCTAAAATATATTGATACCCTCGGAGACCTATATTATGTTGTGGCCTTGGGTGATTCCTTCTCCCAAAGCGGGACAGTATCCTAATTACGTTCATGATATCCATGACCTCCATCGGATCATCACTGTCACTCCCTTCAGTCCAAGAATTGTTATCACCCATTTTCTAATATAACGTATGGAACTATGCTAAAAACGCTCAACAAGTTCAAAAGACAGGAACCGAGGACTCCTACTTATAGGCGAAGAACTGTGATAAGGCCAATGACCCGGACCAACCAACTATCCCAATTTCAAAACCAACTTTGCTGAACCAATTGGAAAAGAAAAGTAACTTTATTGTTGCAACAACTACCTTTGATACAAGTTTGTGCTTTTGAAAAATGGTGATCACCTTTAAGAACTTACAGCTGCACGTTGGCCAATCATTTTCATGTAAGACTACAAAATGTAGATATAACACTATACAAGTCGTGGTTCTCTATTTTTTAAATCAATTCAATAGGCATTTCAATAGGTGACATAAACAGTGTGGTATACAATAACAGTAACTATGCAGCAAAACAATTTTGGTCATCTACCCATAACATAACACAATACCATTATTAGATAATGATGTAAAAGCAACATACCGAACTAATATTTCAATTCATAACATTCAATCATGTCCAATGATGTCCATGAAACCAAGAAAATGATCACACAACAAAGCACACATAAATGTTAAAAGTCCATAATTACGCCAATGAAATATTACAACTCAGCAAATCATCATGAAAGAGCTCTAATGAAGTAGCCAACATCTAATCAACTCTGCATAGCCCAAGCATGCCTATGGGCATCATCCATCATCAAAAACCCTCGTTGAGCCAGGGGATTCAGTAATCGATCAAATGTATGGGAGAACTTATCATCCGGCAGTGGGGGCTGGAGTGCCTGTAACAATGCCACACAGTGTGAAAAGGAATCGAATCCGGCATCACTATCCATGCCAGGTGTTGATTCTCTAGAACGTTTTTCCCCTGACGATTCCCCTCTGCCTTCATAAGACTTTCGGCGTGCCTCATAGGAACGTATGATCGCTGCAACCATGTTTGATATTTTCTCGTCATGCTAGTTGCTTTGCCCTCCCTTCTGACATCATCAGGACAATCGCGTCGATGGTGTCTCCATGTCCATAGAAAATTGCGACGACCTATCATAAACAACAAAATCCTCACCGGCTTGGGTGCCAAGTGCCGAGCCCCGACACCGCATCTCAGCATCTAGACGCTCCTCCCCCATCCGAATATGGTGGTGGTTGGGTGGACGCGTGGTGGAGTGTGCCCGTGGCAACAGAAGCGCCACAAATGGTATAGAGGTCTACATATTGTGTGCAACTCGAGGTACGGAACTTCTTTACTTGTGGCTTGGCCTGGGTAAAGAAATTTAAATTCAATATATTTGGCATGTCTTAAGGGAGGGAAAATGATAATCAATAAAGGGATTATTGTATAATATGAAACTATGCAGTGGTTAGAGAACAAGTTACCCTAATGACATTTGCCAAGTGTTCGTCGCTTCCTATAACCGTTTTGGTATCGGGGTCCCATCCCATACCAGTTTGATGCATGAGGTCCGTGAAAAGTCGTTGCATCATCTTGAGCCTATGTATTTTCCCCTTGATTTGGCTCGCATCATAAGGCCTTCGGCCCACAGTCGTTAGGCGTACAGCATAGGAAGCGTGGTCCCTAGAAGTGATCCGCCCAGCCCTCAGTTGCCCACTAAGGGCATCAACTAACATCATGTCAATAAAAATGTCTTCCATTCCGTCCCCACATATTTCCCGGTCCACGTGTGAAGTGTCGGAATCGAGATCCATGTGAAAATGCTAATAATATGAAATGAAAAATTAAATTCAATTATATCATACGTGGCAACATAAATGACAATTGAGATCGGACCAGTTTTTTTGAGAAGTGGGCCATACTTGCCGAGGGTAAGATCATCGATAGGAGCGTAGGTAATAGCGCTAACAATGGAAAAATGTTTAAATAAATTAGTACGTATAGAGTAATGATTAATATATCATGAAAGTCATAGGTCCATGTTTTGTTAATGGTTTTGTTAATGGTATTTGGCAAATCTGATTAGTAAATAGATTTGAAGGTGGTGAGAACTTTGATGAAACCAACGCGGTATGTTTTTACATTTTTTGAAAAGTTGAGTGAGTAGTCTAAAAAATAATTAAACATGATGTTGACAAAGATAATATAAATGTGGGATAAATATAAAATATATTTTAATTACTATGGCTAAAAAGGCAACTGTTTTTTGTGATAATCATTTATTTCCATTGACATTATTATTAGAGTTTTGAATTTAGTAATTATAGGTGACTGGAGTTTTGACTATTCTCTTGACCCGGCTTCAATGATTTCAAGATGTCCACTGACCCATCAATAAAAACAAACATTCTTATTTACCACGTTTTATTATTTTGACCAAGGTAATTAACTAATTAACTATAAAGCTAGAGCTATCCATAAAAACTCAAAGGGGAAAATACTGCCATAAGAACCTAAAGCTAGTATAAAGCTAGAGCTATTGACAAGAAGCTAGTCCTAGTATATTTCAAATAACCATACGGCCACTTTTGATCACGTCTTGGACACTATCTAACACAGATATTCTTAGGGGAATTAAAAGATGAGATATTTTGTTTTAAGTTCCAAACATTGAAACTTCTATTTCAACTCTCACACTAGCATGATAAAAATTGTAAATAATCTATTCCACCCATCTAAAAAAAGCACCCACAATATGGATCAAGAAACAATTCCATATTGTTATATGGAACTATTGCTATATGCCACATAAAACAGAACATTTTCAAGCAGTTTTTGCAAGAATAAACAAACAAAATTCCCATTCGAACACAGAAATCATGTACTAATCGATCCACAGCCACTTGAAAATCAGTCCCAATGCTTAATATACCAACAGGACACAACATATTTGCTATACTACTCATTATGTTACTCCAAACTGAGTTGGTTTCTCAAACCCATTTAAAAAATTGAAATGCGTCGCTTAAGCATGTGGCAAGCACAAGTTTTATTAATGAAGGGAGACATCAATTTTTTTAAGATAAACTTTTAAAAAAGCATATGCTACTCACATGTTTAATGGACACTAGTCATATTTATAGATAGGTTAGAGGAAGTTTCCCCTAAAGTTTGGAGGAAAACCCTGTTCCACTACGATGAAAACTTGCAATATGCATCCTAAGATATCAATAGGCTCCAACAGACACCCCCTTCTGAGTGTTGAGATAAAAGAAAAATATGCCACGTGTCATGATGTTAATAGTCAGATCTTATTGGAGGGTTCACATTGAAACCTGTTGCTAGTTAAGGATGCACATTGCAAATCAGCATTAGTCCGAGGCTGCAAAATGTAATTAGCCCAATAATGGATAACCTGACTTTCAAGCAACAATAATGGTTGAATAATGAAACCAAACACAACCAAGTAATGATCTTTAAGAAAGTAGCCACACAGTCTCTATAGTTTGTGTTACCTATGGTACCTAGACAAATTTAGGTTGAACAAAAACAAAAAATAAAATAAACACCAAGAAATAGCAGCAGATGTGCAAAGACAGACAACAACATAGTACAAAAAAACTATTTTTTTATATCAGTAATAGCACACAAAAAAACATTAAAGAATAAATGAGAGTTCTACAATGGACAAAGGTGTTGAACAAACCAGAAAACCAATAAAAAAGAATTAAAACTTGCAAAAAATTAAAATCTCTCATATTATCTTAAAATTCGGATTTCCTCATATAAGTTTTTGACAAGAAATAATAAAACACACTCATTTCATGTTCAAGGTGATCAACACAAAGCATTCTTACATACACCATAATCCTTACGTGGTATTACCTACCTCACGCGAAAAATTCTTACTTCTGCTTTCAGAAAAGCAAATAACAAATTCATTCATCTTTTAATTCTTTTAATATAATAATAAAACGCACTCTTTTAATAACAAATCCTTTCTTTTAACATAATTGTTTTATTATGTTTTAATTCATAATAAAACACACTCTTTTAATAACAAATCCTATATTCAATATATATCAATCAAATCATTTCCCTTTATAATTTCGTAACTAACCAAGGAAACAAACCATTTACACAACATGAAAAAAACATATGCCAAAACCTTCAATACAACACTCAAAATATGTTCCAAACCCCACTCCAGACTAACTTTCAAACCACGCCATCAAAAGATATCCCAGGTTTCAAAATTAAGCTGAAAAGACGATAAAGGAACAATACTTTCAATATTCTAATATAAGAATTTGAAATAATTGCTCAGTTCTTGTGGATCACATTATAGAATTTTGACATACAATTCTTCAAAACCTGGAAACTGAACCTAATTTCACAATCTTTTCAAACAGTTTTCGCAAGAATAAACAAACAAAATTCCCATTCAAACATAGAAATCTTCTACTAATCGATCCATAGCCACTTGCAAATCAGTCCCAATGCTTAATATACCAATAGGACACAACGTATTTGCTATACTACTCATTATTGATTCCTAAAATAGAGGTTAGAGGGTAACTTGGAATACCTGGAATGACCTCGTTCTCGGAACCGTGGTGCCTGTTGATTCAATGAGGATCCATTTATAGCAGTCATTTTTGAGAGATAGAGGATGGTTGCAGTACCTAAACATGGCGGTCTCTTAGTGGGTTGTCCTGCCTTTCGTCATATCCTATATGTAGAAAGCTTGGGCAATTGTTTGGTGCAGAGCTAGGGGAACAAAGCTTCGGTGATGGGTAGATGAATAGGGGAGATTCGCACAGCTAGGGTTTCGAATGCTTTGGTGCAGAGCCTTCGATTCTTGGATTTGTGATTTGGACTCCTCGTTCAGAACTTGAGGGACGCAACGACCCTGCCGTGCGAAGAGGATCCACATGAAAGCCTGAAAATCTTCAGAAATCAAAACGCAGTATTGATTTGGGGAGCAAGATTCGCATGGCTTTTGTTGGGCTGTGTAATGCAGAGAGCGAGTTCCTTCTAAGAGAGATGTGAGAGGTAGTATAATGCTTCTGAACGAGTGAGACAGAGATGTGAAAGAAGATTCTGGGAGCCATCAATGAACAGTTCATAAGTAATGAAGGGAAGACCGAAAACTCTGAAAACTCTGATCTTAAAACCAATAGTCATTTAAGTGTGTTTGTTTTTAGAGAACTTCTGACCGTATGAAAACTTTGAAAACGTTTTTAAAGTTTCGGGTTTTAACTTCGAAAGCAAACCAGCCCTTACTGTGATGTAGGGAATGCAGATCTGGATGCAGGCACATATCTATGGTTCAGCAAAATCTGGACGCATTACTCATTGTATATGTCTTCGAGTAATAGATCGAGGTTAGAAAGAGAGAGCTACGGAAGGGAAGTGAGGGACAGAGGGCTACAGAAGTGAGAGAGGAAGAGCGGGCTCGAGGGTACTCAGATGAGAGATGGGAGGGAAGTGAGATGAGAGACTAGATTTGAGGGGGAGACGAGGAGGATGGGATCTGAAATAGAGAAAGGGATCTGAGAGAAAGGGGTGCAAAATCGTGTCGTGTCACCTAGACCAATATGTGGTTTTAATTATAGAGAAATGATATTTATAATTGTATTTAAGTGTCACACAAATTCTTTTTTAAATAAATAAATATAGGATCTATATAAAAAGTAATAATCTTTTAATAATAAGTCTCACTTATTTTTAAATTGATTGTACGACGCTTACACACTATACGATTTTATGTAACATTACTCTATATTTTAAATGATTTCTTTGATAATGACTTCACCTATTAAATACTTAAATAGACACATTTAAAGTATAACACCAAGTATGACAGGATATAACAAAACTTACAATGAAAAACGAATAATATAATTAAAGATTTGAGAATTTTATTATTATTTAGTGATAATTTATTTTTACAATTTTCTCCTATAAGATTTTAGGGTTAAAATAGTATATTTAAATTCGTATCTAATAATTTTTTTATGAGTATGCATTTGGGCCAATTTCTGTCTGGTTCGATCCAAAAGTCAAAAAACCTGATTCATTTGGCGGGTATTCAACTTTCGTACCCGCTCATATTTAGTTGCGAGTACAATTATATAATACAGGTCCAGAATTAATACCTAGTACCCATAATCAAATTTTGCATTTTAAAAAAATACCTTATAGATAAAATGGTGTCGCTTTGTGTTTGTAATCCTCATCTTTATTTTTTTATTTTTTACAAATGCAGGTGTCCAGTTATCATTTGGATAATCGAATATTTTAGTTTTTATAATTCATAACCCACCCAGATTATAATCAGGTTAATCCGGACGAGTACCCGGATCGGATAATAAATCCGAATGCAGACAGATATAATCGGGTATCTTGATCTGCATCTAAATTTATACCTCTACATTCTTGAATCTACGACCCTTTTTATAATCTAATATAGAAATTATCAATCTTTAAATAATGTGTCAAAGTAATTGTGTGCAGTATTTACGAGTTCAGTTAAGATTCAATTATCAAGTAATTCTTATCATTTATTTTTTTGTCTATTTTAAGGATGAAAAATAGATGAACCATGAAACTTGTAATTCGTCCAAGAATTTGTTATTTTCATTTACAGTTGTTAAAACAGTATAATTTAAATAAATTTTGATGTTAATTATTTAAATAAATAATTCTCAAAATGTGATCGAAAATAATAAATTTAAAATGCATTTCAATTTCAAACCGCCTTATTGAAAGGAGAAATAAAAATAAAATAAAAAAATTCCCGTGAGTGATATAGGCCTATCATTTCGCTAATGAAATTGACACGTCGGATCGGATCACTTGCGTGTTACGGGTTAGATTGTATGCCATGATTTCGCACTGCAAGCATTCGTAGAGCTCAGCACGGGACCCAGAAAACCCACCCTCCCACTCCCAGCAAAACTATTACCAAATTACTCGTGTCCTAATTTTTGTGATAGGTTATGATCATGGTCACAACTCTGCCATGGCAACCCCCACTCCAGTTAAAGCCACGCCACCGTATCCCTATGCCCCACCGTACCCGCCAGGCCACTTCTGTCCGCCAATTGGCGCCCATCCGGGCCTTCAGGCGCAGCGACATCGACGGTTTCGCGAGGCGCATGGTCTCCGGTGAGGCGTGGAGGGACGCCTGGCGCAGCGCCAACGACGGATTCGAGCAGCTAGCCTTCGAGGCCAAGAAGGCCGCCGAGCGCCTTGACCGCCGATACTCCGTCTCGCGCCGCCTTAGCTCCGTTGCCCGCTCCGCCTCCGAACGCGCCCGCGACATCGACAGGGAGTTCGAGATCGGGCTCCGATGGCGCACTTTCACCATGGACTTCAATAGAAACTTGCCGAGGGTTTGTTCTATCTCCCTTCCATCAACCTTTTACATTTCGTAAATTGTAAGGGGTTCGTTTGTTTGGTTGCCGAGGAGACATTGGAAATGAAATCGAAACTGGAGAATTATGCTGGTTTTTAATTGAGATTAGCTGTGAGAGTGTTTATGTAGGTCTTTCTTTGTACTGTGTTTCATCCAAATGCCATTATTTTTCTCAATTGTGCATTTTAATTGGTTCGAAAATAGTGGAAACTAATAGTCTGGAGTTCACGATTCTTCTTCCTAGTCAGGGAAAGAAAATCACTATTCCTTTGATTTTTTTTTATCAGTATTCAATATTCATTTGATTGCCGCTTTTTAAACTTGTTTCAACCCCACTTCCTGTCCAGCTTGCATTTGTTGAGCTTGCCACCAGATGATCGAACCCTCCCTGAGATTCATAGTTGCATTAATTATATGATAGGTCCCAATTATAGAAGATACGGATACCAAAGAAAAATACTCTCTTCGGGTGAGAATGAACCACAGATTTGAATAAACTTGCATAATAATTCATTAACAACCCGTGGCTGCTTAAATAGCAAAACCACTTAACAAACAAACAAACCAAAATACAAGGAAACTTGTTAACTAATAACTGGACTACAACGCACGTAAAACAGAGCATAAAACGGAGCATGCAAATACGTAAAAAACAGAATAAAACTAGCGGAAAGATAATGACGTAAAATTCGTAATCGCGTAAGACCCATTCGCACGTAAAACTCTCAACGGGCATGACCCGGTCTAATCCTGCTTTTCACGTGCTTGAATGGTCTCATCTGCCTTCCTCGTTGCATGCATGACGCATGCAACGGTGCTTCACGTTCTCCACGTCCTAGCTTATCCCAAATATTTGGGATTTGGCTTACGGGACCTCATTGATTGACGTGGCCTATCAATATTCCCCCCTTTCAGTGGATCCTTGTCCTCAAGGTTCGTAGGCGAGAATTCGTCCAGTAATTTCTTCGTTGGTTTCCAAGTGGCTTCCTCCATTGGAAGATGCTTCCACTGCACTAAGCTTTTTTCGACAAGCTGATGATCCAACGAGTGTCCAGAATAGTTTGAGGTTCGAGTTCGACAACTCCTTCATCGGAGACGGGTGGCAACGCTGTCTGTTGTGGCTCTGTAAGTTCCTCATTACCTTGGTATTGTTTAAGCAGTGACAAATGAAACACCGGATGGATGCGTGTGCCCTCTGGTAATTTTAATTTGTATGCAACCGGTCCGCATTTCTCCAGGATTAAATAGGGTTCGTAAAAACGACTAGCCAATTTCTGATGGACCCATTTAAAGGCCGTTTGTTGGCGGTAAGGGTGCAACTTCAACAACACCCATTCGCCAATGTCAAATGAAGGATCCCTCCGTTTGTGGTCTGCCATTTGTTTTATTCGATTAACTGAGCTTGCTAAGTTAGTCTTTAGTTGTTGGAGCAGTTCATCGCGAGTCATTAGTTGCTGATCCACCTTGTGTACGGGCGAAATTCCTTCGGTGTATGATGGAATGACGGGAGGCAGCCTTCCATATAGTGCCTGGAATGGTGTCATCCCCGTAGAAATATGTCTAGAATAAGAGAGTAATTTGTAGGAATTATTTTCATTGTGAGGGTTTCTCCTCATTTTATAGGACAAATACAAAGCTGGAAATCAGCCATATAAAGTTCCCTAAAACATTCCCTAAAACAAGGCTGGAAAACAGCCACTAAAGTTTCCTAAAACATTCCCTAAAACAAGGCTGGAAAACAGCCACTGCTTGCAGTCAATAAAGAATACTTTATGGTCCTACAGCTGAAGAGAAAGGAAAGAATAAAATAGGAAAGAAAAAAATTAAATGCTAACTTATAAGGAAACTAAATCTTCTAGAATATTCACACATTTACAGCCAATATCTCCTAGAATACAGCAGAGTTGACTAGGTAGATTTTGGAAACTTTCCAACACTCCCCCTCAAGCTGGTTTGAAGATGTCTTCCATAGCCAGCTTGCTGATTAAGTTTTCAAACTGTTTCTTAGGCAATCCCTTTGTAAGTATGTCTGCTACTTGCTCAGCTGTAGAAATATAGGGCAAATAGATTACCCTACTATCTATTTTTTCCTTGATAAAATGCTTGTCCACCTCCACATGTTTTGTTCTGTCATGAAGAACTGGATTGTGAGCAATAGCTATTGCAGCTTTATTATCACAATACAGTTTCATTGGTAATGAACTAGCAACTCTCAACTCTTCCAGCAATCTTTTAATCCATAGTGCTTCACAAATTCCATGAGCAACAGCCCTAAACTCAGCCTCTGCACTACTCCTTGCCACCACATTCTGTTTCTTACTGCGCCATGTTACTAAATTTCCTCCAACAAATGTGCAATAGCCAGAAGTTGATCTTCTATCAGTGACACTTCCAGCCCAATCTGCATAAGTGTATATTTCAACTTGTAAACTCCCATGACCTCCAAACAATAAGCCTTTACCTGGAGTTCCCTTTAGGTACCTTAGGATTTTGTATACAACATCAAAATGTTCAAATCCTGGTGAGTGCATAAACTGGCTTACCACACTTGTTGCAAAGGCTATGTCAGGCCGTGTGTGAGAGAGATACAAGAGTTTTCCTACCAATCTTTGGTATTGTTCTCTATTGATTACTTCTTCAGGTTTAGCTGGTTGGAGTCTTAGATTAGGCTCTATAGGTGTTTCTGCAGCTTTACACCCTAATAAACCTGTTTCTCCAAGTAAATCAAGAACATATTTTCGTTGGGAAACAAATATACCTTTCTTTGACCTTGCAAACTCCATGCCAAGAAAATATTTCAAGTTACCTAAGTCTTTGATTTCAAACTCCTTAGTAAGAATCTTCTTTAATCTGCAAATTTCATTACTGTCATCTCCGGTCAGAATAATATCATCAACATAAACAATAAGTATAGCTACTTTGCCTCCATCAGTGTGCCTATAAAACATAGTGTGGTCAGCTTGACCTTGGCAGTAGCCGTGACTCTTTATTACCTTCCCAAAACGTTCAAACCAAGCTCTAGGAGATTGCTTGAGTCCATATAAAGACTTCCTCAATCTGCACACTTTCCCCTTGCCATCTTTGCCTTCAAATCTTGGTGGTAGATCCATAAAAACTTCCTCCTCTAGGTTTCCATTTAAGAAGGCATTCTTTACATCTAATTGATACAAGGGCCACTTTGAATGGACTGCTAGGGATAGTAACATACGGATTGAGTTCATCTTGGCTACAGGAGCAAAAGTTTCTTGGTAGTCAATTCCATATGTTTGAGTGAACCCCTTTGCCACAAGTCTTGCTTTGTACCTCTCTACACTACCATCAGCCTTTAATTTGACTGTAAATACCCATTTACAGCCCACAGTCTTCTTCCCCTCTGGTAGATCACCAATTTCCCAAGTGCCGTTAGCAATTAGTGCATTCATCTCTTATTGAACAGCCAATCTCCATTCCAGGTGATCCAAGGCTTCCTGGATGGTTCTTGGAATAAACAAGTGAGAAATATTGGATGTAAAGGCCTTATGAGTATCAAAGAGTCTATGATAGGATAGATATTTGGCAATAGGATGTGTGGTGCAGGTTCTAACTCTTTTCCTAAGGGCTATAGGTAAGTCTAGACCAGCAGAATTGTCTTTAAAAAGAGCAGGAGTGGAAGAGTTACCTGGTGTATTGGAAGGACCAACTTGTAAAGGTGATGATGATTGGCTTTGCTCCAGATTGGAAGAAGGATTTCTATTATTCTGACGATCTCTTCTTCTAGTATAAACACGAAGTTCAGATGAGGTAATATCTGGTAGTATTTCTCCCCCTATTTTTGAATCACTTATGTTTTGTACAGGTAGACTAGGAATTCCATTATTTTCACTAGATAAATTTTCTGTTTCTTGACCTTTTAAAGGAGTATGGATGTTCATGTCAATGTCAATGAGAACACTAGAAGTTTGCCAAAACTCATCTTCACTTTTCTCTTTCTCCCCTTGAAGATAGTTATGGCTAAAGTAAGGTTGTTTTTCAAGGAAAAAGACATCCATACTGATGTGAGTTTTCTTTGTAATAGGGTTAAAACATTTGTACCCTCTCTTATTAGGAGCATATCCAAGGAAAACACATTTTTCTGCCCTAGGGTCAAGTTTAGACCAAAAATGGGTAGGTATATGAACAAAAACAGTGCACCCAAAAACTTTTAGTTGTAAATCTGATTTATTTGACAAGTAGGGAAAAGCTCCTTTAGGCAGGCTAAAGGAGTGATGTATTTTAAAACACGAGTAGGCATCCTATTAATGAGATAATAGGCAGTCAAAATTAGCATCACCCCATAAATATTTAGGAACATGCATAGAAAACAGAAGGGCACGTGCAACTTCTAATAAATGACGATTTTTCCTCTCCGCAATACCATTTTGTTGTGGGGTGTCACGACAAGTAGATTGATGTTGAACACCTTTTGCTAACAAAAAAGTTCCTAAACATTTGTTAAAGTATTCAGTACCATTATCACTTCTAAGAATACTTATTTGTGTTTGGAACTGATTTTCAACCATATGATAAAAATCCTTGAATAATTTTTCAACTTCAGATTTATCACTCATCAAATACACCCAACACAACCGTGTATGATCGTCAATAAATGTCACAAACCATTTTTTTCCAGATGCAGTAGTGATTTTTGAGGGACCCCAAACATCACTATAAATCAAATAAAAAGGTTTTGAAGCACGATAACCTTTTAATTGATAAGTGTTCTGATGACTCTTGGATAAATGACAAGTATCACAGTGAAGAGAGTTGCAATCAACAATTTTAAATAAGCTGGGAAACAAATGTTTTAGATAGAGAAAACTAGGATGTCCGAGTCTAAGATGCCAAAGCATAATTTGTTCTCGTACAGGCATTGAACTAGTACTACTACTACTCAAACCCTGAGCTTGTTTAATGTTGAATAGGGTCTCATCAAAATAATAGAGTCCATCAATCATCCTAGCACTGCCAATCATCCTCCCCAAGAGTTGGTCCTGAAATTCACGATGGGAATCAAAGAATATGACATGACAGTTAGAATCCCGTGAGAGTTTACTAACAGACAGCAAATTACAAGCAAGTTTAGGAACATGAAGGACAGATTTTAGTTCAATTTTGTCAGAGATTTGGACAGAACCTGTTCCTGCAATGGATGAGAAACTTCCATCTGCAATTTTGACCTTTTTATTACCAGGACAAGGGTAATAAGATTGAAAAAATTGTGAAGTACTAGTTATATGGTCGGATGCACCAGAATCAATAATCCATGGTGCAAGAGTTAAGCCACAAGAATAGATACTAGGGGTATCACCTGTTTGGGCCAAAGAACCAGTAGGAGGACCGGATGTAGGAGTGGATTTCAGCAATTGAAGAAGATGATCCACTTGCTCAGCACTTAGGAAATTAGCCTTTGCTTCATTGGCTCTAGGGGCTATATAGTTGCTGCCAGAGGTTCCAGATTTGCTACTCTTCAAGTTTGCAAGCTTTCCATGGAGTTTCCAGCAAGTCTCTCTAGTGTGGCGTGGTTTATTGCAATAATCACACCATAACCGAGGCTTATCTTCAAACCTCCTTTGGTTAGAATAGGACCACTGTGTAGAAATATTGGCAGTGGACAGATCTGTGCTAGTAGCACAATAAGGAGCAGGGTTGGCAGCAACTAATGCAGAGTTCTCCACAGTTTCATCCTCCTTTTTTTTCATCATGACATTCCGATGACAATCTTCTCTTCGCACCTCAGAAAATACCTCTCCAAGTGGAGGTAATGGCTGCCTCCCTAGAATCCTTCCCCTAACTTCATCAAATTCATCATTAAGCCCAGCCAAGAATTTAAAAATTCTGGCATTCTCCACCATCTTCTTATTATGATTGCAATCATCAGAATTTTTCCATTCATAATCATTGAATAAGTCTAAATCCTGCCAAAGTCCTTTAAGAACATTGAAATACCTGGTCACACTGCCTTCTCCTTGGTGAGTATTGCTGATTTTCTGCTGCAATTCATATATCTGAGAGTAATTTCCAAGGTCAGAATACATCTGACTAACATTGTCCCATAGCTTCTTTGTAGTCGAATAACACATGTAGTTGGCACTAATTTCTTCATCCATAGCATTCACAAGCCACGCCATCACCATGGAATTTTCTGCATCCCATATAGCATAGGATGGGTCTGTTTTATTGGGCTCCTTGGTTTCACCAGTCAAGTACCCTATCTTCCCTCTCCCTCGAATATACATCTTGACTGATTGTGACCAACGTAGGAAGTTTGCCTCATTCAGTCGTATATTTGTGATTTGGATAGAGTAGGGTTCAGAATGGGTAGGTTTTGGTTCTGGTTTGTTTTTGGATTTGGCCTCATTTGAAGTATCAGCCATGGTAAAAGGCTTGACAGCAACAGAAGAGAAAGGCAAAGATGAAGAAGGAAGAAAACCCAAGATATTAGGGGCTGATTTGAGCCGCCAGAGGGAATAGGGTTTTTAGATAAATCAGAAAAAGAATCTTGCTCTTGATACCATCTAGAATAAGAGAGTAATTTGTAGGAATTATTTTCATTGTGAGGGTTTCTCCTCATTTTATAGGACAAATACAAAACTGGAAATCAGCCATATAAAGTTCCCTAAAACATTCCCTAAAACAAGGTTGGAAAACAACCACTAAAGTTCCCTAAAACATTCCTTAAAACAAGGCTGGAAAACAGCCACTGCTTGCAGTCAATAAAGACTGCTTTATGGTCCTACAGCTGAAGAGAAAGGAAAGAATAAAATAGGAAAGAAAAAAATTAAATGCTAACTTATAAGGAAACTAAATCTTCTAGAATATTCACACATTTACAGCCAATATCTCCTAGAATACAGCAGAGTTGACTAGGCAGATTTTGGAAACTTTCCAACAATATGGTATGTGGTATTATACTCGTATTTTGCCCAAGGTAAATTAGAACTCCATTTGCGTGGCCACTGGTGCACAAAACAACGAAGGTACTGTTCGAGGCAGCGATTGACGACTTCCGTCTGGCTATCGGTCTGTGGGTGGTATGTGGAACTGAGCTGCAATTTGGTGCCCGACTTCGTGAAGAATTCTTGCCAGAATTTGCTAATGAAAATTGGATCTCGGTCACTAATAATGGACTTGGGCATCCTGTGGAGCTTGATGATTCCCTTTACAAATTTGTCTGCCACCGTTTTAGCAGTAAATGGATGGGTTAAAGAAAGGAAATGAGCTGACTTACTCAACTTGTCGACAACCACCATAATTGTGTCTTTGCCTTGTGAGGTCGGAAGGCCTTCAATAAAATCTAAGGTGATGTCGTCCCACACCCGGTATGGAATTGGCAGTGGTTGAAGGAGCCCCGCCGGAGCTAGTGTTTCAGCCTTGATCTTTTGACATACCTCGCACCCTTTGACGTATTCCCGGACTGATCTATGCATGCCAGGCCAATAAAATTGCTGTCCCAATTTTTTGTATGTGCGTAAAACGCCTGAATGTCCGCCCACTTAGGTGTCATGTATTTCATGTAGCAATTTATTGCATAATGCTCTATCGTCTGGAATGACAACCTTGCCTTTGAAGAAAAGTAGCCCTTGACGCCAAGCATATTGTCCCTCAGGTTGGTTAGTTGCCATACGACCCATTGATTGGATATACTGGTCCTTCGTTGCCGCTTGTTTAATGTCTTCCCATATACTGACTTGTGGAATACAAATTTGGTGGAGAATGGGGCTATCCTGTTTGCGTGAGAGTGCATCAGCGGCAGAATTTTCACGTCCAGGATGGTATAATATCTCATTGTCGTACCCCAGAAGCTTAGCTACCCATTTCTGCTGCTCTGGTGTGGCCATCCGTTGCTCCAAAAAAAACTCGAGACTACGCTGATTAGTTTGAATGTAGAATTTTTGCCTAGAAGGTATGGCCGCCATAAACGTATAGCCTCTATGATGGCCAACATTTCTTTGGCGTATGTGGACCAGGATTTCTTAGTCACTCCGAAGGCTCGACTCATGAATGCCACCGGTTTACCTTGTTGTGACAATACCGTTCCAATTCCATCACCGGATGCATCTGTCTCAATAGTGAATGAGTCGTTGAAATTTGGCATTGCTAATGTAGGGGTGGTTGTCATGGCTTGTTTGAGTGCAAGGAAATCAGACTCCGCTTCATCATTCCAACCGAATTGGCCCTTCTTAAGGAGGTTGGTGAGAGGTTGAGCTATAATGCCATAGTTTTGGACGAACTTCTGGTAGTAGCTTGTCAAGCCTAAAAAGCCACGTAGAGCTGAAATATTAGTAGGCCGTGGCCATGCCACCATCGCTGCTATATTACTCCCGTCCACTTTTACTCCTTGGTTAGTAACAATATGCCCCAAGTACTCCAATTCTTGTTGCCCAAAGGCACATTTACTAGCCTTGACAAAGAATTGGTGCTGCCTCAATATCTCCAAGGTCTGCTTTACATGCACTAAATGCTTGTCCCAAGTAGGACTATAAACCAATATGTCATCAAAGAAAACTAATATGAATTTTCTAAGATGAGGACGGAAAATAGAATTCATAATGGCTTGAAACGTAGATGGTGCATTACATAAGCCAAATGACATAACCAAGTACTCGTTATGTCCATTATGCGTTCGGAAAGCAGTTTTAGGGATATCAGGAGGATTTACTCGTACCTGATGGTACCCAGCCCTTAAATTGAGCTTGGTAAAATACAAGGCACCATAGAGTTCATCCAACATGTCTTCAACGGTGGGGATTGGAAACCGGTCTTTAATGGTCACCGCGTTGAGTGCGCGATAATCTGTGCAAAAGCGCCAATTGCCATCTTTTTTCTTCACCAACAGTACCGGTGATGAAAAAGGGCTAGTGCTAGGTTGAACAAGTCCTGAGCGTAGCATTTCTTGGACCTGTTTCTCAATCTCCGCCTTTTGGTAATGCGCATATCGGTATGGTCACACATTAACTGACTCGGTTCCTTCTTTTAGGGGAATGCTGTGATCAACCTCTCTGAGGGGTGGTAAGCTTGAAGGCTCTGTGAATACATTAGAGAATTCTTGTAGCATTGCTTGCATGCTCGGGTGTATATGGTCTCGTGGGTCCTTCTTGGCGACTTGTAGGCAGAAAGCAAAGATGGTATGGCCTGGGCGAACTCCCTTGGATATTTCTTTGAGTGATGCCGCTTGAATATCTTGGCCATCGATCTCTACCAACCGTCTGGTCTGGTTTTCCCAGGAAAATTCCATGGTTAACCATTTCCAGTTGCAAACTACGGACCCGAGTTGCTCGAGCCATTGAATTCCCAGCACTAAATCCAACCCTGTGAGTGGTAGAGAATATAGAGTTAAGGAAAAAAAAAATGCCTTGCAGGTTGACTTGTACCTCGTCGATCCTCCCGTGGCATTTAAGATCGTCTCTGTTGGCTACCCGCATTGTGAAGGCTTCAGTCGGTATCACTGGTAATCGTAGTAGGTTGGCCATACGCTCACTAATAAAATTGTGAGTTGACCCACTATCGATTAATGTAATGACGTCGTGGGCACCGATCCTTGCAGCTACTCGCATGGTCTGGGGCGTTGTCCAACCTGTAAACACATGCAACGTAATCTCTGGTTCGATAGGCTCTTCATGGTTCTCCTCCACTGGTTGTTCTTCGGTTACGTCATCACAGATAACGTTTTCACCGCCATCGTGTCCCTCCAACATGAGAATTCGTGGCCCTTGACATCTATGCCCTGTGGTAAAACGTTCATTACAGTTAAAACATAGGCCTTGGAGTTGCTTACGCTGCATTTCATCCCAACTTAGACTTCGAACAGGAGCAACAGGTGCTGCCGGTGCTGTTCGGTTTACTGGAGGAAGAGCTAGGGGAGCTTGCACTGGAGGTGGAGGTCTTATGAACCTCCATTGTCTAGCTAGTTGGTCATCCTTCATGCGCGCAAAGGTTATGGCATCTTTCAATGTTTGTGGTTTAAACATTCGAATTCCATCCGAAATGTCCATTCGTAAACCACCCATAAATGTTCCCACAAGAGCCTTTTGTGTCCAACCTCTGACTCGATTGCCCAAGTGTTCAAATTCCCTCTGGTATTCACGCAAGGAACCAGTCTGTCTGATCTTTGAAAGGGCTTCATCAAAATCTTTGCATTCCGAAGGCCCAAAGCGAGCCCAAAGTTCATCTTCAAAATTTTTCCACGATAGAACGCGTCCATCTTCGTGGAATGTTTTACGGATCCATTGCCACCACTGGTTGGCCTCTCCTTCCAAATGGTAGGAGGCCAAAGAAACTTTCTGGGTTTCGGGAGTATTCTGGAATTCAAAAAATTGGTTCACATGATTGAACCACTCCGTCGGATCATCTCCTGAAAATCGAGGAAATTCAAGTTTCGTTGTTTTGGAGGATACAACCAGCCGACCTCCATCGTTGCCTTCTCGGTGATGGTTTTCGTGGTTGGGGTTCTCCTGGTTTGCAAGTAAGACATCGGAGAGGCAGTTGAGAGTTTCTTCCACATGACGAAGCCTGTCGGCCATGCCGAGCTCCATCCTGTGTAACCCCTCTTGCACTTCACCCAGCCCAACTTCCAACTGCTCAATACGCTCCTTATTGGTTCCCATAAAAAATCAACCTAGCTCTGAGGCCAAAGATAGGTCCCAATTATAAAAGATACGGATACTAAAGAAAAATACTCTCTTCGGGTGAGAATGAACCACATATTTGAATAAACTTGCATAATAATTCATTAACAACCTGTGGCTGCTTAAATAGCAAAACCACTTAACAAACAAACCGAAATACAAGGAAACTTGTTAACTAATAACTAGACTACAACGCACGTAAAACAGAGCATAAAATAGAGCATGCAAATACGTAAAAAACAGAATAAAACTAACGGAAAGATAATGACGTAAAATTCGTAATCGCGTAAGACACATTCGCACGTAAAACTCTCAATGGGCACGACCAAGTCTAATCCTGCTTTTCACGTGCTTGAATGGTCTCATCTGCCTTCCTCGTTGCATGCATGCCGCATGCAATGGTTCTTCACGTTCTCCACGTCCCAGCTTATCCCAAATATTTGGGATTTGGCTTACGGGACCTCATTGATTGATGAGGCCTATCATTAGACCTTCATTGGTTGTTAACAAAGCGGATTCTGAATTTTCATTCATTCTTAGGCATAACTTGTATCCCTGCACTTCAGAAAACAGAGTAATACAAAATAAAAAAGATGAAGCTAGGGGGAAAGAGTTTTACCAATTATTCTATGCACACACCTTGACATATGTTTCGTATATACTACAACCTTTAGAATTTGCAATGATTCAAAATGCATCTTCGTTTACAGATTTCAGATCAATTTCAGAATCTGTATTACCACTACAACAATACTTTGAACAGCTGAAGTACTCAAGTACACTTCAATTTCATCCACCTAGGATTTGTCAAAAGATATCTTTGAACAACAAGGAAGATAACTATTTGGTTCATTGACATTTAAACTTCAGAATTGTAAGCTCTAAACCTAAAATATGCCTTCTTATCTTCAACAAAGAAGATAATAAAGAAGTTACCTTTCCTTATGATCCATGGTTTGAGAACTCATCTTTTTTTGAGAGTTTTCATCTATATTTCGAACTGCTTGAGTGCATAATGTAGTGCTAAGTTAGGATCCAATACAAAAACGGATGGAGGATGGATTGCTCTGCGAGAAACTTTGATGTGCGATCTTTTGAATTTAGCACTATATATTGGTACTTTGGGTTTTGGATTGAGTAGAAGGTGGTGAATGAGATCTCACATTACTTATGAGAGAGAAGTTATTGTAGTTTATATTGATCCTAAATGGTTTCAATTGTACCATTGATTTATTCATTTGGAGTATAAGCCTAGATGTAAGTTGGGCTTTTCTTGAGTCGACACATAAAAAACAAAAAAAAGCAATTTTTTTTCACCTTTTAAAGTTGCTTCTTCCAAGGCTTCTAGTTGGGGTGCCTTAAATTTGTTTGTGTTCTGTATGAAATTGACACTGTCTTTGTCTTTAAGTATTGTTTTTGCCTAATTGGATCTTATGTTTTCAGATGTCAGTGTGATTACTCATAATTTTTCCTCATCATCCATGCAGTACAGGAAACAGCTCAATGATTTTCTGGATACTCCACTGGGAAGAAGTTTTGTGGTATGTATACCTCAAAATTTTGCGGCTTGTTACACTTAATAGTTCGGCTTGTTACACTTAATAATTAATGGTGTTTTCTACGACAACTATTGTTGGTTACACTTTATATTTTTTTACTGATGGCCCTGATTGAAATACATTCTTGTGATTATTCAGTTTTGGTTGTGTTTTAGTTTTACAGAAAACTGTTTCCTCGGAATTTTTGTGTCAGCAGCTGATTAAGGTTTTGGAGGTATACACAACAGAGAGAAATTACTGAACCTCTCTTTTGACCTTAAGATATTTTAGTAGCGATCAGTTCTAGAAACTACAAAATACAAAGCTGAATGATATATATTTAATCTTGCCTATTCTTGTGCCAATAAACAGTTATGCTATTGCACATATTTTGTTTGGTAGGTAAGTGAGGAAGAAAAAGAAAAAGAAAAGGCAGGTTAGAACTCCTAGGGAACGACACTCGTGGATCTGATGGAATCAAAACTTTGCCGTTGAATGTCATATCCCTTCTGCCCGCTGCTTTCTTTGGTTTTAAATAGACATGAGTGACTTGCACATATACAACCTTTGTGAAATCACTACTAGTCCCAAAATCTTAAGTTGATGGGAAGGGGCAGATTTTATTATTTATATTTTTGTTTTAAGACTCCCTCACGTGTGGGCCAAGCTCGTCAATAAGTGGGTCATCACATGGAATATTTAATTAATTGGGTGAACTATAGAGTTAGGGCTCGAATTTAGTACTTCTGCTTTGGTATCATGTAAAATCACCACTAGTCCCAAAAACATAAGCTGATAGGAAAATGTAGATTTAATTATTAATATTTTTTCTTAACAACCTTTCTTTTATCTTGTTGCATTTTAATATTGAAATTAAGCATGGCGCCATGTTTTTTTCCCACAACAAACTAGTGAAGATTGCCGAGTCACCTTCTGTTAAAAAAAAAAAACTGTGCTATTCCACATTGCAAATCTAGCTTGTACTTTAGTGCAACTTTTCCTGCCAGATTGGATATGCACATGTTCCAGGGTGCAGATACTAATGTTTGCCAGCTCTATAGCTGTGATGCAACTTTCTGGCACTTTTCTCACTTCTTTTCTCGTTGATCAATCAAGGTTGGGTTTCTAATGGTGAAGCCTTCACCTAACACAAGATTCCTGTTTAAAATGACTTATGTACTCTAAGCACACAAGATTCCTATGTACTTGGACTATGCTGACTTTTATATTATGAATAAAATCTTTTATTTATATAAAAAAAAAAGTTTGAGGGTTGTATATCCTGTTTGTGAGTGGTGTAGAAAATCTCAAATATGAAATTGATAGATTTATTTCATACGTTGAACACTTGGGTAATTCTTCATAAGAATTTGTATGCTCATTTCCTCTCCCTTTCGACATAGCCTTGGGGGAAGGAGGTGTTGGAAAGGGGTGGAAGTGGGGAGAGACATTGTATTAATAATAATAAGTATATTCAGGAAAAATATTCTTGAATATGTATTCATGTTTTCTCTTTGTGCATTCTGGATGTCAGCTCTGCAAATGTTTTCTTAGCTCACTTAATGTAGTTTTTCAACTTTCTTGTTTTCTTTTTGTAGACTATTCTCTTCCTCTGGCTTGCATTATCTGGATGGCTTTTTCGGTTCCTGATATTTGGGCTATGGATACTTCCATTTGCTGGTCCTCTTCTCATTGGGACTATTGCCAATAACCTCGTTATAAAGGTATGGCCAGTTCTTGTTCAACTTTTGCCTGCAATGCGCATGCATATGTGCTCATATAATTTTATTATTGCTCTGTTACTAGTTGCATTGTATACCATTATCAGGTTTGCTTTGTACCTCATAAACTCAAATGAATTTTAGGACAGAAGTCAACCTGATGAGATAACCAAGTGACTCTCTTTGTTTGAACTTTCTAGCTTTTAGCATTCCACTGAAATTTTGGCATTTTGTCAGTATAGCTTTTACAACTACTAAATGAAAAGGGAGACCCTTACCATAATTCTTTTTGTCTGTATTCAGGTTGAGTCCCTCGGACCCTCGTGATTATAATATCATTGCTTTTACTTATGCAAAAATCTTCCATTGGCATATGCACCTCTTTTTTATTAAAGAATTCATTTGGTTTTGAAAATTGCTAAAGGGTGGAAATAGTTTCTGCTGATTTTGGGCCTTGCCATTTAAATAAATTATTTCTAAATTATTTTGGTTAGGAACTTAAATGTTTTCATCCTACTTAATTATGTCCTCTAACTTAGTTCAATAATTGTATTTGAACTATTTTGTATGTATAGCTTGTTCACACGTGTCAGATATTATCAAAGATAATCATTTTTCCTTAGCATGAAATAGTAGCGATCAATGTAAGTCATTTTGGTCGGTAGCTTTTCTTGATGTGCCGTGTTGATAAATTTACCTCTCTCTCTCTCTCTCTCATATATATATATTTATATATATCGTAACATGTTATTCACACCATTTTGCACTGAAATTGGACAGGGGGCTTGCCCAGCCTGTAAGAGGCAATTTGCTGGTTACAAGAACCAAATAATTCGTTGTACAAGCTGTGGAAACATCGTCTGGCAGCCAAAAGGGGACTTCTTTTCAAGAGACAGCAGAGGCACCACTACTTCAAAGTCGGAGCCTGACATTATTGATGTGGACTTTGAGGAGAAATGACGGGATACCCAGGTAGTAGTGCCGTGGTGGTTCACTCAAACGTGGACATAGTTTACAGAGAGCTATGAGAATGCAAGCCTTTTCACTGTTCATCTGTTCTGATATTTAGTCTCATATATTTTTCATGTTTGGTGTTAATTTTTCTTCCTGTAACTTGAAAGTGCTTGTAATTTTTGCTGGATAACGAGGATCTGTATATTTTTTTTTAAAATTAGGAATACCGCAATGTCTTGTTCAGCACAGAAATCTTCATGTTGATGGTAGGCGGCCTTATCATCTTAAGAGAATCTGCTCACCTTAGCTTTTGCAAACACAATCTTTTCAGAGTAGGGTGAAGTTAGTTATTTAGTTATGTTTGCTGTTATCCTTTGGACCTTCGGTAGCATTAATCTAGTGAAGTCTTGCTGTCATTTATTCTTTGAATTCTCAATATGAAGATGATTGTTTAATCTTAATGCATGAAGTTCATTGCTTTATAACCCACGGTTTGAGGCCTAGTCCACGTACGGCAGGCATGTTGTATAGATGATAGATCCGATTTATTGCTATTTTCAATTGTCTTATTACTTTTTGTTATAAAGACTGTGACAGTATCCTCACAGTCTTGCAACCTATTTAATTACTGAGCATAGAATTATAGATTTCTACTTACTCGTGTAATTATCTTGTGCAGCATGCAATTAGGTGGGCCTTAGATGGCAAATGGCAAAATTTGATGTGTCACAGAGAAAAAACTAGTTTAATGCATTGCCGTAAACCAGTGTGGATTAATACATAGCGAAAGAGATCTTTGGAACTAGCTTAACAAACGCCAGGAGAACCACCTGATTATTATTTTGATTGGTAGAGATTCTATGATAACATATATCAATAAGATTTATGCATCTGCAAGAGATTAGAAATCACTGATACCCAGAGTGACCATTGATTTTCATCTTCAAACCAGACCTTGATATCACCACTGTGGCTTTTTAGGCTGATGGAGAAGTTGCCATGAGCTTCCTCAGTTTCCTCCGTCACATGAAAAATCTTGTCTGCACGATGTTAGATTATACTTCAGGATTTTACTTGAGTTAAATACGGGGAGAAAAAAAAAGGGTTTCTCGTATTATGAGGACATGTGAATTTTGCTGTTGCTATATCCAATTTGGCACTACCCAAATCCCAATATTCTATATTGAATAATTCTATTTGAAAGCCTCTACATCACACACCATTCAAGTGACATAATTTGATTGAGAAGATAAATTTTAAAAAATTAAATATTACAAATCAAATTATGCCATGCAGATGGTGTGTAGTGTAAAAGTCTCCTACCTTTTATCACTTCGAATCATTTTCAAGGGCATGCTAAAAACTGTTTAAATTAAAAAAAAACGTAGAAGAATAGATCTTACACTTCTTTAATGTTGTCAAAACTCCCAAGAACTTCTTTTCAAGGCTCAAAATGAGCTGCTTACGTTTGAAATAAATGGAGACCCGCATATGTCTTTTATGACCTGTGCATATGAACCAAAAATTGTTTAGGATCATTTTTCATAGCAAAGTGTTGCATCTTTGAGCATAAACTCTGATGTACTTGTGTGACAAAAAAATTATGGAAACTATGCAAGGGGACCGTAATTTTACCAGAAGGTGTGACTACTGCTAACTGGGCCCCTACTTCAAGTAGTTCTGGACACCTTGATAAAGAGTCGTATGCCATATCTCTAGATTTAAGTGTCGCAGCTCCTCTTAAACCTGGCCCAAATTGCCTCGTACCATCAGTTTAATCCATTGGCAATAAATGAAGTGGTCAACAGAAAGGGAAACTGTATAATCAGATCGTATTCTGAAACTAAGGTGAGTATAGGATGCATCACATGTTGCAGCAGTTGCTGTAAGTGTAATCATGTCAACAGGGGTTTGAGCGGCGAGGCCCGAGTTGACGGCCGAGGCGACATGGGCTCTGTTTGCGCCAATGGACTCTGCCGTTTCAGCACATACTGTGGCTATAAGAGCAGCAGCCGAAGCAACGATTTCGCCCATGTTCTTGTCCCATGCTACTTTGCCTCCATCTTCATTACTGATAGGGATGACATCTTTTGCTGCCTCTTTGGTGCTGTTGGCAGCAATGCCAGCTATTGCGGCAGCCAAGCATGCCACAGAAAGGGTAGCATGAACATTGGCAGTACGAAGTCGGTCTTCCTCTTTTGTTTTCACTCTACGTCTTAATAAGCTGGCAAAGAACTTGGGCTTTTGAATAAAAGATGGAACAGACCTTTCAATTGTAAACAGTGCCTGCGAAAATTAGTGGCCTAAAATACGTTAAAATGTTTCTAGTTCAGCTTTATGGTGGTAATATTCAAGGAAATTTCCTTTTTATTCAATGCAAAATGAAGGTTTTAGTTTGGAAAACATCGATGAATTCGTAAGGTATGAGAGAGAGAGAGAGCCACCCGACTGAAAGTACTTCTGTTGCTTTGGGCTGCATACCCTTTGGTTTCTTTGGTTTTCTCCGTCAATGCTTTTCCTCCTTGCTCTCCTAAGGTATGATCGTCATGTAGCTTTTCCTTCTGCCGTCCTAGATAGCAACTGTCTTGTGAAGGAAACAGCAGATTCTGCAAAAACGACAATCAGTGTTCTCCCTTATCAGAGCAAGCAGAAACTATGCCATCTATTTGTTAGTCTTAAGAAAGATCGATCATCTTCAAATCAAGCAAGCTCGATACCATGTAGAGAGAGAGAGAAATTATCTCAACTCTCCATCTCCATCTTTATCTCAAAGACACTGTGAATAGTGAACGGCATTAGAGAAATTAGTAGTTGGACATCATTCATATCTCATAGCCAAGTAACAAATACCACTGATCAAGCATGTTAAAGCCAGGCTAGCTACACCCATGCTTACTGCTTCCCCTTCTTTTCCCTTATAAATATTATGCAGCCAAAATCATGGTAACACATTTCATCCATATAAGCATTATGTTAGAATCAAGCGAAGTTGTCAAAGAATAAAGACATGGCATCTGATTGTGGTTTCTCACGTACAGTACTTGATGAAATTATCTGCATGAAGTTAGTTGCAGAGGGGCTCCATGGCCGACACAGGAACTCCATGGCATGAACAGGGCCCTGAAGAATGTCCAAGGAGCGGCAGGAAGAGGAGCAGGAGGGGTTTTCATTTGTAGTCAAGCATCCATGTGCTGATCTTGTCCAAGATTCGGACTTCCCTTCCTAACATTAATCATGTTTCAGTGGACACAGGGAAAAGATATTCAAAGGAAAAAGAGAGAGAGAAGTAAACAGTAATGGCTCCTGAACCTGAACAAAATATTAATTCTAACGGAAAAGGAGTACTGTACTCATACTCACTAAATAAGCTGTTGATTGGTGCTCATTTTTAAAGGAGATTCTCCCTGCTCTAAATGCTCCTTGTGAATCCATGCAAGATTCAAGTTATGCCACCTGTGTGCAAGAAACAAAATCGTACAGGTCTTTTCTACCTGTGCCGAACACAAATCATGATTTTTCCGATCTACATGTGCTTAAACTAGAAAAAGAGTCGAAAAGGTATACAAGTTACGTACTGATCATCTGGTTTTAAATACTAGCTAGCTGTATTGATCAAAGTTAGGAACTTAGGGTTCATTGAAGATACAAATGGCCACCTCGAGTTGCTAGAGAGAAAAAAAAAAAAGGAAACGTGAGATAAAAAAAAACAACAGGAACGACCAAAAATACAGACCATAATTGTAAACTGTAACCATTCTAAATGGAGAAAATATATCGATGAAAGTTGGGGAAATTACTGTAATTTAGCATAAAGATGCATCTTGAATGAAAGACTTTCTCAAAGAGGAACATGATCAAGGCATGCCATCTATCTATGTTTGTAAAGGAATGATTAATCAAGAGAGAGAGTCCGCACTCATTACTTAAGGTGGAATTCTGTTGGGAAAAAAAAAGACACACTGCTCGAAGTAGTGTGTCCTGTCTCTGGATTACCATACAAAGCTCCTGCATTCTTCTATTTATAATAGGGTTCTTTTCTTTACATTCCACAAGTGGGAAGGGAGACACCCAAAAATAATATTCCCGTGAAAGCATCTTAGATCCTCCTTCACAGAATTAGAGTTCACATATACCATTAATAACCAAGCATTAATTACAACTCCACAATAAACTAATAATTTTTTTAAAACTCGAACACCAAATCAAAGCAATTGTTAAAAACAAGTAACACCATATTTTATTTTAAAAATGATATTTATACTTATAATTTTTCTTACATAATTATATGTGCTGATGTGTTAGCTACTGAAAATGGTAAAAATTTCAAAATTTAAATTAAAAAATAAAACATTGATAAAACAGGACTACACGTGACACTCGTATTTTATTTTATAGAATTATAATTATTGCAGCACGTAGATGACAACATATTCTGACTGGTACTTCTTTATCTTGATTTTAACACCCATGTAGTTCTTGATCAATGGGAGCAACTTAGATCGAGAAATAGAAATTAGAACTATATACATATACATATACATATAAATATATATATATATATATATATAATGTTGATTAATATTTAGGATTTAGCCTTGGGACCACGTTGACTCCAAGTAGATGGTATCGGGCTACATCTAACCCTCTTCCTCTGTTTGAAATGTACTATATAAGGGTGTAAATCGGTCCGGTCCGAATGAGTGATATTTTCGGTCCATCATTTTTTTCGGATCAGACCAGACCGAACATCCATAAGAACCGGACCAGTAGTTATATTATTATTATTTTTTTCAAATAAATAAATAAATTTTTTTATTTAAAATAATAAATTAAAATTAAGTAAATTATTAATATGGATTATGTAACTAACTCATTAAAAAAATATTTTATATGATCAATAATAATAAATTAGATAAAAATTACATCATTAACTTATATAATTACTATATAAAATAATATATTAAATTATTAAAAATATTTTAAAAATATTTTAAAAATATATATAAGAGTTTGGTCCGGACCGGTCCAAAATTTGTAGACTTCAGGACCAGACCGAATGATTTCGATTCATAATTTATTGGACTGGTACTGACCAGTCTGGAGTTAGTGGACACCTTACACCCTTAATAGTATATACATGTACATTATGCATGTATTAGCTAGCTAGGCCCGCCTAAAATAAGAAAGAATAAACAAAAATCTCATGCCTTTTTAGGTAGTGCTAAATCTTTTGCGTAAAGAGCTAGACTACATGAATGGCAATTGCATAGGGATCCATGCATGCAATCCGCGTATATATTTATGTAATTGTTTAATCAACAATTTGTATGCACTTTAGCATGTGCCAGCTTTAGCCTAATGCTACTTCCCAAATCTAGGTTTTAATGGATCGCATTCTTCGACGTCGCTATAAAATTTTATTATTAGGCATTCACTTCTGCAATCGATGCTAGCCGTCCGGTCAAATGGCATGCACTCAACGAAAAGATCTTTTTCCTCATCATATGATCAACCATCGAAAAGGCCAAGCCATTACATGACAGCCATTTCTTTTTAGGCAAATGCTAAGAAGTACGATTATAATTACATTAATACTACTTCATTAAAGGTTAGTGGATCCTTTCCACTGTGAAAATCTGAGAGAAGTAATATAGGGCAAACTAATGGGAATGCATTTTCGTATGGAGGATGCAACCTGTTTTACCAAATCATATATATGTGCTATAATTTGCATTACCTGATTGAAGTATATTACGTTTTGTGTAGTCTTTGAGGATGATTATTATGATCTTTGTGGTGATGGGTACAATCGGCCAATACTCATGGGATGTTTGGGGAATGAGATGAGATAAGAAAATTGTGAATAATAATGAAATGGTTTAAGTTATGATGTTTTATGTGGTTTTAGAAAAAGAGAGAGAAATTTGAATAAAAAAAAAATTATAAAGTTAAAATATAAGTTTTTAATATAATTTTTATTTTGAGATTTGAAAAAATTGAATTATTTTT
The DNA here is from genome assembly GCA_029856935.1 of Cyclocarya paliurus. Lineage (NCBI taxonomy): Eukaryota > Viridiplantae > Streptophyta > Magnoliopsida > Fagales > Juglandaceae > Cyclocarya > Cyclocarya paliurus. Next base: position 5,487,201 of record CM056949.1, on the reverse strand, counting down.
TATGTTTTATTTGAAAGTTTGTGAAAGTTTTAATGATTAAGTAATGATTAAACGAAAAAGTTAAAATTTTAAAATTGAAAAATATTTGTGTTTTAGTGATCATGTTTGAGATCGAAGGAAATGAAATGAAATGAGATCATAAGATGAGATGAAACCATCTATCTCATCTTCCAAACAACCCCCGAGTCTTATTTATCTATTGAGAGCATTAAAACCCAATTTTAATTTCTCAAGTAGTAACTTTGGAAATTAATTAAGATTGTTCATGTATTAATATTGGAATTTAATTTGGATTGAGATACAGAGGGACAACGACCATGCATGCAGGAGGTTTCTATTGATTAAAAAAGTTTCCAAGGGAATGAATTTTCCCATAGATGGACAGATTGAAATGACCCTAGATGAAAGAATGAAATCAAAACTCCAAATATAGTTAATATCATGATGTTTGGAACATATCATGTTTTCCCACGCGGGTAATGTACTAATTAAATTTCGTAATCGGGTACTACTTCTCTTCATTAAAGTTGAACTTAATTTTACATCCTGGCCTCCCCCCACCCAAAATAAAGAAGGAATCCATTAATGATATAGCTAGGTACGTAACATCTATTATAGGCCGATCTTATTATATTAATGTTTACGTGCAGAAAATTATTTTGAAAACATATATATAATAAGAGAAAAAAATATTTACAATTGTGAATTATATAACCGTTGTATAATCATTTTAAAAAAAAGTGAATAAAACAAAACCATCGTGATTATAGTCCATCGTCTATTATTGAAATTAATATATCGAGTTCTTGATGTTAAAAATCCTCATTGAAAGACAATGGATTCCGCGTTTGAGTCTTACCACAATTAGTTTTTAATAATTATTAGCCCACGTGAGGCATATCATGCAGTTAACTTTATCCCACAAAGAATGATTTGATAGCTCTTAATGATATTTTTAATCATGATTTATTGGAAAGCCCAGGCTTTGATCAACAGATCGATCAATCCCCGCCGCTTCCATCCATGGCTCATCGATCTTCATGTTGGTCACACAGATTGCGACGCAGGCCGCTTTGAGGAAGACGCAGATTGAATTAATAGGCATATAGTAGCAAAATGCAATTATCTGAATGACCCAACTGTCCAGCGTCCAGTTAATTAAGTCATGGTGGATGACAGACCCACGTGATCGAGGCGCCCCTGCCCCCGCTTTATTAATTAATATTATTTATATGAATATAATTAAATGCTTGCTGGCTAATCTAAGTATAACATGCGGTAAACGCCAATTATATATGCTCTTTTTTTTTCTTCTTTTTATTTTTTATTTTTATTGATAGGATATATGCTTTTAATTATGAGCTACATTAAAACGCACGTACGTAGTAGACCAAAGATTTTATTTTCACATGGTTCTAAACCCCATACGCAACAGGACGCACTCTTGATAATAGTCTTGGTTTTCTGCTTAGGTAGCAGTTTACATCTATTGAAAATTAATTAGCTGACATATCAATTGTTAGCAATGACTGTGATGACAATTCTTGGCCGTCACAGGGCGGCCAGAGGCGGCATGACCGTTCACGGGCAATTATTTTAGAGTTGCGTCGTGATGCATGGCTATTGTTGATGTCGTGTTTTACGGCCTGGACAATTTCATGTTGTTGGGCTTAGACTTGGTTTCTGTTGAGATGGAGAATAGGGAGCTTAGGAGCTGTGGTGGCTCTAATGCTTAAGTTAGTTTCAATGTAGGAGGGAAGAGAGAGAGAATCAATCAAGCAAGATGAGGGTTGAAGTATTCAAGAGTATGGATCCCTCCCCTAGCCGTGGGAGGTGGGGTATTTATACTTGATTGAGTTGGCTCTCGTGGTAGGGGTAGTGGGTGTGTCATTTCGTACGAAGTCGGGGCCACTTACTTGTCGCGCTGTAGATAGTCATACTTGATTATGACTATCTCTAACATCACAGGACGTACGTCGTGGCGTGCTGAGCTCCAGGATGCATTAAATGCGGCATAGCTTCCTTTCTTGGTGTGGTTTCCTCTGTCCCATTAATGCAGTGCAATCTTGGTCAAGCATGTTCACCTCTCTGACCAGTCTGAGTCCTGAGATTCAAGATCAGGGGATGTCTTTGACTGTCGATCAGTAATAGTATCAAACTGTTTTGCCTTTCATCCTCTTGTCAGTATACTCTGCCCTATTGCTTCTTTTCTTGGGCCTCTTGAGCTGACTCAGCCTAAACTAGGCTTCCCACCCCCCCCCCCCACGGCGGGGGAAAAAATACTGGTTGGCCACTCATGGGTGGCCCAATTTGGGCCGCCTGGCTTCTAGACGTACGGTGGCAGCCACATTTGCCATATATTAGATAATTTGAACTTTCTATTTTTATTTTAAAAAATAATAGTTAATTTAAAACTATATTATTTATTTTTACTATTCATCAAATATATCTGAAAATCTGATTTTAAAGCCTAATTTTAAACTCATCTTACAGTAATTCACAAAACATTTTTTTTACAGATTTCTATCTCATCTTACGTCCAAACATACCTCAGGCGGCTTGTTATAATAAGATAATTAAGAACTGTCTCGCGTGAGGCGATACGAATGATTTCCCACAAAACTCTACAAACGCAAACCTCTGCTTCACTACCACACAAGACCCTGTAGATTTCGGCCAGAGATCATCACTATCAAACCACATCTCTTGATCAGCAACAAGTAAATCACATGGATAACTTCAACGATCGACTCATCCGTACAGTCATATTCTGCCTTTTGTTAATCGGTTTACTCAATATTATTGTATTCATCGACACCCCCACCGGCTCCAAGCCAGGACTCTTTTCGTTACGATATCACGGCCTACGTCAACCCTCTCATGAGATAGTGAGCATCATCCTTTTAATTCCTTTGTATCCCTTTTCGATCTTTTTATAAATTCTTTTCCGAGAACAGCTACCAATATGGTTAATTCCTTTTTTCATTTATAGATAGATATACTATATATATATATATATAATATGGATTAGTTGTAAAGTTAACTTTGTGGTCTTATATATTTTATACGATGTAAGTGTTACAGTAGGACCAGCCACAGAGATGAACTTGAAGCAGCTTTGTCTAAGGCTTCCATGGGGAAGAAGAGTACTACTGTAATAATCGCAATTGTCAACAAGGGTTACATAGATCAGGGCGAAAAGCCAATGCTTGACATGTTTTTAGATAGCTTTTGGGTAGGGGAAGACACCAGGGAACTGATAGATCGTCTTTTACTAGTTGCGGTTGATCAGAGGTCCTTTGAAAGGTGCAAGTTTCTTCGGCTTCATTGCTACAAGCTTGAATTAATATTGGACGAGGGCGCCATGGATTCTAACGTCGGTGAGAAGCTGTACATGTCTAATGATTTTATCAAGATGATGTGGAGGAGAACCCTCTTTCTGGGAGACGTACTCAAGCGGGGTTACAGCTTCATATTCACGGTACGTACGTTAAACTTGACTCTCAAATTTCTTTTCACATTAATTTAATTAGCAATTTACTTCTCTTTCTTTTTTGTTTTTCTAAACAGCATTAACAGTACTTTTCAATCCTTATTTGGGTTAAAAGAAATATAACCTTGAACAGTACGCGCGTTTGTACATACGAGAATATGACTTATTTGTGTAGGACTTTATATAATAAATAATAATAAAATCCTATTTTTTACCATTAATAAAAATTTAAATTGATGATAAAAATAGAATTTTATTATTTATTTTATATCGTAATAATATCAACTCCTTGTATATTAACTTATTCAAAGAAACGTTATTTTTTAATTTAAATATTATCATTTTTTATCGTATTTAATTTAATATATCACTTAAATTTCTTATTTTAAAATTAATCTCCGAAGATTGCATAAAAGATGCCACTCATGTCAATTAATATGATTAAAGATCATAAAATATCATTATTATGATTATATGATATTATAATCTGCGCATCCTACTTCACATGATGAACCTCTCGGCCCTCTCCGGCCCGTCTTTCTAACTCATCTAAACGAGGAATGAATGACCTATCAACCGAACTAAAACAGGTGATAATCAGCTAAGGTACTGAGGGATGCATGACCCAAAGTAGGGATAATGCGGTACTATATATAGGTCGAAATAAAAGTCTTAAATTCCAATATATATATATATATTGGAATTTAAGACTTTTATTTCGACCCTAATTCATATGCATGCACTAAGTACGTACGATTTCAAATGACCAAATTAACTGAAAAAAGTTCTTTTATTACAGGACACTGATGTAATGTGGCTAAGGAACCCATTTCCAAGGCTGAGCCAAAACGAAAGTATAGATCTTCAAATCAGCACCGATCGATTCAATGGAGATGAACAGTCAGAAGCCAACCAACTCATCAACACTGGCTTCTACATGATCAGATCCAACAACAAGACCATCTCTTTATTTGATGCATGGTACGCCAGGAAAAATAGCTCTGCGGGATTAAAAGAGCAAGATGTTTTATTAAACATGATGCGTGCCGGCGTCTTCAGTGAGCTGGGTCTTGAAGTAAGGTTCTTGGACACCAACTATTTCAGTGGGTTCTGTGAAGATAGCAAGGACTTCCGAGCCGTTACCACCGTTCATGCCAATTGCTGCCGTACTATTGTTGCAAAGGTGGCAGATCTGCTGGCTGTTGTTCATGATTGGAAAATGTTCAAGAGGTCATCATCTACCAATCAGACTTCGACATCTAGATCATGGACGAATCACAAAGCTTGTAGAGATTCGTGGAAATAAGAGGCAGTACTTGCATGTCATCTCCAGAGAGAGAGAGATATATATGTGTGTGGTTATTTTCTATTAGAGAATTGTCACGATGAAAATTATAAAAATAAACTTATAAATTAATATGATCATGATTTCATGTATTATATGAAATTACAAACTAATATAGTTATTTTGTAAGTTTACATATGTTAGATTTACTATATAATAAAAATAAATTTTTATAATCTAACATATCATATTAAATCACATTAGTAATTTGTGAGTTAACTCTGTAAAATCACTAATGATCTGTGGCTAAAGCATTTCTTTTCATATTAATTTCTAGGTAGAAATTAGGAGTAGACAAATTATAAAACGGTTATAATTTAGAGAAGTGATAGGCATCCGCCACTGTAGCTGTGTGCGTTTTCGCACACCCTACGTGGCAATCCCATGTTTTTTTTATTTTTATTCTTCATCCCTCTCGACTCTCACCCGTTCGTCTCTCTCATCTCGCTCTCTCTCATCCGCTCGTCTCAGTCTCCGTCTCTGTCTCATCTCGCTCTCTCTCTCTCATCAGCTCTCTCTCCTCCCTCACCGTCTCTCTCTCTCCTCAACTCTCTCTCTCATCCTCTCATTCTCGCTCTCTCTCTCACAGTCCGAGCTCTCTCTCTCATCCTCTCATTCTTTTTCAGTCCGAGCTCTCTCTCTCTCATCGCCGCTCTCTCTCATCTCGGTCTCTCTCTCATCGCCGCTCTCTCTCTCTCATCTCTGCTCTCTCTCGTCGGTCTCTCTCTCATCCCACTCTCTCTGTCTCTGTCTCTCTCATCATCTCAGATCTCTCTCACTCATCGTCTCTCTCTCATCATCTCAGATCTACCTCTCATCTCCGAGCTCTTTTTTTTTCAATGTTTTGAGTTTGAAACGTGTGAAATGAAAAGAAAGTGGGTTTTATTAAGAGGGTATTTGAGTCATTTTACAATTAGTGTGTGTTGGCTGATTTTAAATAGTGGCGGACGCCTAGATTTATTCTATAATTTATCCCTTAGAACGTATACCATATATATATTGCCTTATAAAATACAAAATTATCCAGCTAAAATAGTAGTAATTATTAAGTTCACGATCGACATGCATATATGATACTCATGATTGAGACGACCCAAGATTATAAATCATGTGAAGAATATTGTTCTGATATGTAAACACTATAAGGAAAATAAATATTTGTGACGAATTATTTGCTATAAAAATGACTATTTACGACAAAAATAAACTCATTTTGACAAGAAATAATCATTTTTATAAGTAATAATTGGCTATAATTAAGCAGTTTTCTTGTAGTAAAAATGACTTATATTTACTCTTAAATACCATTACTTAGATATGAAAAAATACAGTTTAATTTTGGGTTGATCATACTAATTAAGAGAGGTGTTGGATAATCTTAGCAATTGAATATATAGGAGGTCTATCTGTGCTTCAAAAAGGTTTAAATGATCAGCTTCCTGCTCTACGCACGTGAATTTCCATTCTCTTTTTGCTTGCGCGCGCGGGAACGTATATATGCTAGCTAGCTTGTTGTTTTTTAAATTATATTGCAACCAAACTCATTTTAAAGGATATATAATATACATGATTCAAGAGAAAATTACGACCAAACAGTTATCCCTTAATGATGTGAACTCGAGCATGCATCGCAAGTTTATTTATTTATTTGTTGTGATGGCAGGCCGCACGCTTGTATTCTATTTTCAGAAAGAAATTAGCGGAGGAGAACGAAATATATAACCTGATTTCTTAGCCCCATTTTGCAAACCACCGACATTTAAGGCCTCCCAATAATAACGGAAACCACAAGTGACAAACAAAAAAAGAGCGTGGACTTCTCTTCAAGTCTGACGTACATTGTTTCCGGTTCCCTGTCTGTCCCTGCTGCGGCTTAATTATAAATACGCCCCTATCTAGCTATACATTCATCCAAAAACCAGTAATATTCAAACACCGAAATACACAATATGGTCGGAAAAAGGACATCATGCGTCGCCGTCCATGCAGCTCTAATGACAGTTCTTCTCATTGCTATATCTGTCGTCTCGGATGATGCAACGACAATACCAGCCGACAAGGCCCAACTAAATACCTGGTTCGACGACAATGTCAAGCCGTACACGCAAAGCAAGGGAACTCTAGATCCCGCACTGGTCAAGGCTGAAGAGGGTGTTAAAGTTATTAAGGTCAGGAGCAAGGGAGGAGCAGATTTCGAGACCATCACCGATGCCATTAACAGCATTCCGGCCGGGAATACCAGACGTGTCATTGTTTATATTGGATATGGAGTCTACAAAGAGAAAATTATAATTGATCTTTCTAAGCCGTTTGTTACTTTATATGGTGCACCCAACTCAATGCCAACTTTGATTTATGACGGTACTGCAGCGCAGTATGGAACCATAGATAGTGCCACCTTGATCGTGAAATCCGATTACTTTGTTGCCGCAAATATTATCATTGCGGTACAGATGCATGCGTCTAAAACATCGTCCATCTTCTATTTTTGGCATGCATACAATCGTTGGAACTTTATCTCTCTGTATGTGTGTGCATGATAACATCAATGATTTGTTGTTGCAGAATTCTTCGCCAAGGCCTGATGGGAGACGAAAGGGAGCTCAGGCATCTGCTCTGAGGATTTCTGGGGACAAGGCGGCCTTCCATAACTGCAAAATAAATGGATTTCAAGACACCATCTGTGACGACAGGGGAAAGCATTTCTTTAAGGACTGCTACATTGAAGGCACAGTTGATTTCATTTTTGGAAGTGGCACGTCCCTTTACATGGTACGTACGTCCAAATTAACTGGTCTCTCTGTGTCAAAGAGAGAAACAATGGCAAGGCTTTTGATATCTCCCTGCCATGAATGCCTTTTTTGAATGGGGATGCTTCTTCTAATTTCTATCTTGAGATCAATAATAATAAATGTCGAATGCTTTTTGTACAGAACACTACACTAAACGTACTTGGGGATGGTGGTTTCTCGGTGATCGCAGCACAAGCAAGGGAATATGCAGACGAAACTGGGTACTCATTTGTACACTGCAGCGTAAGTGGCACTGGAAGCGGAACATATTTGGGAAGAGCATGGATGAACAGGCCCAGAGTGATTTACGCCTACACCATCATGAGCGGCGTTGTCAGTCCCGTTGGATGGAGCGACAACTTCCACAAAGAACGTGACGGGTGAGCCTTCTTCTTCTTCTAGAAGATCTTCTTCTTCCCGTTTCTGTTGATCAATAACATATTTTGGGAATTAATTAAGCTGTGACGATTGACATTGCATGCATGCAGCACCGTTTTCTATGGAGAATACAAGAACTCCGGACCGGGTGCAAGTGTTTCTGGCCGAGCCAAGTATACCAAGCAATTGAATGAAGCTGAAGCCCAACCCTTTATCAGCCTTGGCTTTATTCAGGGTTCCTCGTGGTTGCTTCCTCCTCCAAAGGCACTGATGTGAATATTTCTATATATAATGGAATCGGAGTAACGAACTTTTGCTCGAAGTGAGAGTTATGAATCGATCTCTGGATCGGAAGCTAGTTAGACTCAAACAAATGCAAATGGAAATTCCAATCACATCCCTCGTGGGTGTCACAGCATGCAGTACTGCACATTTTGTACATAGAATCAGGCCTTCTACTGATCATGAGAGACTTGATTTACAAGAAATATGCATGTACTATAATTTTAAATTTGAAGGATGGTTAGTGACGTATTATTATGGTCAAAATTAAATTAATTTTTATTGAACAAGAAAATGCCAACAATTATTTTTATAAAAAATGATTAAAAATACAATTAGTTTACAACTATTTTATAATTCTATTTAAAATATAATATAATTTTATAAAATTAAAATTAATTTTTAATAAAATGGTACAATTATATTAATTATTAATTTAAATAATTATCTGTTAGCCTATGATCATAAAATAATTATGAGTTGAAAAGTTAATTAATAGCCCATCGTCATAAATAATTGAGTTGACATGAAAAGTAATGGGCGTGGTGTATAGAAACTCACAACTTTTATGTAAAAGGATTTGTGGGTAAGACGGGGCCGGCCCTGCCCCGTCCATGGTCGATTAAAGTGGCGCATTCAACCTGTCCATTGTTTTATTTTTTTTTTGAGCTATAAAGATTATATATGTCATTGACACATTTATCATTTCTTTTTCACGCTACTTATATTATACTTATAATTAAAAGTAGTTTTAATTAAAATATCACAACTTTTGACTTTGCAAATGGACGAATTGATTCTCCATCCTATAGTTAGTTAAAATTAGAGGCTTTCTTTCTTAATTTGTAGGTGGAATTAGGAACTAAACATTTGCTTAAGAAAATAGAAAAGAAACCGAATATAAACTCTTTTTTTTTTTCTTTTTTGACGTTCCAAACAAAACGCTTGCAAGTCTTAAAACCCAGTCCAGCTCATGAGCATGTTCTCCCTGTCTCCAGTCAATTTCAAATCAATTTCCTAAGTTCAGATGTTTAAACTTCTGCATCTTCCAATACGTTTCGTCACCTCTCTCTCCCCAAAGTCCAATCTTCAAAGTCTTCCCTTAGTAGTTAGTCTTAGGAGTTCATCTTCCCTTCCAATCTCCAGAGTCCAATCACTTACAAAAGCGTTATCACAACTTTACAATTCTCTCTTCTTTCTTCTTCTTCTTCTTCTTCTTCTTTCTTTCTTTTTCTTATTTTCTTGTCAATTCCATAAAATCTTTCGCTCAGCTCAGAAAAGGGATTGTATTATCATTATAATCATTATGTTAATGCTGTTAGACTTCTCCAACTGCTGCAGAGCACTCTAGCTCCCACTAAGGGCCCCGTCCATCAGCTGCGCCATCTGCCATGCCATCACCCGCAAAGCCGAGCCTTGTAACCTCCCATCGCCATCTTCCTCGTCGAGCATAGCCCCAGTAGTACCCTCCATGGCCCCATCTCCTTACAACCACGTGCCCCTCTTGCCCCCTCCCACCGTCCACGGCCGCAAGCAGGCCGTCATCTGCGGCATTTCCTACAAGAACTCTCGGCACGAGCTCAAGAGTTGTATCAACGATGCCAATTGCATGAAGTACTTGCTGGTCAAGCGGTTCAACTTCCCCGAGTCCTCGATTCGAATGCTCACAAGTACTGTCTCTCATAAACTTGCTGTGCTTCATCTCTTTCTCCTTATTTAGCACTACTACTATGCACATGGTGTTTTTCTGTATGCTGCGTAATTTGAGATTCGTTTTGAGATAGTTTGTAATATGTTTATGTAACACTCCCTTCCCTTAAGTTAGGAATGTCACATACATTCGTAATTAAAGCAAAAAATGAGACTGGCATAATTAAATAAAACATTGTTTATCCCAAAAAAGAGATTAAAAATAAATAAACCATGTCTAAAACATAATCGTGTCAAAGTTCACAAACCAACTAGACGGAAAGATAATCATAAATAAAATCTAGGGTTCATCAGTCCGCTCCTTCTAAGTTTGACCTCCTGTTCGTAATCCTCATCCTCCTCATCTGGGTGGTTAAAAAGAGCGGTTGTTATAGTTTCAAAATTGTTAATTTTCATGTCTATTGTTATGGGCTACTAAGAAAAAAAAAAGTTTCCTTTGATTCTAGTGAATATCGATTCTTATCTGCATCTTATTAATTTAACTATCCACGTTATTCTGGGAAAAAAAATGGAAGAATGGTCTCACCGATCGATTTATCTTCTAATCCCATCAATTCAACCATATATATAAACTAGAAAAAAGAAGAGTATATTGTTAAGATCTAAAATATAGCAACAATTATATAATTATGATGTACATGTACCTGCAAAACACCCATAGATCTTACTTTCATGGCTTCCCTCATTGTCCATAGATATTACTTTCATGGCTTCTCTCATTGTTGTCAAAATGGAGCCACACCGCGTGCTTGCTTTTCTAGTTCTTAGCACTTTTGTTTTCTCTCCTACAGAGGAATTTAATGTTTGACTTTTTTCTTATGTTGTCTAGTACTGCAATGATCTTACAAGTCAGTTGTGATGGGCACATTGGTGAATACTCTCCTCAAGACAATGTGCATAAGCAGATACTTAGCGCTTTAAGCGTAGAGGCTCAAATATCTTTTATACACAATTCCAGATAGTGCACTACTTACAATTGATTATTATTCTTAAAAATGTACCAAAAAATTTCCTAGAAAGTCATAAAAGTATGATTGACAAATGAACACAAACTAGCATTGGCACTGGGCAATAGTTGTAGCAGTAGAAATTATGTACCGTTACTTCTGTTAGGATGTCGCATACATACATAAATACATATATACGTACGTGTTCATTACTTGTAATTTGAGTCCTGTCTGAAAGTTACTTTGCAGAAGAAGAAGTTGATCCTTATAGGCATCCAACCAAAAGCAATATTAGGACGGCACTGTCTTGGCTCGTGGAAGGTTGTCAACCAGGAGACTCCTTGGTTTTTCATTATTCTGGTCATGGTTCCCAGCAAAGGAACCACACCGGAGATGAGGTGGATGGATACGATGAAACACTCTGTCCCTTAGATTATGAAACGCAGGGAATGATTGTTGATGATGAGATCAATGCAAGAATTGTCCGGCTTCTTCCTCTTGGATTCAAGCTCCATGCAATTGTTGATGCCTGCCATAGTGGCACCGTGTTAGATTTACCATTTCTCTGTAGAATGGATAGGTTAGTCCTTAATTGTTTTAACATTATTGTCACTCAAAAAAGTATAGCTTCCATTATGCAGTATGTTAAGTTGCTAAGTAATAAGAAAATTTCCAAAACCATTGCCTTTGAAATTATTTGTTACCTATTGATAGAATTTATGCTAAATTTGCCAATCCAGTTTAAAATGTCTTCTTGGCTAGCTTACACATTCTATCTGTCTGTTTGTGGGTGTGAATGTAGGGTCGGAACTCAGAAGCTATGTGTGGGAGGACCATCGCCCTAGATCAGGTATGTGGAAGGGAACAAATGGCGGGGAGGTCATATCCTTTAGTGGCTGTGATGATAATCAGACCTCAGCACATACTTGGGTAAAATGATCTAAAGCATCAGTTTAACCATTCTGGTGAAATATTATAACGAATAAAGAATCAAAACTAACGCATTATGTGGACAGGCTCTATCTAGAATCACTTCAACTGGTGCCATGCATGACGTATTCTTGCATCCAAACCATAGAGTTTGGATATGGGACTACGTATGGAGCCAGGCTAAATGCAATACGGTCTACCATCCGTAAAAGCGATGACGATATAGGGGTGGTCATATAAGGACACATCTTCTCACCATGGCATGAGGGAGGGGTGGCGGGTTGAGACAGGTATGATTTTCATTTCTACTGCATTGATTTTGACATGTATTATGAGAACGATTGATTGTTGTGTCAATATAAGTTTCTGTTTTGATTGGAATTCATCATGCAAATGCTGTATGAAAAAAGTCAAATGTCATGATGAGACGTACCATTAGTCTGATTGACAGAAGCACTAATTACTCAAAATCAGAATTTTCTAAGGTGAAATCAGAACTTTTGGAAAGTAAGCCACTAAAGCCTTATATTTCAAGGACGGAATTATAGTTTAGCCATAAATCTTAAACACTTTGAAATTTGGGAATAAATATAGCGTAATAGTTTGAGACCATAAGATAAACCTCATGGTTAATTATGCTTGAAAAGTATGGTTTGGAAACTCCTTGATTTTGGCAAGCTTTTCATGAGTGTCCAACACAATTGTAAAATAGTAATATAACTCAAAGTTTTAGACTAAGGGGAAGTAGCCAAGTCGGGGAGTTTGAGCATCCTTGCATATCAGAACTTCAGAAGTAAAACTTTTATATGAGTGGTAAAGTTCTGACTTGGCCAAAAACAAAAGGAGCAAAAAACACACCCACAACTTTTAGCACACCAGAATATTTATTGTCACTTAAACATAGACAAAATAAAATAAGAATTGATCAATCATCTTTGTTTCTGTCTGGATGGTGTCTTCCAAGAAGGGAAGTTTATCATCATTTATGCGGAAAAACCGAAATCTAATGGTTTCTGGAAAGAAAAAAACTTGCTTAGACCAAAACTGAGGGTTTTGTTCATTCGTAGTATAACGTATACATTTCATCAACCTCTAAGAAGTTTAGTTTGAACAAACCAGCAAAGTCAACTTCAAGATGGTTCTCATTCTACATTGTGGGGAATTTCAATTGGAGCCTCGTATCTTGACTGTTGCTCTGATAAATAAGGACGCTGTGAGAATTTCCTTTATTTTGAAAACCCCCAGTCCCCACTAGATATTCATTGTACATACAGGACATGCTCATGTTGTTGACCTATAAAACTTGGTTGTAAATATGATTAAGGCCTATAGCTCCTGTACTGACTAGAACCTTGTTTAGCTTGATGAGCAAGAAAGAAATAAACTTGTTCGAGGAAGCGCTGATTCCACACTACTGATCACATGGCAATATTTGAAAACCATGTCTTGTCTTCCACTGGTTTTCAAATATAATTTTTGATAACCAAAATATTGTTTTGCCTCTGCATTTGATGCTAAAGGGTCACCACCCTTGGAAATGCTTTTGATGGGGTGAATGATTTTCTGGGCTATACTAGGTGATTTATGGCGTCAACATGGAATATATATGTTTTGAACCAAACTTAAAAATACTATTTTGATTTTCTGATTTAGATTAGTATTATCTTTTTAGAGTAATGCTATATCGTGAAGCGTCGTGCTATTGCTTTAAAAAAAATTAGGGTCTACTATTAAAATTTTTTTGTTACGTAGGTCTCGTTTTTATTTATTTTTTTCAGAGTAATTGGACAGCAATTGCACTCACATTTATCATTTCTAATCTTTTTTAATCGTTGCCAGTTTGTCTTCTGTTGCAGGAACCACAGATAACTGCGAACGAACGATTCGACGTGTATTCAAAGCCCTTTTCCCTCTAAGTAGTAAAGGAATCCTTCCATCCCAAGGCTCATCACCTCTATTCTGTGGCCGAGTGAAAAGCCAATTTCTGCAATCTCATAGTATTTCATTGTAATTCCAACGGTCTTCTCTTTCATTGTAATTTTATCTCATGATTCAGATGAAATGACTTCAAAACCTTGAGCCTAAGCCCTAATGGCTAGTTGAATTTATCAATATTATACTTCTTCTGTATCTTAAAATTTCATTGTTAAATAAGACTATGGTCGCGGGACATGATCTTGTTGTGTGGTTCCCTCCTATATGGAGGATGGCTCACTCATGTAGATCCATTAAGCCCACATGGAGAGAGGGTTTACGCCTAGTTTAATTAGGTTTATTAAAATCTAAGTGCTGCTGCTTCTATTAGCAAAAAAGACTGTAACAAAAAAAGCAAAAAAGACTGTAACAAAAAAAAAAAAAAAAGAGGAGAAAAATATGTGAGAGATTAGGGAGAGGAAGAGACAGCCAAAAAAATGGAAGTTCGTCTAGTTTCAATCAGATGCTTTGATCGAAGTCGTCTGTGGTTCGATTGAGCTGACATTTTACAGGTACGTTCACAACTCAAGGCTCTATAATCTGAATGGTGGAAATCGAATTTGGAGCAGTATTTATGGTGTTCGAGATCATGAATAGTAACACATCCTTTTGGTGAAATCTCTTATATCACACTGTTTGGTTGCCAAGAAAGTGTTTTCTTGATATTTTTGTTGATTATATGCCTCTAGTGTTATCTAGAGAGAGTATTTGTGTATACATCATTGTGGAAGGTTTAATTGGACTAGGTTCCGTGATTTTTCCCTTTGCATTGTAGGTTCCACGTAAAAAATTATTGACTCTTTGTGTGTGTGTGATTTTATTTTAGATTATTCTCTATTAAATTACTTCATAACAGATTCATACAAAGTGAGAGAAAATTATTTCCGTTGTTTGGTAATTGATTTGGTTATTCCAAGTTGTTGTTAAGATTTCTCCCAATAGATCTTAATTTGTAACAATTACGATTTTTAAAGGTATCAACGTTAACATATATGATATTTGCAGTCTTATGATTTATAAGCTCTATGCATCTATTTTGAAAAAAATGAATAAATATGGAATCCACATAAAAAATTAATTTTTAATAATAAATTTTATTATTTTTTAAAAAAATATACGAGATTTACACATATTAAAACTGTATATACTATTACTCGTAATTCTTTTTATTTAATATCTATGGTGTACATATTTACCGTAGTGGTGGACTTGCAAACAGAATACTTTGAGATTAGGCTTGAGTCTTGACAATAGCCGTTGTTCAAACTTGAAACATTTTAAAATGAAATCTTGAGCCCAGTTAGATTTCAATTCGTCCAGCCCAAGCCCAACCCAACCCAACACCGAAATGAAGAATAGTACAAACTATGTTCGTCTTGCTTCTTTCGCAGCAGCAACTAGCAAGTAGCAGCAGTACCAGTCGAACACACTGTCCCTCTCAAATTCAATATATTTTTTTCTGTTATTTTTGAAGTGCTTTGTTGTCAAGGAGATAGCATTTGAGATTTGAGATGGCTGTAGCATTCGCATCCTCTCCCACCAGCTCCCCGACGTGCGCCGTTCTTCCCCGCCAAGGTTGTCACCCATTCTTACTACCCTACTCTCTCTCTCTCTCTCTCTCTGTGACATGGGTTTCATTAGCAGGGCTTCTTGGGATTTCGGGATCACCTCGTACTCTGCAATGGACGAAGAAAGAGGTCCGCACTCTGCTATTTGTATATATATGTACTTGTGTATTTGAAGTTTATACACAATGTCGCGTTTCAGCTTCAGCATTGGATTTTACAGTTAAAACTAAGGTTTACCTGAGAGTGAAATTTGACATAATTATAGAGACGTTGTCGAAGAAAAGCCGGTCCCACAATTACTGCAAAATTGGATCTGAAGCCTCCTCCATATCCACTGGTAAGATTAGAAAAAAGGAATTCCCTTTATCTATAGCTTTCAAACTTTCCCCTTCTTATCGGTTCAAGTTGTGGCATTATCATGCTCACAGAGCTTTGCTCAACTTTAGGACTTTTCATGATTGTCATCGTTATTCAAGTTTTAGGGGTGAAGTTCTAAATAACTATTTTTTCAGTTTTTTTTTTTTGGTACTTAAACATGAAATTGCCTCACTCAACATGTTGCTTTATTAGAATTTGACTAGATCCCAGGAAAGAAATGCATTGGTTAGAATGTCTGCTCCGGCTTGCTTTGGTTGCCTTTCACGTCACTAGTAACTTACCTGCTTGCCAAACATATCATGTATAATATATGTTCAAGTATCCTATATTTATTTACCAGAGGTTATTTCAAGTTACACTGTTAAGTAAGAGGGCCTCCAAAGTGAAGAAATTCATAGGCCTAACTCATCTCATAAAACCGATTCTACAAGAGATAATTGTTTATTCTTTATAAACATGCCCAAGACCTTGTCTACAGGCAATGTGAGATCAACACCCTTCCTTACGTGCAGACCAGTATTTTTTCTAGTCCTTGTCATTGGATAACTAGTGTGGGCCTCCATTCATCCTGTGGTAGGCTCTGATACCAATGACCATGAAGAAATTCATGAGCCTAACTCATATCATAAAACTGGTTCTACAATGGAGGATTATTCATTCCTTATAAACATGCTCAAGACTTTGTCCACAAGCAATGTGAAATTATTCCTCAATACAAAGATGGTAACATCAACTTCTGATTCCCAAACATTTGTCTCATATTTTCTCTCTACTACTAAAATTTCATCAATATATGCTCTTGAATCAGACTTAGTGTCATAGCAATCTGTTTCACATGACCGAACCTGGCCTTTCAATAGGTGCTCTTAATTCATCATTCCAATGCAATTACATTGATAAATCTGTGATAAACAAGCTGTTTATAGCATATTCTTTGTTTATTATCCATAGTGAGTAAACTTTATAAAGAGAGAAACATTGATAACTTTAACCACGACTGAAATTGGTGGAACTATTCGTGGTACATGTTGAAACTATTTGACAATCTTGAGTCACTATTAATTATGTCACTGTTCCACACTTGACAGAATGCTTTGGAGCCACATATGAGCCAGGAGACCTTGGAGTATCATTGGGGAAAGCACCATAGGGCTTATGTGGAGAACCTAAACAAACAAATAGTAGGAACAGAGCTAGATGGAATGTCATTGGAAGATATCATAATTATTTCATACAATAAAGGTGATATTCTTCCAACTTTCAACAACGCAGGACAGGTGGATGGCATTAATTTTGGTCATTATTTTGAACCATTCGAGTTTATTACCTTGTGAGGTTCATGTAGAGATTTTCTTACTCTTGAGCCATTTATATTATTGAAACTTAGGTCAAACTTCAATCAGTAATTTTTTGTTATTTTTAATAATAGTAAGATTTGAGGTCAAATGGTTACTATTTGAGCCTAATAATGATATTTATGATAAAATTCTTTCTCACTTCTGATAATGCTTCTTCACCTGATTCTTTCATGTGGCGTCGGTACCTTTTTTTGTCATGTGTATAATTCATTTAGTTACAAACGCAGAAAAGCAATGAATATTTGGTTCTCCCCCTCTCTCTCATTGGTTTTCTTTGCCAAATTTTCCAAACATGTTTTGCCTATTTGCAGATTTGGAACCATGAGTTCTTTTGGGAATCCATGCAACCTGGCGGTGGAGGAAAGCCAGATGGGGATCTTCTAGAACTGATTGAAAGGGACTTTGGTTCTTTTGAAAAATTCGTGGAAGAGTTCAAGTCAGCTGCAGCTACACAGTTTGGTTCTGGTTGGGCTTGGCTTGCATGTGGGTAGTTCCTCCCTTCTAAGCTGGCAATTATTTTGTTCTGTGTTCCAAATTTCTTTGATTTGAGCTCCAATATTCTTATATGGTATACTTCCTTAAAGAATCTTAGAGACATGGAGTAGTATATCCTGTTGTTTGTTATTATTTTCCCTAGATAAAGCAAATAGACTAGAAGTTGGAAATGCAGTAAACCCCCGCCCATCAGATGATGACAAGAGGCTTGTGATAGTGAAGAGTCCCAATTGCGTTAATCCACTCGCATGGGATTATTCTGTAAGTATTGTGATAGACTAAAATCTTCCTCATTCATTGTGATAGTTCATTGTTAGATATATACTATTTACATTGTGATAGTTCATTGTTACATCTGATGATATCTGTCGATTTATTGCAGCCACTTCTTACCATCGATGTTTGGGAGGTATTTAACATTCTTACATGTTGCTCCTAACTTGATGTGTGTACTTGTGTGCTTCTTTTGGGAAGAATTATTAGTACCTGAACTGATTTTAATTTTGTCGTGACTTTCTCCACAGCATGCTTACTACCTTGACTTTCAGGTGAGGCTTAGTCAATATAAGTTAAAATACAATTTGCTTTCATTTTATGATAATGTTGCTTTGTTCAAAACTCTAGTCATATAAGTCTGACAACTGTTTTATTCTTCTTCTCACAGAATCACCGACCTGATTACATATTAATATTTATCGAGAAGCTTGTTTCATGGGAAGCAGTCAGTTCTAGACTTGAAATTGCAAAGGCCCGAGATGCTGAAAGAGAGGGAGAAGAAGGAAGGAAGAAAAGAGAGGAAGAGGAGAAAATGACAGATAGCAAAGGTGTTGAGATGTACTTGGACAACGATACTGATAATTCAGAGGTTGAATGAATCCGGTTTTCCTTGCGGTGAGAGTCATTAGAGATCACTTAATCATGACTCAGAGGTTGGCAGTCTTATTTTTCACTTAATCATGATACAGAGGTCAATTATAGCAGGTACACTAAATAGATTTTACATTGTTTCCTTTTCTGGCTTTTTTATTGTGGCTATCCTTGCTGCAAAATACCATAGCGCGTTTCTATTTTTTCAATTGAGTAGGATATGAAGAAATAATATAATCCATCCTTTCAATGCCATATAAAGAGATGTGCACATTATAAAGAGGTCCGATTTGGGTTATGTTTCAGTATCAGTTACAGTTCAATCCAACAGGTCAAAAACTAGTAATCATCTTATTGCAGAATGATTAGAATAGGTCTAAATTTTTGTGCATCTCCCGTCTCATTTACGATACCCAATGGAATTTTTCTGTTCATCTACAAAGGAACTAAAAGATACCTATGCTCTTTTGTACAATAACTTAATGTATATGACAAGGATAAGGAACCAAGCCTGGGAAAACCTGAGTATTTCTGTTCCCGTCATCTTAGGGGTGATGTCTTCAGAGACAAAAGGCTGTTCAGCTCCGAGATGGGGAAATTTTCATTACTAGGGGGTCCAAAAATCTCCCAAAAGCGAAGAGTCTCGTCTGCCCCAGCTGATACCACAGTCAAACCATCAGGGCTCTGCAACAAATCAATCATATGAACTTAGTTCAAGCTCTGAAAGACATGCTCTGTAGTCTACCTGCCATTTTGGCTGTTCCATGAAATCAAATGGCCTCATTTATACCTTTACAACATCTAATGCACAAATTAGTCAACTTAAATGGGGACATACAAAGAGTTTGGAGTCTTCACTACAATAGATGGACTAGAATCACCCAGGATTTCATTACGTGCGCTTAATTAAACTTTCTAATGTACAAGTTTGGATTTTGTACATTAATGAATGCAAAGCTCAAATGGAGCTAATCAAATTCAATGAGTAACTTTCAACTTAAGCTGGATAGAGACAAACCTGGGAAAGTTGGAGGACTCTGGATGCATGGCTCTTGAATTCTCCTGCTTTAGTCATGGACGGATACCTCCATAAGCATAGCATGTTCTGATTCTCGCTCCCGCTGAAGCCATGACCACTCATGATCTCTTTGTGATGCCTGTTCCACTCCAGTCCACAAATCTGGATACATAATACCAAGACTGCACGCAATGAGAATACAAGTAAAGGGGTATATTCGTAAATGCCCACTGTTGTTTTATAAAGAGACTGGTTAACCAATGGCAATTAACAAATCAGCACAGTGCATTAGTTTTTACTCGAAATTGATAAAAGGAATGTAAATTCTATATAACTAACCTGGGCTTTGGTATCTATGCTGCTGATGCAGATGCCCCTTTGTATATTCCATATCTTAATACAACCATCTGCTGTGCCTCCTCCGGAGGCAAGTATATCAAACTGATATGGGCACCATGCAAGAGCCTTGACTGCAGCGGTATGGTCATTGAAACGAAACAAGAATTTCGAAGAGCTCATTTTGGAAGAATCCCATATATATATGAGATTTTCGTTACCGCCACTTGCCAATATATTGCCCGTTCTTGACCATTTCAAACCGCAGACTTCTTCGGTGTGTACTTGTATACGTGAGATCATATTATTTGACGCTCTAACTGCCAAAGAAAACATGCATGCCGAAAACAACTATTTATCATCCTCAGAATAGAATGGAAGGCACTGATTTACGATTAAATTACCATCATGATTGATAATGGATTTGTCCTGGCTTCCAGATGTTAGAATGTGACCATTCCATCCAGTGGCTGCTATCCTGCCATTATGACCTTTTAGGCTTCTAATCTGTGGGTTAAACCATAAGAGTAATCCCAAAACCTTCAGTCCAGAACTATTGATTCGTATTTACAATTTACTAAGAAAAAAAATAAGCAGAAATACACACAGACACAGAGGTTTACAAGTTTGGAAGTCTCGGCATCCCAGAGTTGAAGTTTGGAATGCATGCACCCAACCGCCACCTTTCTGGCATCCCCAGACCAGGCCAGGCTTGTAGGATAGTCACCGGCACCAACTTGCAACAACTTTTGTACACGTCCGTTCTCTGAATTCCACAGAAAAGTTTCTGAGCCCAAAGCAACGGCAAGAATGTTGTTTCTCCCCCAATCCAAGATGTTCAGGTAGTAGTCATTTATTATGTTTGGAGCATCCAGAATCCTAGATTCTTTCTGAAGACACAACTAAGTTATAATCTGAGCACTGAACGGCATAAATAATGAATGGAGAAAAGCTCCCCGCCTCTACATACTAGGGAAAGAAAATATACCACTCATCGCTTGCCCGCGTGTCTAAGCTCATATGTATACGTGAATAAATATGCATGTACGTATTAATTACCAAACTTTGTTCTTGTTTGGATTCGAAACTCATCTCATTTCATCATTACAATTTTTTCAAATTTTCACACAAAATATAATAAATAATTCAATTTTTTCAAATCTTAAAACAATAATAATATTAAAAATAATATTTTAACAATATTTTATTCAACTCATTTAAAACTATCTCTACTCATCTCTAATGCAAACGGCCAAAAGTTTCACACTCAGAACTCACGCGAAACTACGAGGGACTTGAAATAAAACTAGAAGAGAACGCTGTGACGAGCACCTTGGGCAAATACCGAAATTGATTGTCCTTCGTACTATTATCCAATGCCTCTTCTTCCTCCCGTCTCGTCTCGTCAATAAGCCGAATCGATTTTCTACTTGATTTTGGGCTTCCCCTAAAAACCAACATTCTGAATGGTCTCCCCTCTGAATCCAGAGTGAGCTTCTCCTCCAATCTCTGTCTGTACAGTTCCTGGCGCAAATAAAAGAACAGAGAGCACAAAGAAGATTATCATTTCCTTAATAACAAGTTCGTCAAGTCATAACCAAGAAAATCCGAACTCCCAAGAACTTATATGCCCATTTGAAGCTCTCAATATATGTTTTACACAACAACCAAATCGTATTATCCATCTATAAATTTTGGGGAAGAATAAAACAAAAACCCACGAATCTAACCAGTATTGCCTTAAAGTCAAGTACATAGGAATTTCAAATAAAAAGTGAGCATCCGGGAGTGTAAATAAACCATTAACGATTTACAAGAAAATAATGCCCAAGAAACATTTTGGCGCACAACCCCACAAAATTTCGAAAAAAACGATAAGGCAATGAGAAAGAAGAATGGTCAAGCGTACACTAAAACCGGGATTGTGATAAGCTTTATTAATCCTACTTGTCAACAGACTGCGGGCTTGATCAAGATCCATCAAACTCCTATTCGGTATAAACCGGTCACCCTGACAAAATACCAAACATCAAAACAACAAAACCATCAGTAACCAAGCGGCAAAAAAGAAGTTCTTGATGAAGAAAACTACTCGTACCGGAAAGTCGTACTGGGTGGCGGGGTCGCTGAGGATGCGAGTGGGAGAGTACCGATCTGATTGAGGTTTCCACATTTTTTTTATTTCCCTTAACACTTCACTTTGATTTCCCTATTTGGTCTTTGGGAGTCCTTCCGAAGTAGAAGAAGTGAAGAAAGTAGAGAGAGAGAGAGAGAGAGGATCAGGGGCGTTCTCATTTGAGTCATTTCCGTCTACATGGGTATCTCCCGCCAAATTCATGTTTCGCATTTTATCGAGGGGATGCCTCCCTGAACCGTTATTACCGTTCGGATAATTTGGATCCGGGTCCGATCGGTTGAGAAGTGGGTTTCAAACTTTTGTTTCTTCTGTAAGAGTCATCCTTATAGTTCAAAATTTTTAATTTTTAATCTATATATGCAAATTAAATACGTCTAAATACGATCCATTAAATTAAGAGAAAGAAATATTTTGTTCACAAAAATATCTCATAAAAATAAATCTTTAAATGAAATAACATAATATAGTTGAAGTTGATATCAATTTCTTTTAATTAAATTATGATATATATAAAAAATAATATTTATAATTATAAAGTGTGTAATCTTTTTAAAAAAATATTAATTTAGAATCTACATGATTAAAATTAATTTTTTAATGATATACTTTATTTTTTTTCTAAAAAAATCAGTGTGCAGGACTTATACATTTTAAAATTATTTATCAGACATTACTATATATGTGTGAACAACCACTAGTAGATTAGTCCCCAACACTTATCTTTCTTTTAATAAATTTCTAGTTGTACATTTCGGGAATCAATGGAAGTTCGTCCAGGGCAGAAGACAATATAACGTTGATTTCCATGGAAATTCCCTTCCCTCTTTGAATTTTGAGGACATGCACATGCATTTTTTTTCAATTGCAGTGGCAATGGCTACTGCATTGAAAAACTTAATGAAACTAACTTATATCATAAATATGATTAAGATTTTATTCACAGACAATGTGAGATTATTTCTCAATATCCTCCCTTACGTATTGCAGGTTAATATTTTTCCTGATCCTTATAATGGAATAAATAGTGTGGATCTCCATTCATCATATGGCAGGCTCTATTATCATGAAAAAATTCATAAGCATAACTCATCTCATAAAACCAGTTTAACAAGATATAATTATTTATTAACATGTCCAAGACCTTGTTTACAGACAATATAAGATTATTCCTCAACATGTATGCAACATTGAGATTATTCCTCAAGATGTACCATGGTAAATATATATTGAGGTGAAAAATCCAAATCATTTAATTTTATAATAACGGTAATTAAGATATCATCAGTTTGACAGGGATGAAGACTTTGGAAGATATATCGTCAATACTTTAAAAGCTGATATATAGAAATCAACCGAAAGTGACTAAACATCTGCCAACTCTCCCATTACTCTTTTACCTTTATTTAGAAAACATCGATTTGAACAAATTGTCTAGATGAAATCATTTCATTATTTTATCATTATAAATTTTTAAAATTTTTACATAAAATATAATAAATAATTTAATTTTTTTAAATTTTTTAAATTTTAAAATAAAAATAATATTCTAATAATATTTTATTTAACTTTCAATTTTTATCTTATCGTATTTCATCTAATTTGTGTAACCGAATAAAACTTAACATGCTCTACTTTTTTCTTATAAAAAGAAAAAGAAAAAATAATTCACTTTATCCAGTCTTGTGTCGTGGAATTCGCCATTCTAGTTAATTTATATTCTTCCTCTCTAGGCCGGGTTTTATTTTTCTTTCATATATTAGCTTTAATTTGTGATGCAAGTGGCCGTATTAGGATTAGCCAAATAGGCTTTTCTTTTTCCCACCTCAAGTCCCACAAATATATAGTGAAATGCAATTAAAGAAGTAAAAAAGCTAATTAAAGTAATTACTATAATATATCACTATATATTGAGACCTCTTGAAGGCCATAAATTCCGGCCACTGATGCAGAGAACCCTAGCTATCTAGCAAGCAATGATGAACGGCATTAAGAATTTCAGGCAAGAAGAGGAAGGAGTAGTACTATATAATATGTTTATATCTTCATTCACTTACTCTCTCTTTAATTTCCTTCGTATCAGGAAAGATCGCTTTGTGAACAATAGCAGTACTCCCTGATATCGATCGGAAGGACTAGCTCCGACATTCTGATATATAATACTCGCAAGATCAATGAGTGCATGCAAAACAGTGTGGAGGCCGGCCAGGGCCAGCTAGGGCTTGAGGTTTCGAAGAAGAGAAGGCCCAGCATGAGAAAGAAGAGACTGCTAGATTAGCCAAGGAGATTGCCTCCGAACCATACAAGAGCTTCTAGCTACAGCTAGGCTGCAAAAATACGTGACTCGATCGATCTTCAATATGGTTGGTTGCATGAAGAAGAAGCCTCTTGGAGGTGCAGGCAAGTCATCCTTGGCTACCAAACAAGAGTCTTATCCTCAGGCTAGATCTCTCTTCTTTCAGATGATTTTGCAGCTTCCTTATCCGAAAGCTGGATGATGGTGAGAAATACTACGTTTTGGAGTCTCTATTTATAGGCCTAGACAGGGCTGGGAATTAGAGAAAAAGAATCGTATTTGGACCGCCACACATGTAATCTTACGTCCCTTCTCTAACCAAATTGCATGCCCAGTCCTTATCTTTTCTTGCATTTTCCTTTCCATTTGTCAACTGCGTCAATTAGCTGACCATATATGATAGAATATATTCAATATTACAATAATAAAAAAAAGGAAGGCTCGTGAATTGGCTTCAACGGCCAGCTTGCACTTCGGTTGGGCAACTTGCACCAAATCAATTTGCTTGCATCTTTATTAATTTGGAAGGGAAATATGGCTGCAATTAATGACACTTTTAAAAGACTTCCCCCTAAGACTGTTTCTGAATCTTGGGCCATATTTTGTTGGACTTGTTGTGTGGTTCCCTCCTATATGGAGGATGGTCCATCTGTGTCTATTAAGCCCACACGGAGCGAGGGTTTATGCCTAATTTAATTAGGTTTACTAAAATCTAATTGCAGCTGCCTCCATTAGCAGAAATGAGAGGGAAAAAAGTGTGAGATTAGGGAGAGGAAGAGAAAGCCAAAAAACAGAGAGGTTCGTCCAGTTTCAATCAAATGGTTTGATCGGAGTTGTCTATGGTCCGATTGAGCTAAAATTTTGCAAGTACGTTCACAACTCAAGGCTCTATAATCTTAACGGTGGAGATCAGATTTGGAGCAGTGTTTATGGTGTTCGAGATCGTGAAAAGTAACGAGTTTTTTGGTGAAATCTCTTATATCACATTGTTTGGTTGCAAAGAAAGTATTTTCTTGAGATCATTGTTAATTTTATGCCTCTAGTGTTATTTAGAGAGAACATTTGTGTACACATTATTGTTGATAGTGGAAGGTTTAACTGGACTAGGTCCTGTGGTTTTTCTCTTTGCTTTGAAGGGTTTTCCACGTAAAAATTCTTGACTCTTTGTTTGTGTGTGATTTTATTTTAGATTATTCTCAATTAAATTACTTCATAACAGATTCACACAAAGTAAAAGAAAATTATTTCCTCTAGTTGGTAGTTTATTTGGTTATTCTAAGTCGCTGTTAAGATTTCTCCCAACAAAGTGGTATCAGAGCGGGGTTATAACTATTCAATACTTTGTGTTGAATAATGGAAGCTAATTTGAGTAAAATGGTTACTTTGAATGGTTCTAATTATCACACTTGGAAAGGAAAAATGGAAGACTTTTTATTTGTAAAACAATTTCATCTATCGATATTTGCTACTAAGAAGCCTAAAAATAAATCTGATTAAGAATGAACTTTGCAACATAGACAAGTTTGTGGGTACATCAGACAGTGGGTAGATGATAATGTTTTGAACCATATTAGTGGGGAGACACATGCACCTACACTCTGGAATAAACTTGAACAGTTATATGATCGAAAGACTGGAAATAATAAAATATATCTAATCAAGCATTTGATATCTTTGAGATATCAAGATGGAACTTCGTTGACATATCACTTGAACACATTCCAAGAAATAATTAATCAGTTGGCTGAAATGGGTATCAAATTCGATGATGAGGTACAGGGTTTATTTTTGCTTGGTACATTGCCGGACTCTTGAGAGACATTCAGAATGTCATTATCTAACTCAGCCCTAGATGGTGTAATAAATATGGATCTGGCTAAAAGTAGTGTTTTGAATGAAGAAATGAGGAGAAAATTACAGGATTCCTCTTCGCAGTTAAAGGTCTTGGTTACAAAAAAGAGGAGGAGAAGTAAAAGCAAAGGTACAAAGAACAGAGATAAAGCCAAAAGCAAGTCAAATAAGTTTGTTAATGTTGAGTGCTATCATTGTGGCATGAAATAACATATCAAGAAATATTGTAGAAAATTGAAGAGAGAATACAAAGAGAAAGGGAATGAGAAGAATGACATTGATGAAAAGAATGATGATTAAGTTGTCACCACTTCTATTGGAGACTTCTTCATTGTTTATGATGATAATGATGTTGTAAACATTGTTTCTCATGAAACTAGTTGGGTGATTGATAGTGGTGCCTCAATTCATACTACATCTAGAAATGATTTCTTCACAAACTATGTATTCAGTGATTTTGGCACAGTAAAGATGGACAATGGTGGCTTGGCTAAAATTATTGGCATTGGAGAAATGTGCTTGGAAACTAATAACAGCATGATGCTTGTTCTTAGATGTGTAAAGCACATTCCTGATATTCGTTTGAACTTGATTTCTATAAGTAAACTTGATGATGAAGGGTATTGCAACACCTTTTGTAATGGGCAATGGAAACTTACAAGGGGTTCTATGATTATAGCTTGAAGCAATAAGGTTTCAAATTTGTACATGCTACAAGCAAGGTTCTCCAGTAGCATTATTAATGTTATAGAGAATGAGCTCACAGTACAATTGTGGCATAAAAAACTTTCCCACATGAGTGAGAAAGGCTTGGCAATATTGGCTAAAAAGAACTTTCTGTCTAGAATGAAGAGTGCATCTCTGAAAAAGTGTACTCACTGTTTGGCAAGGAAGCAAAATAGAGTCTCCTTCAAAAGTTCTCCTCCTTCAAGAAAGCCAGGTACACTTGATCTAGTTCATTCAGATGATTGTGGTCCTATGAAGACAAGAACACTTGGCGGTTCTTTGTATTTTGTGACATTCATAGATGATCATTCAAAAAAATCTTGGGTTTATACCTTGAAAATAAATGATCAAGTATTGGAAATGTTTAAACAGTTTCAGGCCTTAGTTAAGAGGTAGACTGAAAAGAAGCTAAAGTGCATCCGAACTAATAACGGGGGAGAGTATTCAGACCCATTTGATGATTATTGCAGACAACAAGGTATTCGGCATCAAAAGACACCTCCAAAGACTCCTCAGTTGAATGGTTTAGCTGAGAAGATGAATATAACACTGATTGAGAGAGTGAGATGTTTGCTTTCACAGGCACAATTGCCTGGATCTTTTTGGGATGAGGCTTTGAATATAGCTATACACGTTCTTAATATGACACCATGTGTTCCACTTCAGTTTGATGTACTAGACAGAGTTTGAACTGGTAAGGATGTTACCTATGATCATTTACGTGTCTTTGGTTGAAAAACATTTGTGCATATTCCAAAGGATGAAAGGTCTAAGTTTGATGTGAAGACCTGACAGTGTATCTTTCTAGGTTATGGCCTGGATGAGTTTGGGTACAGATTATATGATCCAGTTGATAAGAAACTAGTGAGAAGCCGAGACATTGTGTTTATTAAAGATCAAACCATACAAGATATTAAGAAGACAGATAAAGTAGTGATCATATGCAATGATGGTTCGATTGACTTGGAGCTGGTGCCATTGACAGATTTGTCAGCGCAAGTTGAACATGCTACTCAAGATGACTAACAGAGTCCAAGTGATGCAGATGCTCCCTTACAGAATAAGACCCTTGATTAGTTGCCAGAATCATAGATGCTATCATATATTCCACTCATGAGGTCTATTAGAGACCAACATCCTTCCACTCGGTATTCTATAGACGAGTATATGTTAATGACTGATGGGGGAGAGCCCGAGTGTTATGCAAAAGTCATGGAATATGAACATAAGGCAAAGTGGGTTGATGCCATGCAAGAAAAGATGCAGTCATTGCATGACAATCACACTTTTAAACTGGTAGAGTTGCCCAAAGGCAAAAGAGCTTTAAAGAACAAGTGGGTTTATAGATTGAAACAAGATGAACACACTTTCCGACCACGATATAAAGCTAGACCTGTTGTTAAGGGATTTAGTCAACGAAAAGATATCGACTTTGATGAGATCTTCTCTCCAGTTGTGAAGATGTCCTCTATCAGTGTGGTTCTTGGTTTAGCAGCTAGCCTAGACTTAGAAATTGAACAGATGGATGTGAAAACTGTCTTCCTACATGGTATTTAGAGGAAGAGATTTATATGAAGCAACCAGAGGATTTTAGGGTGAAGGCAGAGAAGATTGTGTGTGTCGACTAAGGAAAAGTTTATATGGTCTAAAGCAGGCACCCATACAATAGTATAATAAATTTGAGTTAGTTATGGAAGAGCAAGGCTACAAGAACACCACCTCTGACCATTGTGTATTTGTAGATAAATTTTGTGATGATGACTTCATAATATTACTGATTTATGTTGATGACATGTTGATTGTTGGCAGGGATTCTTCAATAATTGAAAATCTGAATAAGCAGTTAAATCAATCATTTGCTATGAAGGACTTGGGGCCAGCAAGACAAATTCTTGGTATTCAAATTTACCGAGATAGAAAAGAGAAGAAGTTGCGCATGTCACATGAGCAATATATTGAAAAAGTACTTAACATATTCAATATGAATAAAGTTAAGACAATTAGCTCTCCTATTGCTACTCATTTTAAGTTGAGCACGAAACAAAGTCCTTCCACAAATAGAGAGAAGAAAGATATGGAAAGAGTCTCATATGCCTCAACAGTGGATAGTTTAATGTACGCAATGGTATGCACAAGGCCAGATATAGCTCATGCAGTTGGAGTAGTCAGTCGTTTTCTCTCAAATCCAGGGAAAGAGCATTGGAATGTAGTTAAGTGGATCTTGAGATACTTCAGAGGTACTTCCAATGTATGTTTGTGCTTTGGAAATGGTAAACTTATACTTGAAGGGTTTTCAGATGCAGATGTAGCTAGTGACATTGATTCCAGAAAGTCCACTTCAGGGTACTTGATTACTTATTTAGGGGGAGTTGTGTCATGGCAATCCAAATCACAGAAATGTGTTGCTTTGTCTACCACAGAAACTGAGTATATTGCCATAACTGAAACAAGTAAAGAGTTGATATGGATGAAGAAGTTTTAGAAAAATTGGGTCAGAAACAAGAGAAGTATACTCTTTATTGTGACAGTCAGAGTGTCATCCATCTTAGTAAGAACTCAACCTTTCATTTGAGATCCAAGTATAGTGATGTGAGGTATCACTGAATTCGTAATGCATTGGATATGAAGTTGTTACAGATTGAAAAAATCCATACTGATGAGAATGGGTCAGATATGATGACAAAACCACTACCTATATAAAAATTCGAAGTATGCAAAGCAAAAGTAAGTATGGTGAGTCCTTCCAC
Source organism: Cyclocarya paliurus (assembly GCA_029856935.1). Classification (NCBI taxonomy): domain Eukaryota; kingdom Viridiplantae; phylum Streptophyta; class Magnoliopsida; order Fagales; family Juglandaceae; genus Cyclocarya; species Cyclocarya paliurus. Next base: position 5,457,576 of record CM056949.1, on the reverse strand, counting down.
ATAGTCGGGAATGGGGAGATTTGTTGTGTGGGTTCCCTCCTATATGGAGGATGGCCCAAGTGGGTCTATGAAGCCCACATGGAGAGAGGGTTTAGGCCCAATTTAATTAGGTTTACTAAAACCTAATTGCAGCTGCCTCCATTAGCAGAAATGAGAGTGAAAAACGTGTGAGATTAGGGAGAGGAAGAGATAGCCAAAAAATAGAAGGGTTTGGTTCGCCCAATTTCAATCAAATGCTTTGATCGTAGTTGTCTATGGTCCGATTAAGCTGAAATTTTGCAAGTACGTTTATAACTTAAGGCTCTATAATCTGAACAGTAGAGATCGGATTTGGAGCACTATTTACTGTGTTTGAGATCATGAATAGTAACACATTTTTTTGGTGACACTACAAGAAATCAGGATTTTTTCGAGCAATTTTAAAATCGTTGCAAAAAAAATCGCTGTAAATATACCTTATTTTCAACGATTTTGAAGTCATCGCTTAATTTCCCATGTGAAGTTGGAAAATAGAAGAGGGGAATTTAGACTGTACTTTTAGCGGCGATTTTTGTCGCCATAACAAAGAATTTTTAACTGTAGCTGTGTTTTAGTTTCGTCAATTAGGAAAATCGCTGCAATTGTAGATATTTGCGGCGAATATTATCGCCGTAAAAACATATGCGGCAAATAAAGCTTATTAGCAGTGAATGAATAGCTCTGGAAAAGCTAACAAAATTTAAATCCCACGCGATGTTTTCCCCTCATTTGTTTCCCTCCAGCCCTCTTCGCCCTCCCCCCTCTCCCCTCTCTCCCTAATCCATCTTCTCCTTTAAGCCTCCGTCGCGCACAGCCCGTCACCAACGACCCCACCCCACCACGCCACCGCCACCTCACCTAGACGGCCACCCCCTCCTTCTCCCCCAGCCCCCACGCCGATCTCTTGCCTTTTTCCCGAATCTGGCCTCACCTCTCTCTCTCGGATTTCTCGATATTGCCGGCGCTGGGGGAGCCGTTTGCCACCACCCACACCTCAAAGCCGTCGACAGTCCTCCGTCAGAGCCCCCTTCTCCTCCACGCCTAGCCGAGCAGCCCGAGGCCCTCCCTCTCTCCCTTGCTCTATTCGCAACCCACGACCACCAGCTCTCCTCAGCGCCGCCGTGCTCCTCCCGAGCCCCCACTCCACGCCAAGCAACCACCACGACCACCCTTGATATTGCCTTCGGTTTTCACATATGGGTTCTTTTCATTCCTTTTATCTTTGCTTGATTTCTTGATTTAGTTCCGTTTGGAGATTGGGTTTTGTGTTTTGTACTTGTACTGTAGAAATATCTGTGTGGTCGCTAGTTTGTTTATGGGTTGTTGATATCATGCATTTTTCAATTATGGCTTTGAACCTAGATTTGGTGCGTGCTGATGAACTTGATGTCTAATTTCTAGTTTGGGGCAGAAGGGATATATGAAGATAGATTTTATTTTTATTTGTTAGAACTTGAAAACATGAAGAAAAATTTCCCATTATTAATATGAATGTTTTCTTGTTTTAATGATAGGTCTTGATAAATTCTTGTGTATTCAACGTTTGGAAAACCATGAATTATGCTAGCCATTAATGGTGTAAGGTGTAACTAGGTTTTAATTTGTACTCTTTTGTTTTAATTTTTATAAAACAAAGATTTTTTTCTTAATTGGAGCTGTATAATTCATACACTATGGTTTGATTGATGTTGTATGAGTATATAATATCTTATATGAGTTACTATTACTTATATGTCGTCATAATCTGGCTTTCCTGTTTGAAAGCAAGATGTGTCAAAATAGCAGCTGCATCGTAGCACATCTAAAACAACCCAACAATTCTACAGCTATTGCAGCCCCTAGTCTCTTGAGTTTTTCTTGAACTTATACTTCTTCTTCTTTCTTTTTAGCATCAACTATAGTCTATGTATTAAATTCCTGTACTAACTCTGCTTCAAATTACAGTATAAATTTGGTTTTAGGTCATGCTTCCATAAAGAGAATGAGGATATTATCATAAGGCTTGCCATGGGTGTGGTTGTGCAAATATGTATTGCTGTAAGTTCTCTTTTTTACTTTTTATTTGTAGCTTTCACAGTTACTTATAGGCTGATTGAATACGTGTGTACATTCTAAGGTGGTATAATAGATGTGTATTCCCAAATGAAAAAAAGCATGAAAAGTCAACATCACAAAGCTATCTAGTCTCTACTCTCATGAATTATCTTTTGGAGTTGGCTAAAGTACGTATATAGTTTTTTTCCTATATACATGCGTGTATGTGTGTGTTTTTACATATTAATGTTAATACTTTAATCAGCTCAATCTGTCTAGAGATATAGGAAGTAAGATCTAAAACTCACAGGCTATCACCTTGAATGTTAATCGAGGTAAAAGCCAGATGCTTGGTTCTACTGATGAAAATGAGCTGCTTCAGGTTTGCCCTTGCTCCTGGCCTTAAAGCATAGACTTCTGGATTCTACTGTATCTTTTTTGTGTCATGTGATTAAATTTTTTTTACGAAACTCAAGGAACTTTCCAGCCCGTGAGTTTTGGGGTCTCTTAGACTCACACAGGACATCGGGTATACACTAAAGAATTATGAGGTCCTTATATCAAGCTGATGTATCAAGATTTTTAGACTCAATTTTGTGTTCTCTACTGAATATAGTCTACCATTGGTTGGCCTGAACTTATAAAAAAAAACATTGGTTGACTTGACCATTGTGATGAGCAATTTATGGTATTTCCTTTTAGATAATTGTGTGTTTATAACATTTCATGATATGTTCTCTACCAAGTGCATGTCATGAATCAAATAATTGAAAACCTTCAAGCATTTTAACTTTTTATAGTTTGAACCTCCAAAATTTTTTCATAATATACAATATCATTATGAAAAAATTGTTAACTTTATTTACTTTAAATAAAAGACATGACTTATATGCATGTAAAATGAAGTTAGCATAAAAGACACAGGTCTGCTATAGCAAATGACACAACGATCTCTTGATGTCATCTAGTCACTGCTTATGAAATACAGTACAAATGTGGTTGTATATGCAGCATGGGTTTCATATGAATCTTCCATATGAGAATAGCTTGGTGTGTTTTCACTTAAATTGCTTGTAGAAAGGAGGATAACCGCTCCGTCTCCACACCCTGCTTAGATCTAATGTATTACTGATTGATGGATTTTATAATGCTATATAGTCTTGTGCTCTATTTGTGACATTACACGCAAACTTCATTTTGGAAAGGTAAAAGTTGGCTCGCCTTTGGCTGTGTATAATTTAGAGTTGTGCTTCTACTGAATCTAATTTACCATTATGTTTCAGTGAATATATGACATAATAATCAAGGCCCTTGAACTGGAGGATACATTACAAAATTACGAACGCCGTACTTCAACTGGATGTTTTGTTTACTTTTACTCTTTACTCTTTTGCTTATTGAGTCTGTCTCAATATAGGTTTCAGGTTGTTTATTCATGACCTTAGACATTTATATCCATTGTTTCAGGAAGTATATTTCAGGTGGTTCCTTATGCAGAATTTTGTTGGCGATGCATTCCTAGAAAGCAACTTAAGAAACTCTTAACTATCTTACTTGGTATCATGCCAGCTGCGATTCTATTAGCAGAGGCAACTTTATTGACAAGTGACGTTGATCTATCTCTTTTCTCAATCCTTATAAATTTTGTTCGAAAGCAAGAAGTACTTGTGCAGGTATAATGTACTATAAGATTCAAGTTTTTGTAATTGTCTGGACAGAAAGCATTTGGCTTGCATTGGAGAATTGGTTTTTTTTTTTCATCTTGTAAAAGTGAATATCTCTAGTCCCGCTTTCATTATAGTCTCTCAATATTTAGTTGCCTTTAAGGCAACTGGCTGATGTTACATAGGTGTTCATCAAATCTGTTTAGGTCTATACATATTTATGCTTACTATGTTGGCTTATATGTTCATTGGAAGCACTTGCTTGCATATTTTTGAGTTAAATGTTTATTACCAGAAATAGAATGACTATACATGCAAATCACACTCAAAATGAATGCACATAAGGAATTAATTAGGAATTTTTCTACCTCCCATTTCCCACCTCAGTCTCTTATCTATTGGATTATGTTTCCAGGTTTTTCTTTTCATATCCTCATCAAGACTCCACACATTTTTCCACAGCTTAGCAAGTTAATTGCTCATAACAGGATTCTTCCAAGATAGGTATCTCTGAGAACTTTATCAAATCAGATTGTAATATTTTGTTTTATTCTTTGGCAGTCTATGCATAGAATTATGAATTCAAGACTGATTGATTTCTTGATACTCTTCTTTGGCTTTAATTCTTTTCTCTGTAAATGTATCATGCATGCTTGGATATAGTTTTTCTATTTGCTATACTATTGAGGTGAATTAATTATATCTTACAGTTATATATAAATATATTATATATAAGGGTCTCGAATATGAAGTATAGTTTGGATATAGTTCATCTCTGTTTTTGTGGGTTTTTATTTTTTGGAAACTCTTTTGCGGTGAGTAAAATTCGCCGCAATTAGTTTTTTGTCTATTTTACTTATTTGCGGTGATACTTAATCACCGCAAATATATTTTTCCAGCGAAAATTACCCTTTGGAAACATATAGTAGCAACGATAAATTAAAATCGCTAGAAAAATATCAAGTCTTTTGCGATGATTTACTAACCTTTTGCGAAGATTTATATCGCTGCAATTAACTTTTCTCAACGATTAAGTAGTAAACGAAAAGGATATTTCCGTCAATTTTTTGGACAATTGCAACGAAAATAAATCGCCGGAAAAAGTATGTTTTTCCAGTGAATTTTCGCTATCGCTGCGGTTGATAAGAAATATCATTTTTATTTCGTTGAACGTTCGGAGAGACAAAAATCGCAGGAATTGATTAAATGCAGTGATTTTGTAGTGTTTTTGTGACGATTTTGAGCGCTGAAAAAATCATTTTTTTCTTGTAGTGTGAAATCCCTTCTATCACATTGTTTGGTTGTCAAGAAAGTGTTTTCTTGAGATCATTGTTAACTGTATGCCTCTAGTTTTATCTAAAGAGAAAATTTATGTACCCATTATTGTTGATAGTGGAAGGTTTAACTGGACTAGGTCCTGTGATTTTTTCCTTTACTTTGAAGGGTTTTCCATGTAAAAGTTCTTGGCTTCTTGTATGTGTGTGATTTTATTTTAGATTATTCTCAATTAAATTATTTCATAACAAATTCACACAAAGTAAGAGAAATTATTTCTGCTGTTTGATAGTTGATTTAGTTATTCTAAGTCGCTATTAAAATTTCTTCCAGCAGGAATTCGTCCCTTTAAAATCCAAGTTAGTTTAATTGGATGTGATACTGAAGTCGGTCAATTTTGTAAGCATTAATAATATGCATGTCATGAGATAGATAAACAGCTAGGGAAAATAAAATGGTTTTGATGTGCCGAAATTTCTTTGCTTTGTACAACATACTTCCTGTACATAGCTTTTATCAGGTTGAGACGTCCCCATACGGAATATTGCAACAACTAGCTTTGCCACGATATATGAAATTGACCTACCACACACACACTTACATATATGAGAAGCTATGCTTTTATGAAAAATATTTGGTAAATGTAATGTCTCGACTTTGTTCATCACTTTTTCTTCAGCTAGTTTCTGTGTTGAAGCGACGAGGTGGGTATCTCTCAATATGTGACTGGTCCTGATCCCAGCTTGATGCACAGGCATATTTGATATTTCAAAAATAATAATCGAATTTAAAACTTATATATATAATTTCTCAAATAATAATCGAACCGTCAGCAATAGATTATAGGATGTAGTAGAATCCCATATATACCCCTATCTAATTACAAAATTTCTAGTTTCAGCTTTGGCCCCAAATTCACAATGTCCGTCGGCCGCCCGATCCCAAACCCAGACCCATTGAAATACGGAGGATTGGAGCTGGAAGCCATCTCATACTGGTAAATCGAACTGAGAGTCGGAGCGAGAGTAGAGTAGAGAGAAAGGGCGATGGATCGGCAGCACGAAGAGCAAGAGCACGAAGTGTATGGAGGAGAGATCCCCGACGAGGGTGAGATGGAGGCTGATGTTGAGATGTCCTCTAGAGCTGACGATGAGGAGCTTCAAGATCCTAACTCCAAGGTTTCCTTCCCATTTCCTACAATCAATCTCTCTCGTTCTCTCTCCGTCGCTCTCAGTCAATGTTTTATATGAGTAACTTTGCTTTCGTGATAGGACTTGGAGGACATGAAGAAGAGGCTTAAGGAGATCGAAGAAGAAGCCGGCGCTCTTCGCGAAATGCAGGCCAAGGTTGAGAAGGAGATGGGCGCTGTTCAAGGTCTCTCTCTCTCTCTCTCGTGTGTATATATATTTATTTATTTGTGTGTGTGTGATTCCTCAAAACTACATTTAGTATTGTTGGGTGCTCTAGCTTCTGTTTGGTTTTCAGTAAATGGTTGGATAAATTAAAAAAACTGTGTAGCCACTTGTTTCTGCACGGGACATCTAATATGGTCGTTGGTGAGATTTGTTATTTCTTGTTTATATTTAAAGCTTGTTCCTAGTGAATCGGTTAGGGGAAAGAAATTGAAATATTATCCTGTTCTGGGACGGGTAACGAACAGCAGTGTTGGGTTATGTGGAGTCTAGTGAGTTGAGAAGACATCAAGCCAAGAGTTCGCTTGATTCTTGCTCGACATGGCGCTCAAGTGAAGTTCAGGTAGAGAGTTTGCTGGAGTAACGCTCGACATTGGGCTCGAGCAAAACTCAACTTGAGAGTTCGCTCAAGGTGCACTCGATGGTTGCTTGAGCGAATGTTGGACAAAGAGTTTGCTCAATGCTCGTTCGATAGGCCACTCAAGCGAATGTTGGATAGGGAATTCGCTTGAGGTGCGCTCGAACTCTGCTCGAGTAAATAACCCAAAAGTTGTTGCGTTAGGGTTTCTCACGTCATTTGCTATATATATCTTATTAAATAGAACAGAAAGGGACAGTATTGAGCATATTGAATCCAAAGAGGAGAGTAACAACATTTGAGCTTTCTAGAGAGAGAGACAGTTGAGATTGTGAGGAGAGAGAAGCTATTGTAACTCATTGTGTGTTGTAAATCTCCTCTAAATAAAATCCCCTGGACTGAATTATTATATATTCTTCTCTCTCTCTCTCTCGCATGACTTCTCTCTTCATATTTCCGGCGCTTCTTGCCGAGAATAATCGTTAAACTCTGTTTTCTTTTCATTGTTCTTTCTTTCTTCTTTTATTTCAGTTTTAGTTTTTTCTTGGCTTTTGCGTAGTGAGTTTGGAGGTGGTGTCGATGGAGTGCAGCTTTGGGGTGGAAGCTAAATCTTTCGAGTTTAGAAGGAAGGGGCGAAATCTTTATTGTATTGTCGAAAAGTGTAGGAAATTCATTGTTCTTTACCTTAGTTGTGATATGGTGGTTTGGATGGCTAAGGTGGTTGAAGAATGTCTGAGTTTTTTGGGTAATAGAGCTTTTTTTCAGACCAGAAGGGAGGGTAACAGAGTCTTCTTAATCCAACTTTCTCATAATTCTTATGGAAGATTTGTTAAGTTGATTGAGTTGGGTGAGGGTAAGGGGAAAGGAATTATTGTAATTCCTGAAGAGAGAAATGATAGTGGCTGGTTTGGTTTTGTGAAGACGTCGCGTGAGATTGTTGGTTCTAGATCCTCTGTTTTAGTTCAAGAAAACAGAGGTCCTCTTGGAGCTGCGAGGAGAAAAGTTCCAGAGAAGCTCCTTACTTAGCTGCCGCCAAGAAAACTGCAGTTGTTGATTTTGGTATTAAAAATAGGATTGATTTGGTAGAATCGATAGGAAGATCCAAGAAGGATGACTTGAAGGAGATGAACAGTCATAGGTACTCTTTAGATGAGGGTGACGGTTGGTGTTCCGAGATGTGGAAAAAAGTGGGGGAAGTTGAGGGGTCTCTCTAGCACATTTGGGCGGAATTAATGGGTTGGAAAGAAAATAGGCACATTGTTATTTTTCAGTAGATGAGGGCTTGGGTCTTTTGATGGACTGGGGAAGTGGGTCATGTGGGCCTAACCCTGTTAAGCCCTCTGGGTGTAAGTTAGATGGGCCAAATAGAGGCCCAAATAGGAAGCCCTCTGAGGTTGCTTTACGCTCCATTGGGTCTGGGCTTCTTCCTTCGGCTATGGTGGTCTCCACTGTTAAGAGGCCTGGTCCACCAACACAGACAAGGTCGCTGGCGAGGTGCGATCTGATGGGGACCATTTAGGCGATGAGTTCTGCGGTCATGAATAGTGCAAAGGGAGGTGGGCCTAAAGGATGCTTTTGCTCGATAGGTTCTGGGTTTCCTCCTTCAGTTACGGTGGATTGCACTGTTCAAAGACCTGGTCCATCATCACAGACAAGGTCTCTGGTGAGGTGCGAGCCGACGGGGACTATTCAGACGTCGAGATCTATGACCGTGAATAGTGCTCGATCGCTTTCTGCTGTTGAAGGCCTAGCCCAAGGAGGAAATGGATTCGATCCAGCCAATGTCTTCATAGAAGGAGTTGATGAAGGTGGGGTGGGGTGGGGTGGGGGGGGGCTTCTAGCAGTATCCCGATGTGGAGGAAGGTGTGTCGTCGGTGAAGCTTATGGGGTTGAGTCCAGATCTGGTTGTGGAGTCAGAGGATTCCTTGTCTCGTGATGTTAGGGCTGGGGACATTGAGGAGAGAAGTGTAGGGTTAAATGGGAATGATACATCTGTGGAAGAGGTCCCTTGCACTCTTCTCAACGATCCTAATTTACAAATGGTGTTGGGGGGAGGTGAAGACTTGATTTCTTGTGAGTCTGGGGAACTTTTCAATTCTGACGAGGATTTAAATCTTGTTCCTTTGAGTTATTTGAATCCTGGATTAGAATGGCCTTGTAACTCTTCTGATTGGATTCTGAGAAAGGTAGAAGAGATTAGAGATGTTGTGGGGATTTCTTGTAAAGGATATGAAGAACAATTCAGAGCTCTTCTGATTGCTATAAAAGCTGGACAACCTGCTTTGGCCAAATCTGCTGCAAAAAAGGAGAGGGCACTTAAAAGACTGGAGAGCTCTATTACCTACAAGTCTAGTGATGGGAGTGCTTGGAAGGAAAAAGGTAAGGAGAGGGTTGTCAATGGTTTGTCATGAAGCCCAAAATCATTTCTTGGAATGTTCAGTTTAAATGATTATAGGAAGCGTTTTAAGGGTGAAAAATTGGATGTGTCAATGGAAGGCTGATGTTATCTGCCTTCAAGAAACCAAGCTGAAATTTGTGAATCAAGCCATAGTTCAGAGTTTGTGGAATTGTGGAATTGTTGTGGTGTGGGTTGGGTCGAGCTTGAGGATGGGTTTGAGTGGGCATTTGCTGGGGTATATGGCCCTAATGTGGATAGTAGAAGGAATGTATTCTGGGACGAAATGTCGGGTGTTTGTAGTTGGTGGAATTTACCTTTGTGTTTTGGAGAGGATTTTAATCTTACTCGGTTTCCTAGTGAGAGGTCGGGGGATTCATATTTTTCAAGTGCTATGGCTACTTTTTCAATTTTTGGTTTAAATCTGATTGATTTACCTTTGGGAGATTATTCTTGGTCTAATGGCAGATCTTCTTCTAGGTTGGATAGGTTTCTGGTTTCGCCTTATTGGGAGGCCCATTTTTCTGGTTAGATGCAGAAAGTATTGCCGAGATTGTGCTTCAATCATTTTCCCATTATGTTGGATTGTGGAGGGATTGTGAGTAGAAGAAGTTACTTTAAATTTGAGAACATGTGGTTAAAGGTTAAGGGTACGTTTGGTTACTCAACCCATCTCAACTCATCATTACAACTTTTTCAAATTCCAATACAAAATATAATAAACAATTCAATTTTTTCAAATCTCAAAATAATAATAATATTAAAAAATAATATTCTAACAATATTTTATCATCTTAACTCAACTCAGTTCAATATCCAAATGCAGCTTGAAAGTTTTGGGGAAAAGGTTAGATGTTGGTGGAATTCCTATAATTTTTCTGGCACTCTCAGTTTTGTTTTGGCTAGAAAGTTGAAATCTCTTAAGAAAGATTTAGGCTTCGTTTGGATGTAAAACTCATCCCAACTCATCTCAACTCATCATTACAACTTTTTCAAATTCCAATACAAAATATAATAAATAATTCAACTTTTTCAAATCCCAAAACAACTTTAATATTTAAAAATAATATTCTAACAATATTTTATCATCTCAACTCAACTCAACCCAACTCATCTCAACATCCAAACGCACCCTTAAAGAGATGGAATAAAGAGGAGTTTGGATTGTTGGATATCAAAAGGAAGAGGCTTATGGTGGAGTTGCGAACTTTGGAAGAGAAGAAGGTGCAAGGGTTGTCATCGGAAGAGGATAGAATCAGAAAATTAGGGGTGGTTTCTGAACTGGAAAATTTAGCATTAATGGAAGAGATTTCGTGGAGGCAAAAATTGAGGATGTTGTGGCTGAAGGAAGGTGATAGGTGCACCAAATTTTTTCATCAAATGGAAAACTCTCATAGAAGATATAACGTGATTGAGGTTCTTCGTGACGGGGACAGGTTGATTGCGGATCAAGAAGATGTTAAGGCCCACATTGTGAATTATTATGAGCAGTGTTTTCAGAAAATTTTTCTTAGAGACCAAGACTGATGCTGTGTGGTTGGAAAGAGAGTTTGAAGAAGAAGTTCTTGATGCGGTAAAGGGTATGGACAAGGATAAGGCTCCGGGTCCGGATGGGTTCTCTTTGGCATTTTTTCAAGTTTGTTGGGATGTTGTTAGAGATGATATCATGAAGGTGTTTGCCGAGTTTCACTCGTATATGAGGTTTGAGAAGAGCTTGAATGCGACTTTCATTGCTCTTATTCCAAAAAAGGTAGGGTCTGTGGAGATAAGAGATTTTAGGCCTATTAGTTTGGTGAATGGTATTTATAAAATCATCTCTAAGGTGCTGGAAAATTGTTTGAGTAGGGTGATGGAGAGGATAATTTTACCGTCTCAAAATGCTTTTGTGAGAGGAAGGCAGATTTTAGATTCTGTTTTAATTGCTAATGAATGTTTGGACAGTAGATTTAAGTTGGAGAAAGCTGGTATTCTTATTATAATAATTGGATATGAAAAAGGCTTACGACCATGTAAGCTAGGATTTTCTTGATTATCTGTTGAGGAGATATGACTTTGGACTTAAATGGTGCTCGTGGATAAAGCATTGTGTATCAACTACAAATTTTCTATTTTGGTGAATGGAGAACTGGCTGGTTTCTTTTGTAGCTCTCGCGGTTTAAGGCATGGCGATCCCAATTCCCCCTTTCTTTTTGTCATGATTATGGACGCCATGAGTAGAATGATTGAGAAGGCCGTGGAGGGTAATTTTCTGTCTAGTTTTGTGGTGGGTAATGAGACAAGGAATAGTTTAAAGATTTCTTATTTATTATTTGCTGATGATACCTTGATTTTTCATGAGCTTGATTATGATAATTTACGTGCTTTAAGAGCACTTTCGCTGTGTTTTGAAGCTGCTTCGGTGTTAAGAGTTAATTTATCGAAGTCTGAAATTGTTCCTGTGGGTGATGTTCAGAATTTATCAGTTTTGGCTAACTTACTGGGGTGTAGAATCTCTTCATTGCCTTTGAGGCATCTTGGGCGTTCTTTGGGGGCCTCTTTTAAAGCTGTAAACATTTGGGATGGGGTGATTGAAAGAATCGAAAAGAGGTTAGCTGGTTGGAAGAGGATCTACTTGTCGAGGGGGTGAAGACTAACTCTTATAAAAAGTACTTTGTCCAACTTGCCCACCTATTTCCTTTCTCTTTTTCCTCTTCCGGCAAGGGTTGAAAAGAGAATTGGGAGTTTATTGCAGAACTTCTTATGGGTGGCAAAGGTGAGGAAAAAAAGTTTCATTTGGTTAGTTGGAAGAAGGTTTGTCAACCTTTGTATCGTGGTGGTTTGGGGATTAAAGATTTAAGGGTTTTTAATAGAGCTTTACTTGGGAAATGGCTTTGGACTCTTGGAGATATCAATTGGAGAGTAAAGCTGTATGGAAAAATGTGATAGATGTGAAATATGGAAGTTTGTGGGGAGGTTGGTGTTCTAAAGAATCTAGTGGAACTTACGGTGTTAGTTTGTGGAAATTTATTAGAAAATGATGGGATTCCTTCTCCAATAATTTCAGATTGAAGGTGGGAGATGGAAAGAGGATACCCTTTTGGCATGATCTGTGGTGTGGGGATACTGCTCTTAAGCTGGAATTTCTTGCCCTTTTCAGAATTGCAAGTGATCAAAATGCAGCTGTTTGTGATTCTTACTGCAGCAGTAATAATAAGGTTGAATGGAATGTCATTTTTAAAAGGGATGTTAATGATTGGGAAGTGGATGAAGTTAAGGCTTTGCTGGTTAAACTCTACAGCTGAAAGTTGGTGCTAGAAAGAGAGGATAGCATGGTGTGGATTTGTAACAACCCGACCCTAATATTAGGCTATATATACATTTTATGTATTTTCTTATAGATATAATATTATTATTATTATTATTATTATCATCAGATTTTATATTTGTTCTTTTAATTAGATTATTATCATTTTATTTTTATTATTTTATTATGACCCGATTTTTACAATAGCCTAGAGTTTTATTTGAATTTAAACATTATTTCTCCCTATCTCCACCCATAAGCCTCATCATTATCCTCTAATTAATAACTCCAAATCCTATTAGGAAACCAAACTCTCAACTCCAAATCCTAGTAGGAAACCAAGCTCTCAACTCCAAATCATATTAGGAAACCAAGCTCTCAACTCCAAATCCTATTAGGAAACCAAACTCTCAACTCCAAATCCTAGTAGGAAACCAAACTCTCAACTCCAAATCCTATCACATCTCCTTATGGTCACAATACCATTTTCCTTGCCTATAAAATCCACCCCTGGCCGAGACCTCCAGAAGAAAACATAAGAAACCACAACCATCGAAGCAAGCCGTAGCAGACCGAGAATCCACCTCTCTCGTTCATCTCGGCTTCCCTTAAGCTTTCGGGCTTGCCCCAGCCACCCAGAGCCACCGTCGTCTCGTCCAGCCAATCCCCCATCACGTACTCTTCTCGGTGACGAGTTACAACTTGAGATTCAAGAAGAAGTGCAGCAAGGTAAGTAATTTGATCACAAATTAGGATCATCACAGATCAGCTTGTATATATGTATCATTCAAGCCAGTCCATTGATAGCCAATTTTTATGTACCACTCATGTCATACGCAAACATGTCATCCAACATAGCACATGATCATGTCATTCCGCATCATGTTCAGATTCAGAAATTATAATTATGTATGTATTATGTCATGCATCTCATGGTCATAAGACACAGAAGCGATCTTAAGTTCAAGTGTAAGATAAGATCATATCAGTTAATCAGATGGCCATTCAGATGCATGGTACCAATGCAGTTCAGATCAGGGTGGATGTGCAAGCCACGGACTCAAGCGTGGTCCACCATAGTATGCCAGAATACTATCAGCGGCCCCCCTCATGGCCATGGGACGTGGGGCTAGTGCACAACCTCGCACACAGGGTTAAGTGTGTTGGCCAGTCAGTTCAGTCAGTTAAATCAGAACAGTCAGTTAATTCAGATAAATCAGTCATGCATAGCATAGACATCAGTATGAACAGTCATGAATTTTAAGCTCTCAGCATGAAAAAATTTTATGAAAACCTTATGTTTAGTATGTTAACGTTGTGATAGATTTCTTACTGAGTATTCGACTCATTTTAGTTTGTTTTCATATTTTTTAACCACTCAGGTGAGGATGATGATTATGAGCAGACAGGCCAGGATTAGAAGGAGCAGTTATTTTAATTTTCAGACCTTTTAGAAATAAATTTATTTTATTACTTTTATGACATGACTTTTATTCAGTTTATTCATTCAAGTTTTCTAAAGATATTTTTATCAGACAAAATTTTATTAAATAAATCCTAAATTATTTTATTAAATATGAGATCTCTTGCCGGGTTTATTTTATGAAAAACACGTGACACTTCTAGCCTACGGGAAGGGGGTGTTACAGGATTCCTGCTGGAAATGCTAAGTTTTCAGTTCCATCTTATTACAGAATTTCGTCGAGCCATTTGTGTATTCCCTTGGAAAAGTATTTGGAAAGTGAAAGTTCCTTCTAAGGTTGCTTTTTTTGTTGGGTGGCTTCTTTGGGCAAAGTATTGACAACTGATAATCTTAGAAGGAGAGGTTTGTTTATTGCTGATTGGTGTGTTATGTGCAAAAGGGATGGAGAATTAGTAAATCATGTTTTTCTTCACTGTGAAGTGACAAGATTCTTATGGAATGAGGTTTTGAGCTGGACAGGTTTACATTGGGTAATGCCTAGAGAAGTGGTGGATTTATTGGTAGGGTGGAAGGGTTTGAAGGGCTGTAAGAAGACGGCGAGTGTTTGGAAGATGATTCCTCCTTATTATGTGGTGCATATGGCTTGAAAGAAATGGGAGATGCTTCGGAGATAAAGAACGCTCTTTGGGAGATCTTAGGGATTTTTTCTTGAGTACTTTGAGTTTTTGGGCTAAAGCTTATATCATGGTGGATAATTTTCTGAATCTGTTTTAGTTTTCTGGTGTTAGTTTCCTTTTTGTTTCTGGAAGTTGTAGGTATTTCCTTTGTATTCCTCCTTTGGACTTGGGCTTATGCCTATTTCTTTGAATCAAATTATTACTTATAAAAAAAAAAAAAAATTCTCTGCAACTCCATGGACGTAAGCATGTTGTAGAACCATGTAAATTTTATGTCGTGTGATTGATTCCTGTGTTTCCGTATTTATCGTTTCACTGTCTTTCTCATTATCGTTGTTTGTGGGTGTGGTGATGATTCCCCAACAAGCTGTACAAATTTTTTGTTAATGATTGCAGACTTTTATTGTGTCTGGATTGTGCTATATAATCTGGCATTGCTACATATTTTTTGGATAATATCTGTTGATAAGCACAGACAAAAGGTTGCAACTCTTGTATGCATGATGTATACGAGAGAGACACCAAGAAAACACATATTCTAGCCTCCAAATTCAGTACATCTCAGTCAATCAAAGAAGTAATAGTAAAGCAATCAGTGGTAGCCGGGTTCGGTCATTTTGAACCATATGTGGCTTGTATGCTATACTGCATGTTTCCTCTCATTTTCTGCTGCTGAATTTAGTTTTTGTTTGAAGGTTTGACTCTTTAACTAATGATACATAGGATTTGGTTCATTAGTAATGTTATTTTTGAATATGTAATGTTTACTTATAAAAAAAAAAAAGTAATGTTATTTCTGAATATGTATGAAGATTCATCCAGTGCTACTGCAACTCAGGCTGAAAAGGAGGAGGTGGATGCTCGATCCATATATGTTGGTAATGTGAGGTTCTAACCATCCATTTCTTGCTCTATCTCAGTTTCTTTTCTTTCAAATGATATTATACACTGAACTTACTATTATATATGTTTTTTCATATTCTTATTCATTATTTAAAGTTCGTACAGAATATCCTTTGTACAGGAAAATTTCAATCGTGAATGATGACTGATAGTTTTTTCTTTGCGCTGTACCAAGTTGAAAGAAGGAATTATTGATTGAGAATATTATTTACTTTTAACTAAGCATATATATATATATAGATATAGATATATATCAACTATCCATTTCTCGTTCCTAACCTGTAACTAGGTGTTATCCATGTATACTTTCTGTGTACTTGGGCTTTGCCCATTTACTTGATAAATAAAATCCTATTTTACCTATATATATGTATATCAACTGACTAGTTTAGTGAATGACTGATCAAAAGTTTAGTTTAGTAAATGGTGCTTATATTTACGTTGTTTATTGAATTTGTATTTCCAGTAGGAATTTCAGTATTCAATTTGCCTTTCTGCACCGGGTGGTCTTGAACACGGTGCTTGTGCTGCCAAGATGTTGGCATTTGCTTGAGTAATAGTTAATAAAGCTTTTGATGAAGATGAAGTGGTTGAGCAAACACGTGTATTGGTTGATTTGATTAGACTTTGTTGACCAGTACTTGGGAGTAAATGCCAAAAAGTGAATGCACTGGGATTTAGGCTCCATGTTATAAGGGATTTCTCAATTTACTAGTTGTTGAAGGGTTTCACGACTCTTGAAAGATTCTCGCCTTTTACTTCTAAACCAAGTTCACATATACCTTAAATTGACTGTAGCTACTGCATCATCAATCTGATATACTTCAGCACGCACAAAATCTTCCACTCTGATACAAAACTTATATGCATTGAGTCTCATAGTCAATATATTTTATCAACTTCTTGGATCTTCAATATCAAACTAAAACTTTCTTCTATTTTCTGGTTCATTTTATACTTATAAAAAATAAAAAATAAAAATCTGGTTCATTTTGTTCTTTTTTGAGTGATTGGAAGTGAATACTTGCCCAACAAAGCTCCCAGGCCGAAACACTTTGCTTGCCAAAAGCAAAGCACATTTATAGAAGTGCGTTCTATGATCAGTAAAAAAGTGGTAATAAAAGGAAACTTTTTATTTATTAGTAAAAATATTATATATATATATATATAAATCAATAGGAGTAACCAAGTACACTGGACGTATACAAGAAAACACCTAGCCCATACAAGGGAGCCCCTAATGACCCAAAAATCCTATGAAACCTACCCAAAATACACCAAGCCCGAATCTAAAAGGAAACTGAGGGGAAGAGAATGAGGATGAGAGGGTTGGAGGAGTTTGTGAACTCAGTCAAATCATTGAAGTAATCTGCAGGCCGGTATGTTTGGCTCTGATGAAAGGCCTTTTTCCTTTGAATGTCTGTTTGTGCGGGATTTTATCTAGGAGGGAATAAAGGAGGTTGAAAGGCTTATTGGGTAAGTTTTTTTTTTAAGTAATAAACTTTTATTGATTGAATGCATCTAGGCAAAGCCCATGTACACAGGTAGTATACAAAAGAGACCCCCTAATTACACTCTAGCAGACTGAAAAGAAACTTACCCCCTTATTGGGTAAGTTTCTTGTCATTTAATCCTAACTGTACATGGAGGCAGCAAGCCAAAAAACTCAAACACCCTGACCAATTATACTCAAACTAAAACTCTGTTAATTAACAGTTCAAGGGTTCATTGTCATCATTTACTCAAGTCATCCATCAATTTAAGTTGTTGCATGCATAGAGACTCTTCTTCAGTGACCAATGCATTTTGTCTTCCCAAGTTTTCAGTTGTGGTTTGGACCCAAAGTGAAATTTTGGGTTGCATGCAAGTGTTTGAAAGAAACCACATATCAGGGATTGGCACCATGTACATCTGTACTTCCTCTGGTGCATATTTAATTTGTTTAGGAATGCTTTAGACTTCAGTAAATACTTGAGGAATAGTTCCACTTCTAAATTTTATGATGCTTCATGCATGAGGCCTTTGGAAAATGATGAGACTTAGAGTTCTCATAATTTTGATATTGTATTATCAATCTCAGGTTGACTATGCATGTACTCCTGAAGAGGTCCAGCAGCACTTTCAATCTTGTGGAACAGTAAACCGAGTGACAATTTTGACAGACAAATTTGGGCAACCAAAAGGATTTGCTTATGTTGAGTTTGTTGAAGTTGACGCTGTTCAGAATGCTCTTCTGTTAAATGAATCCGAATTGCATGGTCGTCAATTGAAGGTATTGAAAATCTATTTGTGTCATTAATGAATTTTTGAACTTAATTAATTACAGGAGCGGGGCTTTGGCTTTTTATAGGTCTCTGCTAAGCGAACAAATGTTCCTGGAATGAAACAATATAGAGGAAGGCGACCTAACCCATATTTAGGTTTTCCACCCCGAAGGCCCTTCATGCCTGTTTATTCTCCATATGGTTATGGGTAAGTGTTAGAATTTTTACTCAATTTGGTTGCTAGAAGGGAAAGAAAATAAATGAACTTGGGAACTGGACATTTTCTCTGAAATCAAATGGAGCCTTTATTTCACTATCTTTTAGATTGCAATGTGTTTGAAGTTTTAGATACCTTACTGGACACAAGGGATTCATTGTATGTTTTCCCAGTTCATTTCATTTGTGTGTGTGGCGGGGGGTGGATAAAGGGGTTGTTAAGCTTCGGGCCTATCTAATTTCTGTTCAAGCTGTTACTGGATTAACAGTCATGGATAATGATCATTTTCATGAGTTGTGGTCCAATAATATATATATATATATATATTCAAGAAAGTCCTTGACAATTAAATTGGTTTTAACTAGATGCCAGCAAGCACGCACATAGAGATATAATCATTTTTTTTTTTACAAGTATAGAGATATAATCATTTAAATTTCTTTTACAATGTTTTATCCTAGTCTGTACCTTGGTTTTCTATATGTTTTAAATCTAAGTACTCATGTTCTCTCAGCCTCAAATTCCGAACTTATGGTTGAGACATTATGTATATATTTCATGTCTGTTGTTGCATTGTTGGAATGACTACCTTTGCAAATACTCTGTTCCAATCTTGTCTTCACGCACACCACCCTACCCTATTGCTCAGACTATTCATTTGTCCTTAAATGCAGAAGGGTTCCAAGGTTCAGAAGACCAATGCGGTACAGGCCATACTAATGGTTAAATTGTGGACGTGAATTTTTCCCCCCTAAGTTGGAGCCTGTAGTATTACGTTTATCATATTATGCATTTACCTGCTTTGGAGGAGACAAAAAGGGGGCGAGTATGCAGATGTTAATTGTAGTAATAACTATTAATTATCTTTAGGCCTCTATAAGTTCCTCCTCCAGATTGGTAATTTTCAATTCAGTTTGGGTAAGCTCAGACATTGTAGAATTCAAATTGATCCAGTATTTGTATTGATTATGTACGCTAATTGTGAATTATGGAAAACTATTTTGCAAGTTTCATAGTGTCGCGAGATTATCTAGGTTATTGAGATTGGTGTTTAATATTATCAGAACATATTTAATTTTTGTTAAAGTAGGATTAACATAGATTGTTCCTCTGTTTCTTATTTTAGCCTCCGGTCTCGGGTACAGCCCCATTCTTAGTTTGAAAGTTGATTTTGTTAGGTTCAAATGAAAATCTTGCAAAAATAAAATTCTCAAATTGACAAATCACATAAGTCTGTGGATTTAAATTTACATCATCTCTTTGTAAATACAATATATATTAAAAACTAAACCTACAACTTTCTAACACAACCTTTGGAAGCACCCATGTCATGACTTATAATGATGGGTCCTGTGTGAGCAAGAAGATGGTACATTACTACATCATCCAACAAAATTAATCCTATGAAGTCATTATTTTTTATGACGTGAAAAATGAAATACAACTATTTGTACAAAGGACAGAAATAAAATTAGAAAATGATTATTTTATCACCAATATTCCAATCATCAAATGTTTCCGTTCCAAAAAGAAAACAAGCTATTTCTTTATATGTTTTGGATCAGGTAATCCCATTATGGGCTTTTTCTGGTCATGGGCCTGGGCCTGTCTGGCCCCATTTGCATAGATTGGTCATGCTACGAAGACACGGGGTAGCGCTCTCTCTCTCTCTCTCTCTCTCTCTGACTTGTTCCTTTCTTGTTGCTGCAATTCCAAGTACGGATCTCTTCCTCCCACATTTTTTTTTTTTCGCAAGTTTTTATTGCAAAGAAATTTGTTTATTGATTCGTGTTTCCCTTTAGTGGAGGAGGGTTCAATGGCCTATATTGAAGAAGAAGTCGACGATGTAGCCAGTACTCCTTCCTCGTAAGCACCCATTCTTCTCGATTTTAAGTAACATGATTCTGACCCATTATATCTCTTCCTGTATTCCATATTTGATTTCTGGGAAATTCGAGGAAAGGATGGGAAGGATGAAGGGGGGGCGGAGGGGGAGGGGGGAGGCTCAGTCTTTTTTATTTTTGTAGGAGTCTTCGAAGAAGTAGATAAACAAAATGATCCAAGTCTTAATAGTTGCGTTAGTCTTAGTTTAGTGAGCTCTTTTACTGTCTCAGTCAGATAAAAGATTATCTTCAAAATTCTTTCGACTTTTTTTTTTTGTTCTAAAACTGTTCTCGCCATGTAAAAATAGGGTATTCTCTCAATTACATAACTTTGGTTTTATTTTTGTCCTTGTGATTGCAGTGATATGTTGAGGAATATACGATTCAAGGCTCTTTCCCTTTGTTGAGTGACTTCTCTTTCTTTCTTTTTTCAGGCCAGAGAACACATATAAAGATCCGGATGATGGAAGGCAACGGTTTTTGCTTGAATTGGAATTTGTACAATGTCTAGCTAATCCCACCTACATCCACTGTATGTTTCAAAATTTCAGTTTCCTTCTTGGCAATCAAATGGAGCATTTGTTATTATGATGCAACTATGTTGGGGAAAGAAAGCCCCCTATTCCACTAAAGCTGCCTAAAGGGTCTCTTATTAGATTTTTTTTTGGTAGATTCTTAGGTTCATAAAACTCAAGTTTTTTTTTATCATATATTCATCCATGGTTATTCAATGCTTCAGTTAGTGTTACAGAACATATTTGATAAATGTAAGGATTAGGTCTGGTTTTGTTTGCGTGATTTGTAGGTGGAAAAAATTGGAAATATCCACTGATACATTTCTAATTTTGTGCTTTCAACATCTTGAATGTTGGTGACTCCTTAGATTCTGATTGCATTGCAGTATTCTCGTGCCCAATTGACTAAGCTTTTGTTTTGTGGAATATTTTTTTGTTGGCACTAGGTGTCCGGAAACAACGTCCCAACTAATCCGGGGTGCACAAGCCCTGGGCAAGAAGTTTTTCGCAAGTGCACCTCGAATAATTCAAGGGGAAAATCCCCCAGTCTAATGGTCCCTAAAGATTGTTTGCACTCAAGGGAATTTGAACCTTAGACCTGGGGGAAGCATACCCTCAAGCCCAAGGCCTTTACCACTTGAGCCAACCCCTAGGGTATTTTTTTTGGAATATATAATTGCCATATCAGTGGTTCTTGAGCTCCCATGGTATATATGCTTGGAATTAGATTAGGTTATTAAGGTTCATTTTAACGTTCAAACCATCATTTTTGTTTTTGTTTTTGTTTTTTCCCTCAGTCAATGCTATGAATCCAACCGTTGGTCCCAACCCCACCGTTTTATATGTCACCCATAGAAAATTTTCCTCCTTTTTACAAGACTTTTCTGAATAAAATTGAGGAGCAATGCTTTGAGAGTGTCGACTTAGAGGGAGGGAGGGAGAGAGAGATTCTGGGATCAGAAGGATGAGGTTGCGAGCAGCAGTTCCATGTGAAATATTGGGGTTATTTGAAGAGTAACTAAAATGAATTTTTATTCCTTAACTTGAAAGTTATTGAAGCTTCACCAAATTAGCATCAATGTTTTTAACAAATGAACTAATCTCAAATGTGCACCATGCTAGATGATGTTAGCAGTAGCAATGATCACTCCTGTTAACATTGGATACATTTTCTTTGTTGGTCTTTATTTTTCTGAAGTGTCTAGAGATCTAAGGATTGGATGCTAGTGTCTCCAGTGTGTGAGCTTATGTGTGCTTTCATGTGTTGTTTTATTCCTAATACTTGGTTCCTTAATCTCTAATGGCAGATTTGGCTCAGAATCGCTATCTTGAAGATGAAGCTTTCATTGGCTACCTTAAGTACCTTCAATATTGGCAACAGCCTGAGTACTTAAAATATATAATGTGAGCTAATCTCTCAGTATCATGCCATGACTTCGCCTCTGGTATTTTTTTCTGGATTGGGGTGAGAGTGGGAACTGAGTTTAGCTTTTCTTTAGGGTTTGATGTTCTGCCATTTTCTATCATTTTTTCCTCACATAATTGCAGGTATCCTCATTGCTTATTTTTTCTTGAACTTCTCCAAAATGCCAACTTCCGCAATGCCATGGCACATCCTGGCAACAAGGTCAGAATCTTTTATTTTTATATTTCTCTTGGGCAAAATCATGTATTTCTCCATTAAAATTTCCTTGATGCCTCAAAAATCTATTTGAGAACAGTAACATGATCAGTTTAAACTTCTTTGACTTTTCAGGAACTTGCGCACAGGCAGCAATTTTACTTTTGGAAGAATTATAGGAATAATCGGTTGAAACATATTTTACCAAGACAGCTTCCTGAGCCCATTGCTGCACTCCCTGCTCCTGTTCCATCCCAGCCACCTGTACAACCTATTCCACCTGTGCCACCTGTTCCAGCTACATCTATTGCTGTTACAGCACCCTCTGCTCCAGCTCTTTCTCCAATGCAGTATGCTATTCCCCATGGATCAGCTCTTGGAAAAAATGATATGCGGACCAGTGGGGTTGATCGAAGAAAAAGAAAGTATGTAAAATTCTGTCTATTATGGAAGTTAAGAAAATTATAGATTATTTATTTATTTATTTTATTTTCAGTTCAAATGTATATCAGTTTATTGCCCAAAAGACCTTGATAGACCAATATTCTGATAAGTATATATATTTGATTATTTCAGGAAAGAAGGATAGACCCTCTGTTATAAAAGGAAAGAGAATGCAGGGGCGGGATGCCTACTAGGTAGTTAATGTTTTCTTGTCCTCCTGGTTTATGAGATTGAAGAGAGATTAACACCAATTCTCTATTAAAAAATGTTACACTATGATTACCACCTTTGTAACAACATAGAGCCCTGTTGTTTCCTAGATTACAATTAATTGCTTAATCTAGATTAGCGTCTTGACATTTCCTTAATATGAACATTTACTTCATCCTTCTTATGCTTCTTGGATGATGATCTGAGTACTTCATGAAAGTCGTTCTGCTCCAAGCACTTCCCGTATGTCAATGAATTGCAGCGTCGAAGGTCCTTAAAGAGTTCTGTATCCACGCTTTGGGTAAAACCAGAGTTCAGGATTCCAAACAATAACATTTTTTAGATTCAAACAATGATAGCCAGCTCTCTCATTGTAAATTTCAACGTACAGCAATTGCATCCTGATGTTGTGTAATAGGCAATGACGCATCACTTACTTGATAGGTTACAGATGGAGGAAAATCTTGAATTTGTCACACCGTTGCATGACCTTTTGCCCTCCCTCCCTCCCTCGAACTGCGTACCAAGTATTCTTCTTTTTCATTTACTTGAGAAAAGAGGTCTCTCTTAGGCTTCGTTTGGTTCCTTAACCAAACTCATCTCATCTCACTCATCATTACAACTTTTTTAAATTCCAACACAAAATATAATAAACAATTCAACTTTTTCAAATTTCAAAACAATAAAAATATTCAAAAATAATATTTTAACAATATTTTATTATCTAAACTCAACTCAACTCAACTCATTTCAACAACCAAACGCACCCTTAGACTAATGGATACCATACATTTCATGTGAAATGGGGATCTGTTGGAGGGGACCACCAGAAGTTCTGTTTCTTGGCTAGATTGGACTTACCAGGATGTAATGTCTGCAATTACGTGTTAAAAATTTAAAGAAAAATGTTAAATGTATTTAAAAAAAATTTACAAAAAACTTACTTTTTTGTATGTCAGTTATTTATTGATATGTTGAAAATCATGAAATTTGAAATTCAAAAGAAAACTAACAAAATAAGTCTTGTAAATAAAATTGAAGTAAAAGTGTAAGTACATACAGTACTATTCAAATTAAAAATAAATACCTCTCTACTTAGAGCACTCGCATTGGTCAATGCATATTTATATGCAAAACTATATTTGCATAATATGACTCAAAAAACATCCACATTGACTTATACATATGCATAAATTTGGCTAGCAGTGAACAATTGTTATCCAAATTTGGATAACAACTATTCACTCCATCAAACATATTTTAATTGTTATTTTTCTCTCCTTCCACTCTTTCTCTCTCAATCTTTTCTTCTTCTCCCTCCCTCAACAACACAACAAATCTTCACATACACATTCATTTTATTATTATAATATATTATATATATTATAATATATTATATATATATTTTTTCATTTAATATAATATATAAAAAAAATTATATTATATAAAAATTTTGATTTTAGAAAAAAATTAATAATAATAATAATATTTTATTATTATTTGGTCTCAAATATGCATAAGCCAATATGAAAGTTTTGCTTGAATGGCCAAATGGTTATGCAAAAGAGATAATTTTACATATGCATATACATAGATCAATATTAATGCTCTTAGCTTTAGGTCAATACATGCATTTCGTAGCGGAAAACAAACTTTCATCATGTTGTGGATTCCCTTCAAACTTGCATGCCAACGACACGCTTCCAACATGCTCTACACACACCCCTTCTGCGTGGTTGTCTGTCTTGTATCCTTGCCCTTGCCCTTCGACATTTTAGATTTATTTTATGAATTTCAGTCTATATTCTGTACCTATAAAAATTAAATGTTAGGCTGTATTATGTGATTTAAAACTGCGTGATTATTAATAAAAATGAATTGATTTATATGAGATATTAATAACGTGTTGAAATTCAGCTTAGTACGTCTAAAATAACACCCTTTTCTGCTATGATTCTTTTGATATTCAATTTTCAAAACCCTTGCAAGAAATTATCCGTATCATCTAGTGGAAAATTTTGTAAAATATATTTGAAATTTGGATGCTTATTTTAAATAGACAGAGATAGACATGCACACAAAATCCACCCAAATAATCCCTACCATAACAGTTGACAGCCAAATTAAATAGTCAGGCGTGTACCACTTGGTTAGAACTTCTTTTGGAGGACGATTTGAAATATTTTAATCAGATATATATATTATCTATATATATATAATTGTGATATTTATTTCTCCAAGAAGATCGTCGACACACGAGTGCACGACCGTGCCATTTTTCCAAGGATTGAATGTATGTAGCCAAAAAGAAAAAACAAAACAAAATTAAGTCAATCTAAGTGGGCTGACCGTGTACGAAGCTGGATATAGTTCAATGTCTCGTCCGAAGCATTTCGCCTTCATTTGATAATGGATTATCATGTTGCCCACGTTTATTGGATGTCATTCATCCAGGTAGTTCATCTTCTTCTTCAGAGATATATTTGTTTAGGCTCTATTTTGCAACAAGCCTACTCCCCATGTGATAAAAACAGTTTATTTAGATCCTCCCCCACCCATGTGACCTACTCCCCTCACTCACCCCTCATCTATCAGTCTCTCTCTACAATACGATCTGGTTTCTAAAGATTTGTGGGGCTCTCTATTTGGTTTCCAAGATTTGTTGAGCTTTCGTGTTTGGTGAAACTTTTTAAAAAGTAAAACTTTCCAAGTTAATCCATCACTATCTACAAGTTGATCTATCAAAACAAACAATAAACAAACACATGGTATATGAGGTATTTTTACAAACACAAGGTACACAATTTTATACCCGACCGACCTTGAGTTTTTCTCATCTTCAAACTTGCTGCAAAAACTAGAAATCAAAAGCCTCAGTGATAAGATCATCCACATCATATAAAAGACAACAACCACAACAAAGTATGAACACAATTGCAGCATTGAAGTTTGGACCCACCTTGATGTTATTCAACACAAACATATTTATATAGGACCATTTGACTTGATATATTTTATACCAATAAACTTTGGGAGAGATTGAGCGTAACACCCCGTATTTTAGTGGATTTTAATTAAAGGATTATTTAATTAATTTAAATATTGATTCTCTTGTTTTAAAATTATGAAAGTTTTGATATATTATTTTTTATATTTTTAAGTTGTGAAATTTATTTTTAATGTGCTTTCTTAATATTAATTAATGTTTTACATTTAAATTAATCTTTAATTTAATTTAGTTTGTTTATGGGTTTTAAAATTATTCTTGTTTTATTTAAGCCTTTCACTGTGTTTGAATTATTTTATTTAGTTTACAGTTTTAAAATCATTTTCGTTTTATCATTTTTGTGATCCAAGTTATAAGGATTGTACCTCTCTTTTTTTTCTCATATTTTTTTTTCCTCTTTTTTTTTTCTCTTCTTTTTCTTGTCTCCTTATTTCTCCTTCGGTCCTTCTCCTTCTCGCGCATGAACCCCCTCTCCCTTTTCTCTCCTTCGTCCATTTCGTTCCCTCCACCCAGCACCACCCTCCTTTGACACCGCCCAGCTCACAAGTTTCCCCACCAATCGACAACCTCACACCACCAACCCCAGCCCCTCCCGCACCGCCTTCGACCCTCACGCACGACTTGAAGCCTCGACGTTCCTTGCGTCGCTGCATTGTCTTCACGCCATCATTTCTTCACCACATCTTTCTCGACCTCCCAACTACCTAATGGACCCATCTCCAGCCCCGATATGCCACCGGTGAAGCCGCACTATCCACATCTATGATTTGACCCTTTTGACTTTAAACCCCTCTTTCGCCGCCACCCTCAGCCAAAGACCACCACCACTAGCTTCACCGACCTCTCTAAACCCTATCCTAGCAATCTTAAGTTTTCGTTTGACCCCGTTCAAAATCTCTTATTTTTGACCCACAACCACAGTGCAGTTTGCATTGTACAGTTGCTGTTTTGTAGCTTCTAGCTCATCTGATCCTTCAAAAATTATAATATAGCACTGTAAATATTTTTCTAAACATCTTTTGAGATTTTAATATATTTTTGCACTAACTTAATTTTACTGTGTTTTGATGGTTGTGCCAGACTGAGTCCAAGGAGTAGGGGGTCAGATGGATTGGAGGATGGAGTTGTTTGTATGATTGGTTTATATTGGAATTGGTTGGTTGTTGGATATTGAGGTTGTGTTTGGTACATTGCATGTGCACGCATGTTCATGTTTGTAAATGAAAACTGAGTTTTCGGGTAATTGCATTCATGATCATGTGAATATTTAAAAACTGAGTTTTCATGTGTGGAATGGATTTTTAGATGCGTGTGTATCACGACTACAAGTCGAGATGGGGCATTATCTTGGTGGAGCTCATCTAGTCACTTGGGAGCGGAATATACTGAGTGACGTCCCCTGGGTTGTCGCCGGGTGACAACGGGATCGAATGGGATGGTAAAACTCTCGTGCTGACTCTGTGGCCCCTCTGCTGGCGGGGGCTAGAGGATACTTGGCCACGAACGCACTGGGTGAGGAATTGGGCATCACTCGTTATGAAACCAGGGTGTGCGGATGATGCCTAGGGGAGATCATGGTGCATACGGATAAAATGGATAATGGGTTATTTTCTAAAAAATGGCGTGTGTTGGATAATGGATTTTTGTGTGAGTCATTTTTTGAAAAAATGATGGATTATTGGTTTGGGCCATTTTCAGAAATAATGGTAAAAAATGTTTGATGGAAATGTTTTAGGTCAAAATGAGATTTTGGCGTATGTTGAAAAAATATTCATTTAAAAAAAATGATATTTTTTGGATTTCATGCATATTACATCATATGCATGCATGGTTGGTTGCATTAATGTGTTTTTATCTCGGGATTGATTGGATTATAGCTTACTTACGGTACCATTTAATGGTATCGCAGATTTTGATGTTGATGATGCAGATGCTGAATCTGAAGATTTGACTCCACCGAAGAGTGATCTAGGATCACTTGTATTTTTATTTTTAGCTCTTGTATCATTTTTGGGACATTGGTTTTTTTGTTTTAAAATGTTTTGTACTTGGATATTTGTATTAAACAAATTTTGGTACTTAGTTGACTATTTATATTATCCGCTGCATTTATGTTGTGCAATTGTTGTATGTTGCACACACTTGAGCACTTATCGTTGGGATGTGTAACCCGTGTTGTCATCATTCTGACATCACGATTTTCACATTTTTCATACGTGGGAGTCGAGGCGTTACAGAGAGGGGGTGGGAAAATCAACTGCGTGAGAAGAGTTGATCCGCTATATGAGATGAGTTGATTTCGTCGGAATCGTGTTGGATGACGAACGAAATCAGGTTAGGCATGAGAGAAAGCTCAAAAAGAAGGTTGTGGCTGTGATTATAAGAGGAACTCTTCAAAAAGGGGGTTGCGAATAGAAGGAGAGAGGATGGATTCTGAAGGGTCGGGTGTAGATGTTTGGAGACTACACCTCCTACGTGTCCAATAGTTATTGGTTGATATGAAAATGAGTTCTATATCGGCCTTGAGTTTTTCCCTTTGTGTTATTGGAATGAAGTCTAGCTCATTGTATAGTACATTATGGACCAAAAAAATATGTCTATAAGGAGGGAGCCACGTCGTAGTTTTTTTGTTTTCTTAAAGTCGTAACGTTCTTGTTTTTTTTTTCCTCTGGATAGTAACTGTTCTTTTTATATTTTCAAAGAAAAATTTTAGGTTTACAAAAGATCTTAAATGTATAATATGATATAAATTAATTTGATGTCATATATATTTTATATAAAAAAAATATCTTACAATTTAATATACTATACCAAACTACATTAATTTTTAATTTATTTTTATAAAATTTCTTTATAAATCATCGACAAATTCTTTTTATCCGGATACGTGTTTATTTTAATATAAGTACTCCTATTAGACTATTTAAAATTTACTGTTTAGATGATTTTTTTGACAAGACACTACATGTCATTTGGTTTATTTGAAAAAATATAAAAAAAATTCAAATAAAAAGGTATCCAGAAATACAAAAACAGGAAGATTAAAATTTTATACTTTTTAAACCTTTTTATCCTTATATTTTTAACTTTTATAACAAATCACCTAACATCATCATGCGATGATACCACGTGAAGAGAAGAGAGTCAATGATTACGAGAAGGAAAAATCTATTCATTATTTTAATTTTTATTATTTTTTTATCTTATAATGGGTTATTAAATGATAAATTTATAAGTAAAATATAATAAATAATTTTTAATTATCTATTATCACATCATAAAATAATAATAAATTAATAAAAATTAATATGATAAATAATATTACTCTTACGAGAAATGATAAAACAACAACTCCTTTCCTATTATTCTGTTCAAAAAACTGTCGAAAAGTCCCTAGACTCTAGCAATAGATAAGAACGTAAGACCCAACGTGGCGAGACGAGGCATGCCACCTAATTTCTTGGTTGTCTGTGTTTATTTTATTTTCTGGTGTTTTTACTGGTTGGTCAGACTAGGCTGGCAAGCTTATCTAACTGTCCACGTCATCAAACGCGGCGAAACAACGAAGACCGGGAGAGTGCGCAGGAGCGCCGCGTCACGACCAAGCTGTGTTTAGGACTTGTTTGAACTAAAAAGGTATAGGCCGACCACGTGGAATGAGTTAATTGGGGACAGTTATGAAGATCAAGACCTTTCCGGGTAGTGAACGGTCGAGAACTTCCCAAGTACGTGGGAATTGACGGTACTTCTCGAGTCTATGCACCGTCCCCACATCTCGATGGATTTGATATCTTAAAAAATAAGAAGAGTTGGTTTTGAGACAGAGAGAGGATATCATGGAATAAGGAACGATACACGCAACAATTTTTATAATCTTTTTTACAATACATAATATAAAATAAAGATATTTTTATAAAATAGTGTTATTTTTTTATGATATTTTATAATAATATTATTTATTTTAAAATATAATTATGAAATATGTTGTGAAAATTATTGAGTGTTTATCATTTTTATTATGGAATTATCCCATCTTAATTAGTTTTGACACGTTGAGCTTCCCAATCCGACTCTGCCCTTGAAAACCTTAAAGAAGGAAAATCTACCTACTCATGAGAATTCAACAAAATGCACTACCAAAAGTGTATATAGTATTATAGCCCATTCCTCTCTCTAAATGACTATATATATTGTGCTACCCATCGACCCTAAACCGCCATTCACTCGTTTCTTGTTATCTGCCATATTTACTTAACTCAAACCAACTTTCTTTCTTTCTTTCTTTCCTGGGTTTTCCAAAATTTTCCTTCCCTTTCTTTTCAAGCCAGTTCTTTTTCCATCCTATCAAACTATTTAGCCGTCTTACCATGAATGCTCTCGCCGCAACGAACCGTAATTTCCGCCATGCGTCACGTTTACTCGGGTTGGACTCAAAGATAGAAAAGAGCCTCTTGATTCCCTTCAGGGAGATCAAGGTTGGGAAATTCTTAGTTTTTCGGTTCATGGATTTTTTTTATAACATTTTTTCCCGGAAAATCTGATCTGTGGTGGTGTTGTTGTTTGGTTAGGTGGAGTGCACGATTCCCAAGGATGACGGCAGTCTGGTATCGTACGTTGGGTTCAGAGTACAACATGACAATGCACGTGGGCCCATGAAGGGTGGGATCAGATATCATCCTGAGGTGCGGGTTACCTTTTTTGGTTCCTTTGAAGCTTGAAAATTGTCATTTCGTCTCAGTTCAAAGTTTTGTTTGTTTCCCTGGAAATTGCAGTTGGAGTTCCTTTTTTTGTGCCGTCAGAACATTTCTTTTTAGAAAAAGGAAATTTAGCGCTCCTTAAAATATACCAATTAATAAGGATAATAGGATTTTATACAAAAAAAAGGGTTTCTTTGGATGCACTTTGCAATATCGTACTGTAGTGGAGAGGGAAGTTGTTTTAGAATTTTATGTTCAAAAGGAATGCGCGCACTGATCTTGTGGATTTACATGAACACCAGGAGGATAAATAAATGCCAGGGATAAGACCCCGCTTTATTTGAACATTCCACGTACATATCATTCACTTTCTTGTTTTTTTCCCCCAAAGATTTTCAATGTGGGATTTCCACTTGCAAACAGTTTGCCTGCACTTATCTTGATTCTTGATGAAAACTGGAGCGTATTTTTTTCTGTGGATTTATGATATGTTCGTTTTGAAAAGGTTGACCCTGATGAAGTGAATGCTCTGGCTCAACTAATGACTTGGAAGACGGCTGTCGCAGACATTCCATATGGAGGAGCAAAGGGTGGGATTGGATGCAACCCAAAGGACTTGAGTACGAGCGAGTTGGAGCGTCTCACTCGTGTCTTTACCCAGAAAATCCATGATCTTATTGGAATTCATACTGATGTTCCTGCACCAGACATGGGCACCAATGCTCAGGTTTTATGTCCCCCTCTAATTATTTTTCTTTTATGAACCCAGAATTTCCTTCTCTTACACGTCTAAAAACTATTTGAACAGACTATGGCATGGATTTTGGATGAGTACTCAAAATTTCATGGTCACTCACCAGCTATTGTGACAGGAAAGCCCATAGTAAGTACTTGAGACTATAAAACATCAAGAATATCTTTGTTAGATTCTCTCACTTTCTCTATCTCACATGCATGTCGTTATACTTCCGGTTTTAGGATCTTGGTGGGTCACTCGGTAGGGATGCTGCTACTGGGCGGGGTGTTGTATATGGAACAGAGGCTTTACTTGCTGAGCATGGGAAGTCAATTAAGGATCTGACATTTGTTATTCAGGTAGAGTTGTCATTTTGTGTGTTGATTATGGATCCACATAATAATGAAAATCTCCTTTGTCTTAAAAAATACTTCACCATCTTCTAAACTTGTACTTTTATGAATAAATTCTCTAGGGATTTGGAAACGTGGGTTCTTGGGCAGCTAGGCTAATTCATGAGAGAGGTGGTAGAATCGTTGCAGTGAGTGACATCACTGGTGCAGTTAAGAACCCAAAAGGAATTGATATCACAGAATTGGTTAATCATAAAGAAAGCACTGGAAGTTTAAAAGATTTCCATGGTGGAGAGACAATGGATCCAGATGAACTGCTTGTTCATGAATGTGACGTTCTCATCCCATGTGCTTTAGGTGGAGTTCTGAACAGGTTTGAACATTTGTCAAGAAATTTTCTCCCCCCACCTTTTAATTTCCAGAGTACTGCTTGCTAATTGTTTGTTAAGGCGATCCCATTACTCTCACGATCTTTTTCTCCATTCAGTTCTTTTTTTGGCCACTGCAGTTACATATTTTCTTGTAGTTAACAACACCTAACATGGTTCCATTCAGCTTTAGCCTAGAGGTAATTCTTGCAATTAGGTTTGGGGGCAAAGATAAGATGAGGTTTCTCATCTCTATCTCATCTCATCATTACAACTTTTTTAAATTTCCATACAAAATATAATAAACAATTCAATTTTTTCAAATTTCAATTCAACTTTTTCAAATCCCAAAATAAGAATAATATTTGAAATTAATATTTTAAACTTTTATCTTAACACTATTCACAAAATTTTTAGAAATTCTCATCTTATTTCACCTATCAAGCATAACAGCCTGAGGTCAACACGCTGTGGGTACACAAGAATTTCTGAATTGAGGGTTCTTGTGTTTGTGAAAAACTTATGCTCAGAAAATATCCGTCTGAGACTCAGATTTCTTATATGCCATGTGGTGCCAAACCAGATTTTGTATTATGTGAAATGGAAATTATATTGTCTTCCTATTTTAGTTGAAGAAACAGAAGATTAGTAGAGCGGTATAACCTGATCAGTTATCATATTCTCCATCCGAAATTATTTTATAGTTGAGATTGTTTCGTGGGTTGAAAACTTGTAGCTGGTTAGACTTATTGATATTAGCTTTTGCCATCTCTGTGCAGAATAGTAAACAAAGATAAGTTGTGTTAGCTGAATTTTTCTAAATTCCTTCATTTCCCCTGTGAAGGGAAAATGCTGCCGATGTGAAGGCCAAATTTATAATTGAGGCAGCAAACCATCCTACTGATCCTGAAGCAGATGAGGTATAGTTGTCATTCCATTTTTTTACACTTATATGTGATTAAAAGTTAGATTCTGATATATGATATTATATTGTTGCAGATCCTATCAAAGAAAGGAGTTATAATACTCCCCGATATATATGCCAATGCCGGAGGTGTGACCGTTAGCTACTTTGAGTGGGTTCAGGTAACAGAGCAAATGTGTTCTCTGTAAAACTTCTGATATAGGAGTGGTCATATGCACAAATAGATTCATCATATTTTAAGGAGAATGCTGTTAATTGTGGCAATTTGATTGAATTCGCAGAATATTCAAGGTTTTATGTGGGATGAAGAGAAGGTAAATAAGGAGCTTAGGAGGTACATGACTCGAGCTTTTCAAAACGTGAAGAACATGTGCAAGTCACATGACTGCAATCTCCGAATGGGTGCCTTCACACTAGGAGTAAACCGGGTTGCGCGTGCCACCCTCCTAAGGGGTTGGGAAGCATAATAGCTTCCTTTTCAGTCTTCTGATTCAATTTTTACTGCTTAAATGTTGGGGAAGGGATTTGTTTTTATCAAGCAACTGATATTTCTTACTAGCAATTTGTTTGGAAGAGTCGGTCTTCGTTATTCTTGTTACTACTTTCATTCATGTTTGAGATAAATTCCATCTTTCATGTACTTCTGGAATCAATGAGAACATTTAAGCTTCGGTCTTCAGCCACTATTCATGGTCCTTAGTTTCCCAAAATAATCTCAATCAGCATCTTATGGTGGATAGTTTGTGTTTTTATTAAATCGATTGTCAAGCTTTCTATTTGATGGATTGATTGAATCAATTGGCTCATATTTTCAGAGTAATGCGATTCTAACTGAACTTGTCTCAATTTTCAATGATCTGAAATCCATCCATCTGAGTTCATTGTTCAAAGATGTTGCACCAAAATAGTAGCCAGTTTGTGTAACTAGTGACAGTAAGCAAGGAAATATTAAGAGCAACTCCACAATCAAAGATGAGCCTGGCCAGGGAAGTTGTATGCTTGAAGTGAGGAGGCAGCTTTATATTTCTTTTTTACAGACAATGTCAATTATGTAGATAAAAGTTTAAGACTTGCCCATAACTTTACTGACAAAAGCAGGGGAAAGAAGATAAGTTTTTCTATTTTAAAGCATGGGCTTCTTCCCTACTTTCTATCCATAAAACCATTCAGACTCTTGGAGCAATAAAATAGAAAGGAAAGATACCAGGAACGAAGACAAAAGGCCGAAACAAGAGCGAGAGGAAGAGCTTTCTTAGTACAGCCATGGCTTCCATTACCATTATTGGCCCACTCAATATAACTTGCAGTTCACATCATGTCACCAAGAAACAACAGCCTCAATCAGCACGGGCGCGCTCTTTGGGGCCAAAGCATGCGACTTATGTTGTTACTCCGGATCTTGAGGGCCAAAAAGGTTTTAACATGGAAGAACAGCATTTGAAGTCTCCTCTGCACATTGATAAATCAAAGAATGCGAAAGATGAAGTGGAGAATGGATTAGAACTAGAACATTCTGCGCCGAGATTTACAGACGAGCGATGGAAGAATGGGACATGGGATCTAAACATGTTTGTTAAGGATGGGAAGATGCACTGGGATGAAGTGATTGTTGCAGGTAACTCGCTCTCTCTCTCTCTCTCTCTCTCTCTCGCAGAAAGAACAACCATTTTCTCCCAGACCTTTTCTATTTTCCCTTACTTCTTAGCTCTAAAAGGTACAGCAGCCTGAAAAAAGTATTTTGTGTTACTATAGGGACCCGTGGATAAAATCAAAGAAGTACCTCCATCGATTTGGAATCCTGTCAAATTACCATATTATTGTACGTTTAGGCTTTAGAGTGTGACAAACAATATGTTTCAAATTACCACAGGCTAGCTTCTAGCTACTCATCTCTAAACATTCCATATTTCCTTTAATGTTCCAAATATGTTGGTGTTGCAGAAGCAAGGAGAAGGAAGTTTCTTGAATTGTATCCAGAAGCATCAACAAACGAAGAACCAGTGCTATTCCGGACTTCCATCATTCCTTGGTGGGCATGGCTGAGTAGATCTCATCTCCCAGAAGCCGAGCTCCTCAATGGTTATAACCAAAACCTTTAGGCTTTAGCACTTCACATTCCCATTATTCAAGTCTCTGAAATTGCAATATTGCCACTCACTCTCATCCTTGTTGTAGGTCGAGCTGCAATGGTAGGGTTCTTCATGGCATACTTAGTAGATGCATTGACAGGGCTCGATGTAGTAGGCCAAACGGGAAATTTCATATGCAAGGCCGGACTCTTAGTGACGGTCATCTGCGTGATGCTCTTCAGGCGAACCCAAGACTTTGAGAATCTGAAAAGGCTAGCCGATGAGGCTACCTTCTATGACAAGCAATGGCAGGCATCGTGGCAAGACAACAAAAGTGCAACCACCGGTGCTTCGAAGCAAACTGGAAAGAACTCTTAGATTGCCTTCCCAAGTATGAAACTGTTCATTTGTTGTTAGAGAAGTTAGAGATGAAAATAGGCGTCGGATTTTGTATTTGAAAGACAGACATGAGATAAAATGGGCTCAATTTTGTTATATTCTGTATGCATAGCTAGGTCTGGTTCAGTTTGATTTTTCGTTCATAAGCAAATCTTTCTTTTTGAGCAAAAGGTCTCGATAACGGCCAGAAGACATTTGAGTGAAGAGAGCGATCGCGCAGAGTCGTTTGATATTTTTCCCGTACGGAACGGAACCGCCAAGTGTGAAAGCGCCATCGAGCTTTCCTTTTCATTGTTTTCATCATCGTTATGATCTCTGCACGCAAGCACAAGGAACTAATTAGCAGCTCTCTCTGGAACTGTACAAGACATTGCCTTTATTATCTGTAGCGCTGTCCCCGGCCATCATCAGCATTGTTTGTAACAAATATCCTAATTAATTTACCATTTCTTCTGCTGAGACTTGAGAGTACATATTTATCACCTACAATTTAAAAGCTATTGGAGATCAGAAATGTGGAGGAACTCCCACATAATTAGTTACTAGTTTGATTACGGAAGAAGAGTTGTGGTTTATATATATAAATTTAAATAAAATGGATTCATGAACATAGACAGTATTTAATATTTATACAGCCAAGTCAATTGGCAAGAAAGGCGACAAAATCATGGATTTTAATGAAAAATGATAAACATAAATAACTTTTCACAATACCTTACACAATAATATTTTAAAAGAAATGGTATTTTTATAAAATATCTTATAAAATTAATATTATTTTATAAAAATATTATTATTTTATAATATATATATTATAAAATATATTGTGTGTATATAATTCTTCCATTTTAAAAGGGCCATGGAGAATAAGATAATCGTGAGGGCTCCCTGGCAAAAGGGCGCCATGTACCTGGCTCGCCAAAGTATGACACTGGAAGTGACGCTCTTCAAACGTACAATGCTAAAAGGGCAAACTCAAGAATAATGTTAGTTGTTAAATATTAACCGTTAGCTATTATTTGTTTTTATATTTATAAATTTTTTTATAAGATGTGAGAATATTTTTATAAAATGTGAGATATGAGATAGTGAATAATAATCAATAAGAATAATTTTTCTAATTGTCCTGAGTATGATCTCTATGATAATGAATTTCAATATAATTTTTTCATTTGGTGATTAAAACAATATTTTTATTGATGTTATACAATTTTTTTAAACGTTTAAAAATATAAAAAATGTATATAAAAAAAAATCACAATAATTTGTCTGACTACATCGGTGGATGTAGCACGACCCCAAAAGTCCAGACCCAATTGGAGTACTAGGTTCTGGTCATTTGATTGATTGAAGCCGCTATGCAATTGCATGACATGTCACATATGGCGCGCAACAGTTTTTTTTTTTTGGTCAATTCAACCTCCACGATTGTTTTATTTTTAATAATTTCATTTAAACAAGTTCTATTAGACCACGTCTAATAAAGTAATTATATATTATAAATTAATTTTAAATCTATATTTTAAAATTTTGAATTTTATTTATTAAATTTTATACTTTAAGTAATATGAATTATGTATTTTAACATATTAGCTAATAGAATATATCTTTAATTTATATACTACTTAACTAGACACTATTTAAATATATATTTTAAATATAATTAAAAATAATAAAATCTAGAATCCAGGACACTGATAGCACTTTTTTTTAATGGATATTAAGGTTGTAGCTGTACGTAGGCTTGGATTAGTTACTGAAAATATTTTATCACATCTCATATTATTTTATTAAATTATTATAATTTTTTATAATAAAATATAATAAATAATTTAATTTTTAAAAAAATTTAAATTATAATATTAAATAATAATATTTAATTTAATATTCAACTTTCAATTTTTCGACTCATCCAAACGACCGCTCGCTCACTTGGTGTAAGAACAAACGCTAGGTGTCTAGAGTTGAAGTTTAGTTTATTCTCTAGATGAAATTAAAATTAAAAAATTGAATAAAATATTATTAAAATATAATTTTTATTATAAATTTTATTATAAATTTTAAAAAAATTAAATTAAATTAAATTATTTTATATTAAAATTAAAAAAATTATAATAATTAAACGAAATGAAAATAAATTTAGTCGAGAATATTTCTAA
Organism: Cyclocarya paliurus; assembly: GCA_029856935.1. NCBI lineage: Eukaryota > Viridiplantae > Streptophyta > Magnoliopsida > Fagales > Juglandaceae > Cyclocarya > Cyclocarya paliurus. The sequence continues at coordinate 5,420,267 of CM056949.1, read as the reverse complement.
GAGGTCCTCTTAAAGCCTTCTCCCTCTCATTCGAGAAAAAATAAAATCAAATGAAAAGCTCCTCTCTCCCTCTCTTTCTCTCTCTCTCTCTCTCTCTGAGTCAGTGCTGAATAAAAAATAAAATAAATAACGAGTGTACTCCAAAAGTAACCAACCTGTGTGTTTCTTCTCTCTCTCTCTCGGACCAAAATGGCATCTGCGTCTCCACCATCGCCACCTCTGCAGGATAACGTTGACGCAGAACGCCGGCTCCGGGAGGCTGAGGACCGCCTCCGTGAGGCTATCGAGGAGCTCCAACGCCGCCAGCGCAAGGCCGGGGCCGCGCGTGGTGCCCACCAGCACCAGCACCATCAGCATTGCCCGCCCTGCGACCACGCCGTAGACGAACCGTCGTGCGTGGCTAACGCCATCGGCAACCTATGCCAGAGCTTTCTCCTCTCCTACGGCGTACGCGTCGGCATCGGGATCCTCCTCCGCGCTTTCAAGCTCGCCCGTCGCCAGTCCTACTCCTCCCTCCTCGATCTCAAGGTCAGAGCTCCCGCTTTGAATCTTCCGTAATCATCGGCATTCTCTGCGTCATTTCGTTATTGTTGTTGTGTACTGGATTGGCTTGCGAGTGATTCATGATGAAGTTGATTTCAATTAGGGATTTGAAAATATAGCCAAAACACGATCAAAGTTTGAAAGCAAGACGTTGATCTTTTTGTTTTCTGTAAAAAAAAAGAAGACATAAAATCTAGTTAATGCTTTTTACAGTGTTTTCTTCAAGTATTTGGGACTGCGTGATGAAATACATATTATAACTTGTCTTCTTATTCACTGATTTGTTAAAAAGTTACGCAATAGAAGTGCAATCAATAAATAAATAATGCGTATCGGTGAGGGTATTCTTTGAGAATGTTCTCAAGGACGATTTGTGATAATGCTATTTTGTTTGCAGCAACTTGTCTCAGAAAAAGATCTCATAGTAAGAGAGGAAGCGTGCCGTATCGGATTATTTTTTGGTGGATTCACTGGATCTTATCATGCCCTTAGATGTTTGTCGAGAAAGTTGAGAAAGAAAGACACGCCATTCAATGCGTAAGTTTGCACATTCAATCCCACTATTTGATTATTTCCATCTTGAGTCACCCTTGATACTTCTTTTGTTTTACTTTGTGATGCCTTGAAGTCATATTCCTTATTTATGACTTTGTTTAAGGTGATGATGGAGCAGCATTTTAGCAGGTTCAGTTGCTGGCCTGTCTATTTTAGCCCTAGAGGATTCTAACAGGAGGCGTACACTTGCTTTATATCTTCTGGCTAGGGTAGCTCAGGCATGTGAATAAATGCCATGTAACCTAATTAATTTTCATTTGTTATCTGAAGCAATCATTATTATTTCTGTTATGATTTGCTTTTATGCTTGCTTGTGCTTGTGTGGATGCCAGTCTAATGATTTTTTTTCCCTTATCTTTTCAGTGTGCTTATAATTCTGCAAAGTCTAAGAACAAGTTTCACCTTTGGGGAAGCCATTGGAGGCATGGAGATTCTTTGCTGTTTGCTTTGGCTTGTGCACAGGTACCATAAAGTTCATTTTGACTTGTAAAGCTGTAATTAACTTGAGAAATTTTTTAAAACCGGTTTCATGTTCTCAATATACAATGGCTAGCGAAATGGCTTCCAAATAGAAATATGGAAGTAGTTATGATTGATGACCAAGTCCTGCCGGATAGTCACCGTCGTTGTTGCTTTGAGTGTAATGTACCTAAGTGGTATTACTTATCAAAAAAAAAAAAAGTACCTAAGTGGTATAGGATTGATGTTTCCCTTTGAAGTAGATTGTTTGCAATGGGTGAAATACTCTAATGCTGTGTGATCAACCACACTATCATACTGGAGGGATAATTTAATAGACAGGTATTCGGTCAGCCATGCTGTCATGGAATCACGTGCTGAGTGGTTTAGCTGAAACTTGTCCCTGAGTTAAGCCTAAGTTGAATGCAAATGTTACTTATCAAAAAAAAAAAGTTGTACGCAAATGTTGAGACTTGAGATAAGTCATAAACTGAGGAAGTGCAAAGTTAGTTCATATATTTTATTCATCTAAAGTTGGGGGCATCAAGAAGTTGGTGAAGATTTTCCATCTTTGAGTGAGAAGTATGGTAACTATTCCGGAAAGAACTTCAGACTCCTGTTATGATGCAAACTAGTAAATTCTTTCTTCAAAATCTGTTCTCTCTCTCACTCCCTCTCTCCCCATTCTTGATTGATTAGCTACACACATGCATAGTGGCTCTTGAATTCATAACTATGTCTGGCACCATATTCTTGTGGGTAGGAGATACCAGTTGAGCTACAGCTCATTGGCTAGCTTGATTGACTTGTTCTATTGTATTTTTTACTCACTTTTAAGTTGGTGCATGTCGGCAAGCTCATTCACCTTTGTAAACATATTGCAATTCTGCTTCTTTTGACATGCTAACACAATGATAATATGATTTGAATTTCTTAACTCTTCTATACCCCTCTCAAAATATATTTTCATGAGTTGCCTTTCTTTTGCATATCAGGTTATGTATGTCTTTGTAATGCGTCCTGAGAGCTTGCCGAAAGCATATCAAGACTTCATCCAGAAGACTGGTCCTGTTGCCCAGCCTGTATACAAGGCAGTGAGGGACAGCTGTAGAGGTTACCCTGTGGATGTGGTCTCACTTTCTGCATACTTATCTGACAGAAGGAATTCCAACTGTGTAAAGTTGGAAGAGTTTCCCTCCATTGTTCCTTGTTCTGTTATTCACCCAGACACAAACTCCTGTTTAGCTCACAATGCAAATGCAACATCAGCCACATTCAGGAAAACGTTTCCACTTTACTTCTCTTTGACCTTTGTACCATTTGTTGTTTTGCATCTACAAAAGGTACATTCTTCACTCTCAAGTTTATTTTACCTCTACTTTCAATCTCTAGTAGCACAACCACAATCTGTTTTTTCATTGACAGCCCTATGGCTGCCATCTCCTCCTTAGGGATGTTGCCACTTCCTGTCAATACTTCAATTGACAGCACCATCTTCTCTGCCTTCTCCATCTTCATCAACACTACCAGTCACTTACCGTTGCTCATAACTATGTTCGTAGACATTATTGGTCTATAACTAAAACTTCACCACAGCTATCTCTATTCAATTCAAGTTGTACTGCTAGTGATAAAGATACTTTTATGCTACATGGACAAAGATCATTCTTATGTTTAAGTTTTGTTCTTTCTGAACACACCGATATAGAGCAAGTCACCTTTATCTATGTAATAATTGAAATGAGATTTATCCTAACTGAATCTTAGTTTGTTCACTGCTGCTGCATGAATTTTTTTTTCTATTTTTGCAAGTAAGAATCTTTATTGATCAAATGAAACTAGACGAAAAAATGTTGCTATTAGTGATACCGTTTGAAATGTAATTGGAAAAAATGAAGTCCTGTATTCTCAATGTTATTTGGAATTGGCATATTTCCTAGGCCTTGGAACTTCTCATTCAAAGGAAAAGGGGAAAAAGAAAAGAAAATAACTCCCCATTCCTAATTTTCTACTGTTATTCCATACATCTGCTGTGCGAGGCTTGGCATTTCCTTTCCCAAGCTCATGCACAAGTGAACATGCATGCACTTGGTCGTCCAAGTAGAGTAAAATGATTCTCATTGTGATATCATCTCTGAGAATAGAAACACAGCAATTCTGATAGTCTTGCTAATGTGAACTTCCCTGTTCCTTATGTTTAATTCGTTTTGCACATGTTATGTGGCATGATCTAGTGGTAACTGATTTAGATGTACTAGATTCCAATGATTGGAACCAGGACAAAGTAAAACATCATTTCAAGGCAATGAACATAAAAAATTTGCCTTTTCTTGAAATTGAGAGGGATTTTTCTTTGTTTAGACTAGCCATGGATGACATATTATGTCTCTGGAAATATTATTGATATTTGCCTAATGCCTTTGTAGTTCTTGGATGCTCCTGCTCGTACCTGCGGGCTTGCTGTTAAGGGGGCTGTTCGCTCAACTGCATTCCTTTCAGCTTTTGTTGGGATTTTTCAGGTACCTCTCTCTTAATCTTTCTCCACATGTCGATTAAATCTGCATGACCATGTTTTAAATCGTGTGATGCTTGGGCAATGCAAGGGAGTTATATGTATGCATAGAAAAGTCTCATCAAAAGACCACAAGCTTGTATATTGGATCGCAGGTGGTATGGCTGCTCTTTCCGTACTGTTGGAGAAAAAAGCTAGACGGAGTGAACTTGCTTTATATGTTCTTCCCCGAGCTGGAGCCTCATTGTGGTATATCTTAGTGAACCGCCACCTGCTTCCAGATATTAGGAATGCTGAGGTATTGCCTCTTTTCTTGCCATATTGCCATCCAAGACTTAAGTAACTGTAACCTTTTATTTTCTTTCATGCCAGGCACTTAAAGTTGACACGTTTTCAACTGTGACAGGTGTTTTTATTTTGCATCTGTATGGGAGGAATTATGTACTATTTGGAATATGAACCAGACACCATGGCTCCATTCCTGAGGGGCTTGATTCGCCGATTCCTTGCGAGCAGAATTAGCAGTCCTGGTATTGCTTCAAATCGTAATGCTTCCTACACATATTTGGAAACTCTTGATGCCATGAAAAAGCCAAAATTGCAAGATGGTCGGCCAGATGAAGCTTCCCCTTCTCAAAAATACAATCTTGAATCCATTCCAGGACTATAGGAGGGGGGGGACTCACGTTGGTGGTGGAAAGTACCCTCATTTTTTGAAAATAAAATAAATAAAAAAATCCAACGGTTAATTCAAAACTGTCGTAGTGAGTTATATTCAATTACTCAGTTCTATAGCAATTTTTTTGTTCTTTTTTTTTTTGAACTATGAAAGACGATTCCTGTCTGTCTCTGTTGAGCTATTGGAATCTTTAATTGTTTGAAAGAAAAGAAAGAATTTACAGCAAACACAAGGATGGAAGACAGCTGTTGAAATTGTGATTGTCAGATATTTCAAAATTTATCAAATTATAGAAAGCGTGGATCCTGCTCAAAATTCTGCGAACTGGTAGGTCATCTGATCAATAAAAGGAAAGGACCTACACCCGACCCACTTTACCCGGGGATCCTTAGAGGTGCAGGAGCCATTGGTACAAGAGAGTCACAAAATGCCCAACCCTGCCGCATCCTCTCAATCTTCCAATCAAACCCCATTAACCAGCCTCAAAGTATCTCTTAATACCCATTGCAGATCGAGTAAGGCTCCACTTAATTATATTTACATCAGTTTTACCTTCAATGGTAGAAGTTCCAGTCAAGGGTGTAAGACATCTATGGAAGCTAGAGGTGCCTCTGATTTTGGATACCTTTCGTAGGTCATATCATTACCAGTATGACTGCATTTTTACTCTTACTAGTGCGTCCGATAGGATTGGGCACAAAGTACGAAACAATTATATAAATATCAAAGCACCCAATAATCAAAACCATGTACAATCCATCGTATACAAGTAAACACAGCATCATCAACCTTAGTTTAGAAACGTTTACAAATAAGGTGATGACCTTAACCAAGCACGGCAAGAATTATAATAAACCAATAATCACAACGATTTGTACTGCTCAATCAAATTAGAAGCATGGAGGCGTGACGTTGGGGTGATAGTGCATCCCAAATTTTGCAAATAAGAGATCTGCCATTGACAACATAACAGAGAACGATGAGTTTCACAGCCATAGACAATCACACAGGACGATTTGTAATTAGGCTGGGAATTTTACAGCCTTACGACCCGAGCTTAAACTTACTAGAATGGGAACCAAAACTAAATGCTATCATATGAACGCAAGACACTTCTCAAAGTGCTAAAAACGAAGACTTATTTGGAAAATGAGATGATCATCTTATCTCATCTCAAAGTTTCTTATAATTTCAAATCTTTTTCCCAAATATCATTCAAACACATACTTCGCAATTTCAAACCAACTTTTTCATATAATCATTACAACTTTTTCAAACTTCCAAACAAAACACAAAAAATAATACCAACTTTTTCAAATTTCAAAAACAAATAATATATTTTAACAATATTTTAATTCAACTTTTTCTCTATTTTCACAAAACCCAACAAAACATCTTAACTCAAATTATTTCATTACTATTCACAAATCATTTCACTACTTAGAATTCTCATCTCATCTCATTATCGAAACATCCCCTAAATCATGATTATTCCAATCTTTGGCACAACTTAAAAATAAGAAAAAATTAGATATTGATACCTGTTTACATGTTGGTGCGGATGTACCCATCGACTTCTCAATCCTTAGTTTTTGGAAGTGCTCCTGAAAGGGGAAAAAAAATTTTCTTAGATTGATAACAACGACAAGTACATCTGGATTTTAAACATGGTTCTTTAATGGTTTCTAGTACAAGATGGTTTATCTGTAACACACCTCAAGTTACTTAGGAATAAAATATATTGAAATTAATCACTTCGAGCGGAGCAACTCCATAGAAAGAAAATGAAGAAGAAGATAAGAGAAAGAAAGTAGAATTTTCATTAAGTTTTTGGATCATGAACCCTAGAGCCCTTGGCTCGTACATAAAGGAGATGACCCCTACATGGGCCCAGACTAACACACTAAAAGCATACAAGAAAATAAAACTAAGGCCCACTAGTTATATTGTAGTCCAAATAACAAGTAGCATCAAAGTAAATGAGGTTGTAAATGAAATTAAACTGGCCCAAGGCCCATGTATTCCGTTCGTGGACTGTGACAAACCATCCCCCATAGAAGCACCTTGTCCACAAGGTGCTAGTTTTCTTGCCCACAACTGTCCCACCACCTGGGTCAAAAACAAGAATTTTCTTTGTACCAACAGCCACTTCATGTTTCATAATACTAACACCATGAAGGGATGTTGCTGCATACACCAGTCCCATAGTTCCGTTAGCTTTATTGACGCTTGATTTGAAAACCAAAGGCAATCCGAGTTTTGATGCAACAGTTGTGCCTTGCCATTTGAAAAACTTGCACCTCAAATGCGATGGTCTCTTGATGCATTTCACCAAACACGTTAAGCTCGAAACTCATACAACTAAGCTTACCTTTGATTGAGGTAAAATCAACACAAAAGGGGTTGGGTTCCCTTTTTGCCATGGAGAGCTGTGCTAGAAATTCTTGGGCAGGTTGTTTGCTGGAATCTAATTTCTTTATGGCTGCACCCTGCTCACTAGCTAAGACATCACGATATACTTTTCCATATAAGCCCTCGCCAATTAAGGCCCTAGTACCAAAATTATCTGTAATATCCTTAAACTCTTTTAGTGGAATGGTGGGGACAGCGATAGGCTGGATAGTTACAGGCCGTATATCTTTTGGCACAGATTCCTTGGCCAGATAACTATGATTAATGCCTATTGAATTATTTCCCAAGAACCGTTTAGTACTAGCAGCTCTATGCATATTATTTTCTCCCAAACAGCCGAAACAGCTCATTGTCCTTCCCAAATCTTCAAGCCCTTGTGTCAAACATATCAGAACTCCATTTTGAAGTTTGTCTTCAACACATTTGATGGTTGCTCTAATGGAATTCAACTCCAGAGTTCTTGACTCCTTTGTTGCAGCCATGCTATTATTGCCATTCTTCAATATGGTGCTAGTATTCTTTTTGGAGTTCTTGAGGGGTAACTTGATAAGAGAAACCAGAGGAAATCTTTCAGTCAAACCACACTTCACCAATTCATCAATAACTCTCCCAATTTCTCTTGACGAGCCGGATTTTGAAAGCACCACACTCCCTACAACAAACACTTAAAGATCAAACCCACGACACTCCTAATTGGCATTGTCACAAATACCTGAGGCACCCTTACTGCCTTTTTCATGTGAAGCACGAAGGCAACATCAGTTCTTCCATAAAATCCTCTCAAAGGTTGTGGGGAGCCTCTCATGGCAACACATCCCAGCAGAACAACATAATCAAAGTCCAAGGAACTTTCAGAGAAAAAGACAAGGATTGGCTTGTTTTCATCTCCCAATCCAGCAATAACAGGTTGACAGAAGTATGGACCAAACCTTTTCTCATCAAGAAGAGCAGAGATCATGCTTGCAAAAGTTTCAGGCTTCATGTCTCTCCCTTCACGAAGCTGATATGGCTTGTGCGGGAACACCAGTCGTTGATACAGAGTCTGAGCATCTGTGGCAAGTCTGGAGAGACCAAGGAATAAACGATCATGAATTTTATAAATCCATTGGAAATCGGTGTTGATGGTCAGCAGCTGAACTCCGAGTATGCGGTTGCTGGCAATGGCGAAGCAGTTCTTTCCCACCATCGCAATCAGAGCAAATCCATTGTACTTAAATATCACCAAGCGGCGATGACTGTAGGCCCCATGCTCAAATTCAAAGCTCTTGTCGTCATCATTGCTGAAAGGAGCTTCCTCAGATTCGATGGGTTCTTGATGCATTTCATCAAACACCTTACCAGCATGACACCAAACACCAAATGCCCCCCTATACGCAAACACCAAAACCATTTTAGGAAAGTCAGAGAGGCCATCTGAAAGACTGGCAGCAGCTTCCTCGGCCTTTTGTTTCTCTTCCTCAACTTCCAACTTTGGTCCCATGCCGTTAGCTTGTATGATTCTGCAAACTTCTCATCGACCACAATGAGAATATTGTCAAACAAAATGCCCTCCTGCATTGTCCAGATCAGTTTGATCTGCTTGGAGTAGTCGCGGCGGAGCAGAACGAGTCTGCGCTCGGCATCCTTGGGAGGGTCGGAGTGCCACCTGCTGCCAACGAAGTCAATGGGCTGCAGGAACTCGTGGGTATGTTGGTGGTCGTTGCGGTGGGAAAGTAGTGGAGAAGTTGCGGACGACAAAATGTGGCTGTCCAGCGAGGAGCTGGTTGGTGTTGAACCCATGGTCGATTGACAGAAAGATCTTCTCGCCGTGGTCCAATATTCCACAAAGATGGGCTTGGTTCAAGGTTTGATTGCCCAAATATGGCTGGCTCTGGCTTGGATGGGGAGAGAAGTTGAGGCACTGGAAATCGATGCCCACCAGGATCAAACTCCCATCTGATGGCTAGGCCTTCCCTTCTTAAGGTTAGTGAGTAGTTGTTGCTAGAGGTAACCGAAAGAAAAGAAATGAAGGTAACCAAAACCATTTCATTAAGCTTTTGGATCATGAACCCTAGAGCCCTTAGCTCGTACATAAAGGAGATGACCCCTACATGGGCCCAGACTAACACACTAAAAGCATACATGAAAATAAAACTAAGGCCTAAGGCCCACTAGCTATATTGTAGTCCAAATAACAAGTAGCATCAAAGTAAATGAAGTTGTAAATGAAATTAAATTGGCCCAAGGCCCATGTATTCCATTCGTGGACTGTGACATTATCAGCCCAAACTAAATCAGATATATTGAGGAGCCCTAAATAGGCAGTCTATCCTGTAGAAAATATGCTAAAAGATTCTGGATCACTTTTTAGAATCATTGACTAAATCAGACAGTTAATTGAGTGAGAAAAAGGAAAAAAAACCAAAACCAAACAAAAAAAGTGACTTTGCAATCAAAGGTGGAGAACACAGCATATTATAAGTGAAATATCAAACCTGCTTTTCCCTCATTAAATGGGCACGTTTATCAGCAGGGATTTGCTCCCATCTCAAAACCTAATGAAAAAAGAACCAAGCCTCCGTATATTAACAATATATAAAACTTTAACAAGAAGGGCAATCAAAGTAATGTTTTTCAGTTCAACAAGTAGCTGCTATGAATAGTGAAGCACTGTATATGTTGAAGCCACCCATTATTATCCTAAATTATAGGCCACAGCATACTTCTGAGAACCAGCAAATATACTTACATATTCTGCATATTGAAATGCTTCATCACAGCTCAGGCACAATTTCAGCGCACTCAGAACATCCTGACATATACATACATGTATATACGTATATATTTAATAAGTAACAAGAACTACAAAAGGTGCAATCCTAGTACACATGATGTATATAAGAAAAACACCTATCTAAAATGTTCTAACAAAGAAAACAGGATGAAAATACTTAATAAACTCTTAACTGAATTCTACCTTGATGTAAAAAGAAATGGGAACCATAATTGACATAAATACATATGAAAAGAATACTCTCATAGAACTTAAACATACAAAGGTTTGTTGTAAACAGAAGGATCACCCTGATAGAGTTAGTCATGAATTTTACTGGTTCCTAATTAAAGCTTTAGTTTCGAAATCATGCTGCACATAAAAAATATGCCACAGCATTGAAGTCAATTCAGTCACTCCAAAGGACAGCGCAAAAGATAAAAAGCAAAATGACATTTCTTGGAAAACATTAGAACCAATTTGACAGCGAAGTTTTCAGGCCACAAACATAATTGCTTATTTCTTCAAAGAAGAAATATTTACTTCAACCAAACTTAATTATAGGCTTCTCTAGCCCTGCACTTCAATTGTTCATCCGTAAAATGACCTATAGCAAACACTTTGTATAGTTTCATAACTTAAACAAATAAAAAACATTGCAAGATTTAGAAATTTCAGTTATCTCCTTAAATACAGTGTTCAGTCTTATGCTACTAGAAAATAATTTTAGAGAAAATGCGGTTAGCATAGCTAGGGTTGTGTCATTCAGGTAAGTAAAGAAATTGTAGTGCTATATTTTCCCAAGAATATTTTCCCAAGAATGGTATGTGTAAACTAAAAGCGAAAAATGCAATGCATGATTCTTGCATAGAAGGGGAGCATAGTAAAGAGCAGACAAATAATAACTTGTATTAAAATATAATTGCGCAGCTGAGAAAAAATATAATCAGAGAAACTATATGACCTTGTGTTTGTTTTTCTTGGCTCTTAGGCGTTCATCAATTACAAAGCCCACCTAAAAATACCACAAAGTGACATAAGTCAGTAGTCACACTTCCATTTTGTTTGCATTTCAATGATCACTGACTGAAATTATGAATTTTAGAAGTGCCAAGCACATGCTCGTTTCCTAGCTAACACACACAAACATTATCAACCACTTATATTTAAACTAGAACAATAAATCAACCTAGTGTGTTGAATTCGGAGGGGAAGAAATAGTAGAAATGAGAAGACCATGAGTGGATGATGAAAGGGATTAAAACTTTCCTCTTTCAATACTCTACTTCTTTGGACAACTGTTATAGATTTTAATAGACTCAGGGTTCGTTTGGACACTTAGGGGATGTTTGGGTAATGAGATGAGAATTTTGTAAATAGTAGTGAAATGATTTGTGAATAATAGTGAAATGGTTGGAGTTAAGATTGTTTTATTGGGTTTTAGGAAATGAGAAAGAAAAAGTAGAATAAAAATATTATAAAGTTAAAATTTTGTTTGAATATAATTTTTTAATATAATTTTTGTTTTGAAATTTAAAAAAGTTGTATTGTTTTTTGTGTTTTGTTTAGGAGTATGAGAAAGTTGTAATAATTGGATAATGATTAGATGAAAAATTTGAATGTTTGAAATTGAAAAGTGTTTATTTGAGTTATCTTTGGGAAGGAAATTACGAGAAATTTTGATATGAGATGAGATGAGATCATCTCACATTCCAAACAAGCCCTTAGAATATCTCAAAATATCTCAAAATAGAAGTGAAATAGTTTGTGAATAGTAGTGAAATGATTTAGGTAAAATGTTTTATTGGGATCTGGAAAATGAAAGAGAAAAAGCATGATAGGAAATATATGAGACTATCTAAGAATACTTGAGAACAGTGTTCCCAAACTAGCCTTCAGTTTTCATGAGTATCTTGCATCTTTTCTTTTCTTTTTTAATTTCTGATTAGGTGTTCCTGTTGTATGTGTATTGTGAACTTGGGCTATGCATTTTATGCTTTTTAATAAATTATTTGGTTACTTGAAAAAAAAGTAACTCTAGACCAACAAATAAGCAGAAGTCAACGTTATACCCAAAATTCATCTACTTATCAGTATTATGCATGAGACTCCTTACTCCTATAAATATAGATAATTTTACAAATCAGACCAGATCTCTTCTATTTCGCAGTGACAAACAATCTCTAAAAATTTATAAAATTTAACTCAATGTCAAGAACATCTTCATCTGGTGTCAAGAACATCTTCATTTGGAACGACAATACCATCATCATAGACCTTCAGCATTAGTATCAAACATCCTATGTTACCTTAAACACCATCAAAACTACTTGATTCCATGCATATCAATCTTACTAACTACATCGCTGAAACCTATTAATAACATGCCAACCTAAAGCACTTATATAATTATGTTATTTATATGAATTAATATGGCATGATAGAGAAAAAGATGTAAATAAATGGTCAAGTTTCTTCCTATATTGAGCACGTTATTAAGAGCATGTTATCTAACCTACCTACGTACTTCTTTTCATTATTCCCAATCCCAGCTGCTGTGGATAATAGGATGGAAAGAATTTTCCGTGCTTTCTTGTGGGGCGGATTGGGGGACAAGAAAAAATATTCCACTTGATTAAATGGGACAAGATTTGCACTCCCCTAGCTTGTGGAGGTCTGTGGATTAGAAAGCTAAGTATTTTCAATAAGGCTTTACTTGGGAAATGGGTGTGGCGATACCATCAAGAAAGCAAGGCTTTATGGAGGACCATGGTTGATGCCAAATTTCGACGTACTTGGGGAGGCTGGATTTCTAATGAAGGGCGAGGATCGTAAGGTGTGGACATATGGAAATTTATTAGGAAGGGCTGAGAGGATTTCATTTGTAATTTTAGATTTGTGGTGGGGCGTGGAAATAGAGTTAGATTCTGGGTTGATGTTTGGGGTGGTGATGTTGCTTTAAAGGAGGTTTTTCCTTCTATTTTCAGAATTGCATTGCATAAGAAAGCCTCTAATGCTGATTACATGGACTCTTTGAATGGCTTGCTGTAGTGGAATGTGTCATTTACCAGAGTAGTTCAAGATTGGAAAGTGGGAGACATTTCTGATTTCTACAACACCTTGTATGCATTGAATTTGGAACATGTCATGGAGGACAAACTGATGTGGACAAGAAATTCTCAGTTAGTTCTTTATATAAGGCTATGTATACTCACTCTTCTCAGAATTTCCCTTGGAAGTGCAGTTGGAAGAGCAAAGTGCCCCTAAAAGTTGCTTTCTTCGATTGGCTGGCCTCTCATGGTAAAATTCTGACCATAGACAAGTTGAGGAAGCGTGGTTTCTTCATAATGGATTGGTGCTTCATGTGCAAAAGAAATGGTGAATCGACGGACCATCTTCTTCTCTATTACGATGTGGCAAAGGCTCTATGGGATGAAGTCTTCTTAAGGCTGGACATTGCTTGGGTGATGCCCAAAAAAGTAGTAGACCTATTGGCTTGTTGGAGCGAAACACAAGGAAATCGTCATGTAGCGGATGTTTGGAAGATGGTGCCCTTATGTTTTATGTGGTGTATATGGAATGAGAGGAACGGAAGATGTTTTGAAAATAGTGAACATTCATTGGAGGGGATTAGAGACTCATTTTTCCAAACTGTTACTTTGGGCTAGGACTATCATATTAGATGGGGCTAAATTTTAGCGACTTAACCCCTAAGGGATTGGCTCAAGTGGTAAAGGCCTTGGGCTTGGGGTATACTCCACAGGTCCAAGGTTCAAATCCCCTTGGGGGCAAACAATCCCTAGAGGCCACACCCCCTGGTGAAAAGCCAACGATTTAACTAGTTCCGTGCAAGGAAACTTCCGAAGTGAGGTGCACGGGACCGGGGTTTACTCTGCAGGAGTGGGTCCGAAAGGCCCTGCCTTGGAGAGGTTCCCCGACATAAAAAAAAAAAAATTAGTGACTTGTATGCATCATCTTCTTTTTTTTGTTCATAGGCTATAATTAGGCATTTCTCTCTTGTATACCACCTGTATACTCGGGCTATGCCTAATTTTGAAGATCAATAAACTTTATTAATTATAAAAATAAAAATAAAGAATATATGGACACAAAATGACAAAAAGAATGACTGAATTTTTTGATCTAGGCGTATATTTTACTTCAGATACCATATAAAACAAAATTTACTACACTACCCAGTACTTGCTTGCAAAACAAAATTTGAGAAACAAGAAGTCACCTTGTCAAGCAACCTCTTGGGATTCTGAAATGCTTGCTTCTTGGCCCATTGATGGAATAAGTGGGAAATGACTGATCTGTCCTCCACACTGAATCTGAAACAGTAACAACGAATCAAGTTCAGTTACAATATCCTTTTTTTTTATTGGCACCAGGTGTCCGAAAACAAAGTCTCGACTAATCCCGGGAATGCACAAGCCCTCAGCAAGGAGTATCCTGAAAGTGCACTTCGGATAATTCAAGGGAAAGTTCCCCCAATCCGATGGCCCCTATAAATTATTTACACCTTAGAGGATTTGAAAACTTTAAAACAATGTTAAATAACCCATCATAAATGGTAGAAGAACCTTCTTAAGAAACTGCTTCCATTGCTTGCCTCAACTGTTTCATTTAAATCCTTATGAAGACAAGTATTTAGCAAATCATTTGGCACCATGTCCACTTCAGAAACTTCCTTTTCTCTTGGCATATTAACAGAAAATCGTGTGGTTCCATTTGGAATGTGTTCCCGTTTTGTTTGTAAATCTTGCACTCTGAGTTCAGCCTGGGTAAACAAGCCATCCATTAAGAACAATGCAAAGAAAGTACTACTGCAGTTGATTCATATATGATGTGAATAGCCAATGTGAACAAACCAAATTCCAAAGTGTTTCTCCTTATATCTAGGATTCAATAATTAAATAAGTTACATGGTTCATTATAAGAAAATTTAGCTTAATAATAAGACATCATAATTAACAGCCAATCATCCATCTCAACACAAACACATGTTCCCAGATCAACTTATTTTGAAACAATATAAATGAAATGCTGGAAGACATCATAACCATGAAATTCTCTACATGGTAATACTATTATCAGGCGAAAACCTTTCTATTATTGCTACCAAAACAATAACTTATGAGCAGGATCAGCATGACAAACCTGAACCTCACAAAGATGATCTGGAATTTCTTTGAGAAATCTTGATGGTTGAATCATCTAAAAAAAGAAGACTTTATTACTTAAATGGAAAACAATATTAACATACTAAAAATCATAAGAAACACATACCAATATTTTCAACATTAAATATGACTACGAGTTAAATTTTTTTTCCAGCAAGTTTCAAAATTTTACCAATTACCAACTTAAAGAAATAATCATTGTTTGAAATTGTATAAAGTCAGCTTCTTGAAATTTTAAAAACTAGCGAGTAGTAAGTTCCAAAAATGTTGAAAAATTGAGGATCAACTCTATAGATGTTTCATGCCAAAACCTGCCAATTGGAATTCATCATAACATAGAGGATGAAGAGTTTTTTCCGAGCACGAGTCATTGCAACATATAATAGCCGCCTTTCCTCCTAAAAATACAAAAAACAAACGTACTTGACTACCCCACTAAAAATATATAAATAAAAGAAAAAAACAAATCAATATTGCAAGAACAAATTTACCTCAATTGAGGTGCCATTTTCCTTTGCCATACCATTAAATTCGTGCAACAAAGGAATTTCTGATTCATTTGCCTGCGCTATTGGTTTGAGCATTAATGCAAAGGGAAATGGCTTCAACTATATTATAATATCTTCATGGGTTAGGAAGGAAAAATGACCAGTCACAATAAGATAAATCATGGTGTACAAGGAAGCCATTTGTTAAAAGAAGCATGTCAAACAAGCTAGTAGATCAATGAAGTCAAGTACCTTAACTATGAAAACAACATCCCATTCTAAGCCTTTTGACTACACAAGAAAGAAGAGATGGATTAAAAAAACATTGAGCCAAGGATATTGTCAAATGCCACAATAAGACCAACAGAACAGTACTAGCAAATAAGAATAGACCTGATGAATGGTAGTCAATGTGATAGAATTTTTATTATCTTGTCTCCGAGATTGAAAATTTTCTTGCTCACGCTCAGATATGAACTCAATAAAAGCTTTGAGCACACTAAGACAACCTTTCTCTTTTGATACCATTTTGCTATCCCCTTCTACAGCAACAAATTTAGTTGATATAAATTCAGAGACATCATCCAGTAAGTAATGAAGAACCTGCAGGGACATGTGACCAAATTCCAACTGCATATATGAACAACATTAACCGAGGACAAATTAATTTGAAACTTCAAGATGAAAACTCCATACTTACCGATCTTATGTCATTGTCTTCATTCAGCAATTTCCCCCCATCAACATCAATAATTGCTCGTTGCTCAAGCAGGTATTTCTTAAAAATGAAGGCATGACAAATAGATAAAACATTGATGTAAGTACAGTGTCAAAACAATGATATCAAATGTTTGAATATAAAAGGCATGCCTATTGTTAAAAGTTTCATTCAGATGCTAAGTACCCCTCATAAAAAGAACAAGAATGGTAGAAAGTAATTCGTTGAAGCTCACAAGAAGATTACTCAGCAAACATATTCATGTAAATAGAATACTCATAACATTCTCCACATTAAAATAGAACTGTTTTTTGTAAACACATCAAAATATTATAGTTGCAGCTAACATTAAATATCTAAGGGTAAGAAAAAAGTGAAAGATGGTAAAAGATGCTATACAGGAATAAAAGAAAAGCGGATAAGGAAGACCAAGAAAATTTGACCACCGCATCCTTTATTAAAAAATCAGCTCATAAAATCAATATAAGGGAAGACCACTGGTAACAACCAATTTAAAGGTTAGATACTTTTATGGGAAAAGCAAATGTACTTTAAAGTAACACATAAAAATGAAAAAAAAAAAAACACACATAATAAAACAAATAAAAATTTCCTACTTCATAGAAAAATGGGTTAAAGACTTAAAAGGGAGGACAAACCTGGGGTACCATGTTTGCTACTGAGGTTACAACAGCTGAAATTGATTGTTCCTGTAAGCATTGATATGCAGCGTTAATTTACTTGAAATTAAGTAAAACAAATTGACTGCTAGAATGGAACTATATCGATAACAGGCCAGATTACACCATTATAAAGTGAAAAATAATGCAAGCATCAATCCTTATCTTTAAAGAAGGAGATAGATACATGGAGATTCTTTACAAATTAAGGAAAGAAAAAGAAAAGGAGAAAAAAACTTGGAAAATTTAAGAATTTCCTATGAACCGCACAAAGATTGAAATAATATGATAGTTAAAGAAATATTGGATTAGAATTAACTAAAAAATTAGTTTATTTCATTTATTGCCACCACATAAAAAACACTACTCCTAACTGATAATAAAAATCAAGTCAAGGATTCTGCAGTGAAGCCAAGTCTATTTACCCTGTGAACAAGTTTTGATAACATCTCAAGTGTTGACAACACCTTGCGTCCTTGGGTAAGCTGACTCCTATAATCAATTGCACTCATATTTCAGGATATATAAAGAGAACGTACATGGTATATAGTCATACAACATCGACAAAAAAAGCTGATACACGTGTTTATGAGAGAGAGAAAGAGAGATCCTGCTGTTTAAGAGAGTTGGGGAACTTCTGGATTAACTACCATGTTTCTCAAAAGAAGCACACTGCTATAGTAACATTCTGGTGCATGCAACAAGTGGCATAGAAATTTCTTCAAATCCTGGAAGATTTAGGGCTCGTTTGGACACAGAGATAAGACACAAAATTATCAAAACTTCTCATACTTTCATTTCCAAACATCACTCAAACACAAAAAACCTTTCAATTTCAAATCTACAACTTTTTCATCTAATCATTACCTAATCATTATCCAAACACATAAACCAATACAACTTTTACAAAACTTTCAAAACAAAACACAAAAACCAATACAATATTTACAAAACTTGAAAACAAAACACAAAAATTAATACAACTTTTACAGATTTCAAAACAAAAATAATATTCAAACAATTTTTTAATTTTATAATATTTTTATTCAACTTTTTCTCTCTCCTTTTCCAATACCCAATAAAATAGGAAAATGCTACTTTCCCCCCCTCCAAGTGGCCCCCGACTTTGCCCCAAGTGCAAAAGTGTGTTTTTTTTTTTTTTTTTGGAAAATGCTAGTCCCCCCCCCCCCAAACAAAAGTGCCCCCCACTTTGAAGTGTGTTTCTTTTTTGTTTTAATATTTACAACAACAACAAAATTGCACTAGGGGGCAAAGTGGGGGGCCGAGTAGTACCACTAATAAGATATCTTAATTCAAACCATTTCATAATTATTCACAAAATTTTGAGATACTCCAAGTGTCCAAACGAGCCCTTATTAATTTTAATACCATCACAAGCAACGAAAACGACCTTATACATCAAAACGGACTAGCCATGGGCAAGGATTTTATAGGTTTGGATCAGGCCATTCACCTCCCTTGCCCACTGTTATTGTAAATGCCAATTTCCATAAACGCTAACCATATTCAACTATATAGAAATCCTAATCTTCAGGCAGCAGACAGCATCAATGATGCTTATAATAATCTACACACACACACACATGCATAATAAGAACAATGAGCTACCATCTCAGCTAAGAAAATTGAAAGAAATTAGTTTAACATAACCTCTTGAAGGTACCAGAAATCTTTGCACAGAAAATGTCAGAGGCAGCTGATATAAAGCTGCACTTTCTAATAGTTGATATTTTGTCAATATGGTCGATTACCTGCAGGAAAGAAAGACAAGACTCAGATATTTCAGCCCCATGGACAGCAAACACATCTACAACAAAAAGAAAGACAAATAGCACGCATACTGCACACACAGTCACAAGAGTTAAGAGAAAATCTAATGTATAATATTTAATACAAAATAATATCCACTCATGGATGATAAAACAAAACATGTACCCTCTTCTTTTCCTCTTTGTCAAAAGGAAGTAAAGCCTTGAAGACCCGACGATATGGGCCATCATCACATGCGGGCAACGTTGTTCTAAGCATAGAAATAATGGCTCTGACTACCTATCACAAGACAAGAGCTAAATCAACAACCAAATTACAATAGTAAATCTGTTGGCCTGCAAGCCAGAACAATGATGAGATAATGGTAATGATTTCTACAAATCAGATAAATAAAAGGACACAAGCATATGGAACATAATCATTAGCACCAAAAAAGGAAGGAAAGCTGTACAAAGAGGTCAAGAATTAGGTCCCACGTGCACTCAAATGCACAGGTGTTAAAAACTCGAAGTAAGCAAACTTGATGACAAACCAGAGGTTTGTTTCCTAGAAAAAATAACAAAAGCAAATCACATTATAGAGTTCCCGTAAAACACAAGTCGATATTTTCAGTCAAACATTAACAAGAAACAGTCAGTGTCAAGTATTCACACATATGCACACAAATTTTTGTATATACGTGTCAGTACATATATATATATATATATATATTTTTTGTGTTGGTATATATATGTATGTCAAGACTTCTTTCAACTGTACAGGAGCCTAGCTGTAATTTCTAGTCTTAAACCACTTGAGATCATCAACTGCAATATAGTTGATGGTTACCAACAGAAACTAATCACATCCAATCTATAAGTAAAATAACAAACTGATTTCTCAGAGGCCTAAAAATTTATATAACATTTCTTTAAATTTTCAGTGTATGGATAGATCTGCTCTTTTCTTTTTATTAGCGGTAAAAAATTCATAAAAGACAAATCAAAAACCATATAAGAAAACAATTAA
Source organism: Cyclocarya paliurus (assembly GCA_029856935.1). Lineage (NCBI taxonomy): Eukaryota > Viridiplantae > Streptophyta > Magnoliopsida > Fagales > Juglandaceae > Cyclocarya > Cyclocarya paliurus. Next base: position 5,400,484 of record CM056949.1, on the reverse strand, counting down.
ATCTAGCTTATTCAATATCCTATGAAAGCTAAGAACATATTTTCTTCCATCAGATTAAGGAGCCTCCTGGGCGGGCATAGTATCATGGCATCATACAACTATTAGATATCATGCCTTTAAATAGTTGTGCATGTTTTAAGCACCCTTAAAAATTCAAAATTAGTGCAATACATATAATATATGTGGGAGTTTTCTTCATTTTCACATTTTGACAGCTTCCATGGGGGTAATGACAATACCTAATATAGATCAGCATAACAACATGAAAACATTTCTGACAGCGATTTCCAGTACATGCATCACATCTTTGTAACCCAGGAAGGTATCCATGTGAAAGAAATTATAAACTTCCAAATCTTATTTCCCATAACCTAGTCATTATGGAAGCTAAAGAAATTACACGAGGCAAGAATGCATCCTCAAGATATGTAACGGCACCAAGCATCACACAACAATAGAGATTATATCAATACAATTAACAAACATCATAGTAGAGAAAACACTTAAATGAGAGACCCCACATGCATAACATCCTCAGTATAATCAACCAGAATAAATGATACAGAAGAAAACCTTTGTGAACTAAAAATAATGTCAAAACCTTTTTCCTATAGAATGCGATGCCATGAATATTAAAAGGTATTTTCCTCTCACGGAAAGCCATTTGGAAGACTTTTCCTGATACCTGTAGCATAAAACATTAGAACGTAATCAGTCAGTGGATATCAAAAAGTTCTGTATCATGAAAACTTTTACTGTGGCAGCTAAGTGTTACCTGCCTCCGGTAAAGGATTGCAATGTTTTCATAAGAGCAGTTAGAAGCAGAACCATTAGAAGCAGTTTCCAAGATTTTGTCAACAACAAATGAACATTGTGCATCTTCAGTGTGACATTCTTTGATAGTTATCTGTGCATTACGGGCCACATAATTAAGCAACCAGCTACAAAATATACCAAATTGCATCAAAAATATTGTTCTGATATGATGAATAAAACAAATAAATTACCTTAGATCCAGAAGAATTATCAGTAAGAACGTCTTTTAGCTGGCATCGCTTCCTATTATTCCGTATAAGAGACGAGGCAGCCTCAATGATACAGCGTGTGGATCGATAGTTTTTATTTAGTCTGACCTGAATTATAATGGTATAACAAAGTTTAAAAATAATAATCAACCACTGCCTTTAATCTCCTTTTTAAAAATCCAACTCTAGTTATACAAACTTTCAGAGATACTGTAAATATAATCAAGGAATAGACATGAGTGAAAGGACAAGGCAAACCTCTTTGTAGTTTGGAAAATCTTTGCGATAGGAATCAAATCCAGAAATGTCAGCTCCATTAAAACTAAAAATGGACTGCAGTAGGACAGGTTTTATTGCACTTTAGAACTAATAAGAAATAAAGAAATAAAATCAATTAGCAAACAAACAACAAACCAGAACAGAAGTAACACATAACAAAAACTTCAGTTGTAAAAGAAATAGCAAGCACACCTGATCATCATCACCAACAATGGTTATGCGGTTATGAGATGCAAGAAGCTTTAGAAGATTGTATTGCATGGAACTCGTATCTTGAAACTCATCTATCACAATGGCTTTCCAGGAATCCTGACACTCCTTGAAAACTTATGATTGGAAAAAAAGAGCAAGCCATCGTCAAAACATAAGTTACTACTGAATTTGCAGACGTTGGTTAAATTTAGTTCAGATAATATCAACCTTGGGGAAAATTGGTAAGCAGCTTTACAGAGCAGCTGATAAGGTCATGGTAATCTAGAGCATTACAAGACCTTAGAATGTCGTTGTAGTTCCCAAGAATTGCAGCCTGAATTGAATCCAGAGCTTAGAATCACAAAACTGTAAGCATAAGTACAAAAAAAAACCACAACGGTCATCTGACAGCTTACTCCTATTTCATCACCCATTTCACGGCATTGTTCAGGAGTCTTTCCAGAAGCTTTAGCCTGAAATTGGATAAATTAAATGCATTGTAACACCCACTCACGCCATACACACTCACCCACAGACACACACACTATATATATATATAATTTATATATATATAGAGAGAGAGAGAGAGGGGGGGAGAAAGAGCTTCCAGTGGATGTCAATTTTGAGTCTTGACCCATTCCCACAGACTTCCTCTCCTAGCCCTTTTTAGCTGTTTGTTGGCAGTTTTGTTGCAAGATACCTTGGTCAAAAATTGCATATACAAATTTCCAAATGTTGATGTAATTATTAAATAAATAAATAAAACACTAAAGATTGCTTTGGAGGCTTTCTAGTTGACTTTTGTTTTTGACAGTAAATAACAATTTTATTAATATAGCAAAGCCAAATAGACGGGACATTTTATCACAAATTGATGTTGATAAACCTGTGGTGATTTCCGTGCAAAATATTCCATACCCAGCCCCCACCCCCAAATGAAAAAGGAACAGCTAGTTACATAAAAACAGAAGAAGCGTTTGAACCTCTAAGGGCATTGGATTTGACAGGATAATTGAAGAAAAAAAAAAGAGTTAACAAATTTGGCAATAATAATAGCAATCACTGGCTTTATACTAGATCTTCTAGCATTTAAATTGAAAAACACAGCAATGCCTTATGAATAGCATTAATTCAACAGCAACCTTAGTCACGAACTTCAGCCATGTCTTTGACTTATCCTTAAAATATTGTGGAGACGTTATACCACTAGACTCTTCACCAAGTATGCAGGCATTATGGCTTTGTCTACTCTTCTCATTTTCTGATAATCTCAAAGCCTCAATAATTGCTCTTCTTTGTTGTCCATGTCCATATATTAGGAATTCTGGTGTGCGCCCTAACCTATAACATCAGCAACATCTTAGTCCTCAAACAGTCTCAATGACCACATAAAAAGGGAGGGAAAGAAACAATGGATGCCAAACAAGTTCATGGATTGGCATTTTAGAGTTAAAATAGAAGGACGATTAAAATCATGATGCAAACAAGCCATTGTACATCAAAAGCGAGAAATATATATGGTACTTGGTGTGAGTCAAACCACACTTTCAGTTATGCCTTTTCACTTTCCTAACTTTTTAAAAACAAAACGGATTCGTCCAATGTACATCATTATAGAGTGCTCAATAGAAAAAGATTCTGGTGATGGTGATTATCCATATTCATTTGCATGCTATGTAGCAAATCCAGAATATGGCTTTAATATAGAGAACCTTGGATAACAAAATGGGAGGTTTACTGAGCCAGCAGCTCAATTTTGAATAAATTTCAATTAAGCTAAGCATGTGCATACTTCTCCGCATGTGATCGACAAAGTTGCAAGGAAAATGAGTGGAACGTGCTGATTGTAAGCTCCTTAGCTGTTGCCTTTCCAGCCACTGCTCCTATGCGATCCCTCATCTCAGAAGCTGCTGCTGTAGTAAAAGTCATTGCCAGAATGTTTGACGGACTAATTCCCTAGACGTAGTTTTTAATGCATAAGAAATTAAAGCAAAAGTGGGTAATCAATTCAATTAGAATACTAATTTAGAAGGACAGAGAGAATAGAAAAGAAAAGAAAATTCCAAGTTAAGGAGACAAAGCACACAGAAACAGATATATCAGAGAAGAAAATTGGCTATACCTCATTAATCAGCATTAACACACGCCCAACTATTGTGGAAGTCTGAAAAAGCAAGAAATTCATCTCAAACAATGGAAGAAACATTAGGGTATTAATGAAGTATACCAAATATATCAAGAAAAGCATTGTGCTATGTTGGAGAAAGACAGAGAGGTGGGGAGGAACCTTTCCACTTCCTGGACCAGCAACGATCATCAGTGGGATTGAAAGATCACTACAAGCTGCTTCTCGTTGCCTGTCATTCAGAGACTGCAAATATTTCCCGCACTCCTCGGGCATATCCCCAGTCCGTGTAGGCTGAGAAGTATCTGAATCATTTTCTCTAGAGTCCAAACCGCTCCCAGAGACCGGTGTGCCTTCCTTTACAACACCGCCATGTACAGTGGTAGAATCCAAACTGGCGCCTGGATCACAAGTACTATTACTGTTATGCTGCGTACCTGCAAGAATGTCACCACTTGGAACTGACCTTTCAACTTTTGCTGCAAATTTCTGCACGCAGAAACCGTCTATTTCTTCCAAAATGGACTCATCAAATTCATCATCTTGAATGCAATCCATCCTATTTGAACATTCTGGTTGTTTCATGGGAGTTTGACAAGAGTCTAACACGACGTCATTCTCTAGAAGAGTAAAAGTTGTCCTTGAATCGGAACTATGATCAATCGATTCCCTCCTGTTGATAGTTAAGCCCCCGGAACATGAACTGCTGCTATTTTCACAACCTGTTGATTTGAACCCCATCACAAGAGAGGAGGACGGTGTGTTTGTTGATATCTCTGCGAGAGGAACTCTGTTGATGCTGTCAACACAAGCCGGAGTTGCAATTCCATATATATCCCTGATTCAGATATTGAAAAGATCAGCATTATCAGAAATATCGCATTTAATCAATTAATTTTCTCACAATGAACAAACAAGAGAAGATATATCAACTAATAGAATCGCTAATTAACATATGCGTCTTCATCCTGAAACTCCGTAGATCCCTCAGACCCGATGGTTTTGAAGCTTGGGACCTGATCGGATGCCTAGCGCTAACTTCCGGAAACCAACAGGAAATGTGAAAAGAAAAAGAAAGTTTGTCGTAGAAAAGCTTTTACTTATGAGGAGAAGATAGACGAGAGAAAAGAGCGGTAGCGTCGAGGCGAGGCCGTTTGCGAGCAAGCAGTGCCTTTGCGGCTCTGAAATTCCGAGATATTCGAGCTCTCTGTTCATTGGAGATTTCTCCAAAAGACGATTGAGGCACGATAGGATGAGCATTTTCCTTATACATCAATAAAAGTTTCTCAAAAGCTGAACCCTAGTCGGTGGAGGAGGAGGAGGAACTTTTTCTGTTTGGTTTCTTGAATCTTCTGTGTTTTTGTTGCTTTTCCCCCTTCTTGTTAAATTCAAATTAAAAAGGGCTTTTGCAGTGAGCAACTTAAGATCAAATATTAAAAAAAAAACACTTTAAATGGGCTTTGGTTAGGAAAATATTTTTTGTGGGCTTTGAAAAGCGTACGCGTCACGCTTTGTTTGTTTGTTTTTTTTTTTTTTTTTTTTGGTTAAAAGTGGAAAGGAGAATAATTTAGGGGGCACAGAGAGGAAGTGATGGAGGCACTGCAAGCCTCGTATGGAGGAGACGCTTCCTCCGATTCGGACACTGATGACGCAACTCCAGTCACTACCAACTCCAAGGAATCCCCAAGCCCTTTGCCCCCACCTCCTCTCTTCCTCCTCAACCCTTCCAATTCCACTCCCGTCGGTAACTTACCCACCAATGTTCTCTATTTTCTCGATTTCATTGTTTGTTACTGAGAGAAGCCCACAAAAGTAAAAACCTTTTTTTTCTTTCTTGAAACCCATCATTAAAAAAAAAAAAGAGCAAACGTTTTTATCAGCAGCCAAACAGAGCTGAAGAAGATTCTTGATGGTTTTATAATTTATGAAATGATTATAAAACTTTGCTCACTAAGCGTTTGATATTTTGATTGTTATAAGGGACCATGGACTGCCCGCAAACTGGACAGGCCGCTAGAGTTAGGAGCTTTCCCCATGTAGAAGGGAACTACGCTTTGCATGTGTACATTCCTGGTAATTCAGTTTCTTAATTATCGTTAACACGCTACTTTCTTGGCTTTTATTTATAGAAAATATATCAATCTTCCTGTCAATATCACTAATCTTGAGAAAGTGGAACTTCTTCTTTGGGTTGCTTTTTATGCAAACTGAAAAATGGACAAGCTTTGTCTGCATGTTGATAACTAAATGTGGTTGCTGATGTTGACGCTATCTTGTGCTGCCAGTCTTTGAATTCGACTGACCAGTACTTGGAAGGGAAAAAGTTGTACAGACTATGATAGTTTTTTTCCAGATCCAGTTTATGAGATTTTTCCTGACTGAAGGCTCAGCTGAAAGGTTGATGCCTCTCTTGATTCTTTTTGGCTATGACTAGTTCTTGAGTGCATTAGTGACAAATATTTGTAATCTTTGTCATCATTCTGCCCTTGTTATCAGTAAGGGGGAACATACAAGTGCACTTATTTAAAACACCGTGTTCTTTTTATTTCTGATTGGCTTGAATATGTCCATTAGACTTTTGTGAGCTTATATCTTTCTAAATCAATGTGCTTCAGTTTACATACCATCTGTACCAAAGAAGGAGTTGACCTTGTTTTTGAAGAAGCTAGCATCTCTTGTACCTGGTCTTCATGTTGTTGATGTTGATGTTCCCCTTAACAGTCTCTATAAGGATGATCACAAGCTTGAACAAGTTGCCCTAGGAAGGGAATTCCACATTAGTTTGGGAAGAACTGTTCCCATTCGGGCGCACCAGATTGATTCAGTGGTGGCAATCCTTCGGCAGAAACTTCAATTCCAGAAGCGGTCTGATTGTATTTTCTAGCATGTGAATTTTAGTTTAATTCTCGAGCATGAAATTATGTGCTTTCACATCAATGCATAATTTTCTTGTGAAACAGGTATTGGATTGATTTTAGTAAGTGGCAAGTTTTTGTTAACGATGATCATACACGAACCTTTTTATCAATGGAAGTTATTACAGGAGGATTAGCTGAGGTATCCTGCGCATTCTTTTATTTTCTTTTTCCTTTTCCCTCTCTCATTACTTTCACGTTTTCTTTCTTTTTTTGTTGCTAAAGTAGAACTTCCAAGTTTGAATTTGTCATTGAGATGCTGATTTGCTGCCTTTTTTCTTCTTATTCCCCTCCCTGCAAGTCTTTGGTCTAGCTTTGTCATATTTTTCTGCACTGTAGTCGATGCCCACTTGGGGTCTGGTTGTGTTGTAGTATATTCTGCAGTTATTGTTTCTTAAGAAGCATGCTTGTTTCCTATAATACTAAATAGATGTGGTATTCATTCTGGCTTCAATTTGGTTCAGATAAGAAAGCAAATTCACTCTGTTAATGAAGTTTATAAACTTCACAACCTTCCTGAGTTCTATAAGGTAGGTGTATTTACCCTCTTGTTTATGGTTATTTAATTATCGAAGTTTTAGCTGGCGCTTTCTTGAATTTACAGCAGAGAGAAAGCTAGGAAGATTTTCTTACAGCAAATGATTATGGTTGCCAATGTTGGTTTTGATAACAGGATCCGCGGCCACATATATCCTTAACTTGGGCATTGGGTGACATTAGCGATTCCCTAGAGAGGGTGGTTGAAGAAGAAATGAAGAGATTCAATGTTGGGAGCTCATTACATAAACGCATTTTTACCAGTAAGTTTGGTGGTATCGAATGTAAGATTGGTAATAAAACATATAAGATATGTAAATTTCAAGATGAATGACTAAGCCTCATGATTGATAGTGTCTATTCTGGAGAATTTCACTTCTGATGGTGTATTTGACGATCGACGTTGCTTACTCCCACCTCCACATTATGAATTTTATGATAGAAGCTGGATGGGTAAAGAATTATAAAATTATAATTATTTTACAACTCTTATCAAATTGAGCGTACTTTAGTATAATATGAATTATAAATTGGTTATAAAAGAACTATAAATATATCATTACCCATCTCTCGACGTGGTGAAAAGCTCTATGGTTTGCTAATGATAATAAAAACAAAACGTGAAACACTGGTGTTGTTTGATAGAAGGGAAGCTGAACAGAAGAAACAACAAAGAGTACAAATCTATTTTATAATTATTATTATTATTATTATTATTTTGATAAACTTACAATGAGAAGAAACAATGAGAAATACAAATCTATTATTTGTTGCGGGTTGAAAAATGTTTTCCTCTCCTTTCGTTTACCTATACTTTCACAGAGAAGAAAATGCTGAACTCCTCCGCTGTTTGTATCTACAAAAATAGATGTGTTATCAACAAATACAGTTACGGTAATGCTTCTGAACATCCCTGGGAGACTACAATTCGTTGGTACACAGATGTTCATGTGTTTCCTTGAGCTGTTTGTATATACAGAAATATTTACGATGTGATCAGAATACTAAGTATAGTACAAGAGAGGCAGCCCATGACGATGCAGGTTGCAGTTCTTAGTCGAAGGGATCAATCCGAGGGTCATGTTCACTAGCCATAGCCATTCCGGTACAAAGGCACGTGGGGCACATAACCTGACGAATTAGAAACAAGTGTTAAAATGGAAATGGTGGTTTGAAACTTGCATCTGCTCTCTAGATTTAAAGCTTAAAACAGAGGAAAAAACTGGGGAATGTAGGAACTTCAACTTCTATAAGTCGTTTGATTCCGTTCATTAGTGGGGCCATCTAACGAGGTTTTTTTTATGCTAAATGCCCAGAGCATCATATCCTTGATACCTATACCATATATAGTGCTGAAATCCTACGTCTTGAATTCAAGAAGGAGCTGTTCCCCCATATGCATATGAGCCATGAACACTGAAGTGTTAGGGAGAAACGACAATCAAATATCCACATATATTGAATTTCTCATTCAATAGACGCCAAAAATATTAGAACCAATTGTTAGATGTACAACCTTTCCAGATCCTGAACAATTCGAGCATCTTTCTGTTTTAGATGGTGATACAGGCTGATCTCCACCATTGGTTGTTGATATTGGTTCGATAAGAACTAGTGCTCCGCTGCTTGAACAGCGAGCACAAGCAAGATATCCTGCATCGACCAATTAAAAAAGATCAAGAGTATATTTCCTGAACAGGTACATATCCTCTTCTCGGGCATGAAACTCAAGCACTTGCTCTATTCAATCACAAAGTGCACCAAACAATTTAATCAATCGTACGGTTTGGTTAACAGGAAGAAAAAACGAATGTTCAGTTAATTTCAATTTTATCTTTTATTCAAATAAGAAGCCATAATTTGATACCTTATTTTAAGTGGGCACAATCAGATTAACGCCCTAAAATTTTCTAAATTTTGCAATAATCCAAATTTCTTTAAAAGTTTCGAATTTCGATGGGGAGACCTGCCCCCAAACAAGTGTATGAGGCTCCACACCAGCTCAAGTATAATTTAGTAAAACCATCTCAAATATGGATATAAAAAACAATAGCAAAAAAGAAGAGATTCCAACATTGATACCAGTTCCAAGACAATATTTGCATCTTTTATGCTCCTGCTGTTTTACATTGTTTATTTCAACCACCATCAATGCTGAGATGACCCCAACTGCTCCTCCAGAGAATGATGCCACAATGGGATCCACCTGACTGCAGTTATGTGACAGGAAAGCTGATTAATAAAGAAACTACAGAAAGCAGTGTATGGCCATCATTTACAATATATTCAAATAAACATGGATTACATGGGGTTCATTTGACTGAACGTCTACAATTTCCAGATCTCTGTAAATTACAGTTGTTGCAGCTCCAAATTCAGCCCATGCCTACCAGATGACCGAAATGCAATTTTACAAAGTTTGAAGTTTTGACTTAAAAATAAATTTGGTGCACCACATTGTGTCATACACAAAACAGGTGGTACTTAGTATTCTCAGAGTCCCCAGTCTATGTAAGAATTTTGGGCAAAGGATTAGCTTAGAATAATAACCAACAAACACTCTCTAGTATTAACAATAAATAAATTTTCCCCTATCCGAATAACGCATAAAGGATAGTGGAAAACATATAACATGCTTAACTCTAGTTTTATCGCCTCCAATAAACTTTTCCCAAATTGAAAATATATTCCAAAAATATGCAAGTTCATGAATATCATATTTTTGTTACAATAGAGATTGGTAAGTGATGTAATTTCATTCATTTCCCAAGTTAGATAAAGATATAGTGAGTGCATCACCAAGAAAAACTTAAAAGGGAGCTAACTAGAAGTTCAAACCGCTGAACAAGAAAACTTCTCATAACTACATCTAGCAGAGAGGTGACTCCTTTCTTCACATATTGACATATTGTTTGTAAGGTCTTCAGTTTGGATATTCCAATATATTGTCCACTTTTAAAGTCGATAGACACAATTTCAATAATTTTCCCTACTTACATACTTTTTCAAAAAACTACTCTCTTTTCTAAGGTAGACAAACATTTTGGGATCAAGGTAGTTTCGAATTTTGGTTCAAAGAAAAAAAAAAATTCAACTGGAAAATAAATTGATTTGTAGGATGAAGAGTCTAGTTTCTCAACCAAAATATGTGGCCTTGAGGCAGTAGTTTTGGGGTCTTGAACATTTTTATGGAAAAAATTTGCATATTTCAACAGGCAGTTGCAAATCAATACAGGAAATTGTCTGGTAAGAGAGAACAAGATATGTACCTCAACTGCAATGGAAGATGCACACTTCGGATAAAATCTTCATATGATGTACCTCCGAGCCCCAATTTAAGCTCCAACTGAAAGATGTTGGGAAGCATTAGGAGATTATAAAATTAAGAAAACCAAAAGCATGTTTCCCAAAGATCCACACTTTTCAATATGGGTCCTAATTTTCTCTTGATAATATTCTCTGAGATTTTCTTGGAAGCCCTGTCCTCTCTTTATGATAAATACATATATAATGGCCTACATAAGAATTTTTTTTTTATAAGTATAATGGCCTACATAAGAATTAAGCGTGGCCAGTATAACTTACTTGAGAAATATAGCAGCCAAGCATTTAACATAAAATATCCTTTTAACACTAAAAATAAAATGAGGTGGGATAGATGTAAGTAAAATTTTTAATTATGTCCTTGCATTGACCAGGCAATAGTTCAAGGTTTGCTTTCCCCACATGGTCAATTATATGAAGCATAAAATGTAAACAAAAAGTCCCTTATATGAAGCATTGGTTAAATCAATCATAAGATTTAGTGCAGAGATAACTTACAGCGGGTGCTAGAAGGCCCCCGAAAAGGATAATCCCGGCAACAAGAGAAAAACAGGTGGCATAATACAGCTTAAGGTTTGCTGAACTCTGCAGGCAATATATTGATTACCTATGACATTATCAACATCTTGAAGGAGAACATAGCTCTAATTGTCTATAAATCAAGAAAAAAAAATTAAAAAAAGGGTAAAATAGGTTGAGTTGAACAAAAACATAATTTAAATTTATTGGAAAATGTATTCACCATAAGAATGTTACCCTATGTGAAAAAGCTCACCAAAGGAGGCAAAAATGGGATGAATGATGGAAAATTAGGAAGTTCATTCTCTTGTGCTTCCTTTAAAATCCCAAGTTCTGCACTTTTAATCCTCTGTTGTATTCTCAGCCTACGAACCTACGAATTGTAGAGGGATTTCAATAGAAATTAAATCTCATTGGATAACAATGAAAGTAGAAAACATGAAATTTATTCTCAGTCATTATTTGGATTTTATCGAGCATAATAAATAGGATGCTGCACTGTGTTAATTATGGTTGGAAAGGTGGAGCTAAACATGGAGCTAGTTATATCGAGCTAAGACTTGACAAACAACATTTAAGACTTCCCCCCGAGCAGAAGGGTATGGCAGACAACAAATAAACGTATTATACAACGAAATAGCCTGATCACACAATACAGACAAGCGGTGGTAAACGTAAATGTTAAGACAGGCTAGAGAGCGGGGGAAGGGAAAATAATCAGGCCTTTGGACATCTAAAGAGCACGATGAGTCTCAGAACGACAAAACATGAAAATGAATAAATACAACGCTTTTTAAAGACACGAACAAAAAACGTTAAAAATAAAAAGAAAATGAGAAGCTAAAGAAGCACTTAGAAAGGCCGAATCAATGACTAAGATAATCAATCTTAGGTAAATAAGAATGATGTGTGTCAACTTAATACAATTTTGGGAAATACGACGCAGATTCAATGCAGGTCAAAATCCCTGGTATCCAATAAAACATGAAAATATTACGCAAATTCAGTGAAGCACTTTCCTAAATCTTTATCTGCTAAGCACGTGAATGGTTTTAGGGAGAAAAAGAATACCTGTTCGGTTCAAGACAAGAGGGAGGGTACGCGAGAGTGCAATACGATTTGCCGATTTGGTACTAATTATTCCTATACCATGAACCATGAATAGTTAGCATAGCTGTATAACTTTATCACCGAGACTTCCTTCACTGTATTTTCCTTGTTAGCCATGACTCATGGGATCTTTTTTTTCTTTTTGAGTGACTCATGGAATTTTGGTCCTACTCTTGTTTAATCTTAAAAAAAAAAACTGGAAATGGGATGGGACCAAACATCCGAAGGGAAACTACATTTCCCTTCCCTTTCTCCTCTCCCCGTCCTTTCTAAGGCTTCAAGTCTACCCAGTATAAAGTCGGTTGGATCGAATAGATTTCTTAACCAGTACACAAGGAACAGGAATATTATCCAAGAAATTTGCTACTGTGCGAAATTGAGAGCTCAGACAACCATTAAAGCTTAGTAAGCCTTGGGAGAGGGATACAGAGTATTCGTTGGATTCTCACTCACCTCCTCCATATGCAAGAAAATTTTGTTCCGACGACTCCGAATACAATCCTGGATCTCCTGTAATTCCATTGCGACAAAGTCTTGCTCTGTTTCCGGCCCTTCTATTATACAGAATCTGAATCCAAGGACAAATCGGATCAAAGTAATCAGTCGATATATTTTGCCCAAACCCATAAAAATATGCATCTCGAGTGGTGAGGGAAACAAATAGAGAGTACCCGGCGGTTTTTTTCTCAGTAGGATCGGAATCGATGGAGGCATTAAAAGAAGACGAAGAAGAAGAAGATGACGAGCTGGGATCGGCGACCCTGGATCGCCATCTCGAGTCGAGCTCGTGCTTTACATGTCGAAACCTCGCGCTCCGGTGAGGGAGGCTGTACGGAAATGGCGGGTTTATATGGTGTGAGGCCGCCAACACTCGACCCGAACAGAGCATCCTCTCAATTTGTTCTATGCCCGAGCTTCGGTAATGGAGCGCAGTGGAGTGGGGAGTTAAGAATATTGGGGTATATTTTTGTTTGTCATTTTACGATAAATTTTTAAGGAACGCATGCAGATGCATGTTCTGTTTTGAGAAAAATAAAATAAAATTTTGAGGATTTGTTTTTAAAATAACTATCCATATTTCATGAGATATATCTTTAAAAAGTAAATTTATAAATTAATATTTTACGATAGATTTTTTTATAATAAAAATAATTTTATAATTTAATATACCATCATTTTATAAATTTATTTTTATGTAATCATTTTGTGATTAAAGTATTTTTTATCAAATTAATACAAAAACATAACCTTTAACATTTCAAGAAAATATATTTTATAGTTCTAAAATGTGTAAATCTCAAGCAATTCTTTTTGAAAAGATAGAAAAATTTGTAACTCATGTGAAAATATTATTTTTTAATAATAAGTCTTGTTCTGTTTTAAATATATGTGTGGAATTTGCACATCCTAATATTATATATAATATTACTCTTATAAAATATATCTTGAATTATTTTAGCATAAACATATTTTTCATTGCGCATGTATTTTCTTATAAAATCCCAAAAAAAAAAAAACTTGTCAACAAAATTTATAAAGCATGGATATTTTGCCGCGTGCAACAAGGTTATTGGTTGGTTTTTATTCTGTCTTTTGTTTTGAACGGTGGATTGCATTACCAGAACCAGTAGAATCATGCTAAAAGATTTTAATATTTTTATTTTTTTAATTATAATAAATTTTACTATAAGTAGATACAATTTATGAAAAGCAAATCTCAATAGCATAATAATGTCTCTATCTTTCGTTTTGGTAAGTATTCTCTTTTTCTTTTGGATAATATCGATGCCATTCTTTTTGTCTTTCATTTGGATAATGTATTAATATGATGTATTCGTTTTCAATGTCTCTGCTATAAATGACAAAATAAATCCTTTCAGATTCCTACGACCCTCGCATGTGATCTTTATTTTTTTTGCCTTTTGATTTTTTTCATTTTAAAACCACACATATATTATAAATTTGTAATAATATTCTTTAATTCGCGTTGAGACGCAAGAAATAAAATAAATCATTCTTTGAATGCATTATTGTAGTAGGTACCGAATCCTTGCAGAATTATATTAATTATTATTCACAATTTTAATCAGTATATATAAGATGTTGAGATACATGTCTCATTTTGATACTAAGAATATCTATTAGTAATAAATAAATAGTTTGTTAATAGTATATAAATAGTTTGAGTTGAGATATTTTATTGAATTTTAGAAAATAATAAATAAAAAAGTTGAATGAAAATATTAAAATAATTTTTTTAATATAATTTTATTTTAAAATTTGAATAAGTTGTATTATTTTTGTGTTTGTTTGAAAGTTTAAGAATGTTATAATGATTAAGTAATGATTATATGAAAATTTTGAATATTTGAAATTGAAATATGTTTAAGTTTTAGTGATATTTGAAAATGAAATATTTGAGAATATCTATGAATATCTTAGAACAATTGTATTCTTAAACAGACCCATAATCATATAGGGATTCAATTGCAAAATATCACTCACGGAGGAGAATGAATACCATTAGATTGAAAAGGCATTAACATTTCACACAATGATTTGAAAGATAATTTTGTTATGGGACTATTGTGTTAACTTTATGGTATAAACTAGTGAAGTTATCCAAATATACCTCAAGTTTGAAATGAATGTTCCCGTGTAGGCTTCTAAATATATATAAATATATATATATCGTTAAGAATAATGCTAGTATGTATTCTCATTTGGTCACCTCATTTTGATCACTTATATATTTAATTTTATTTTTTAAATTTTTTTCTTAATGGTTAAAGAAATAACTATTAGTATATTGATTTTTTTTATTTTTAAAAAATATTTGAAATAAAATAAAATAAAATAAACACATTTTGCACTGGGAGGTAGAGTACCACCACTCGTATTGTTAAAGAGTAGGAAGTGCTGCCCAAACTTGACTCTGTACAGTAACCAGGCATAAAAAATTTGAGACAATTTTTAAATATGCGCCGTAGAAAAATATTTTCATCTCTCTCTAGTTTTACTTAAAAGCAAGTAGACAATTTTGACACCGATACAGATCAAAAATAGAAAATAATTTATACAGCTTTAGGAGGTGCAATTCCATGTAATATTTAAAAAAAAATGATGCATAATCAGTGTTGAAATTAATATGAAAAAACTCATTTTGTTACGATGACTTTACTTTACAAAAACCTGGACAAGAATTGCATATATTAAAACTATATTTAGTATTATTATTTTGAAAATTTATATTTATAAACTAGTGTGTATAATACATATTATTAATGTCGTATTTCGCATACCTTTAGATTAGGCTCTAACAACTCAGGTCTTCAAAATTTGGCTTACAAAAATAAAAAAGAAAACAACTGGGAGAGGACGACCTTGAGACTGGGGAGTCTTCAATACTAAAGTCAGTAAAGTATTTAGAAGTTTGTAAGTAATGAGAGAATTTAGAGATCAAAGAGCGAATAGAGCTTTTTCATACCTGGAAATGACTATTTATACCAAGAATTTAAAGAGGATAGATCGCACCTACCCCCATGGAGCTCATGTCATTTTTACTTTTCATTTTGTTAGAATTCTTTAAATGCGGCATGCCTCTACTATGACATCATTAATATAGTATGGAACTTGAGTAGTGGTATCATTAATGCGGCGTGGTTTCCCGATTTGTTTTACTCTGCTGGTGCATTTGGTGGTCCGTCGATATTTCCCTGTCAGAAGATCAAATGTTCTCCATCTTTCATGTTCTGTCCTGTACGAGTCCCCATAAGTAGGGTGCGGTCAAGCGGCGTTAGGTATTGTAACAACCCTGTCCTGGGAAGGGTGGGATCGTTAGTTACATACTCGTCTTTTTTTTTCTAGTAATATGCAATCGGCATGAACATAACACACGTGTACTCTAAATTTCTAATTTAATAAAGGGAAATACTTGATAGGCATTCTATTCAAATATTCATCCATAAAAGACTCATAGTCAATCATACGTTCATAAAAACATAACTAGTTATAGTTAGGAATGGACTATGTCCCTACCATACATACAAAAATGTATTAAGTCAATGTATAAGAGGTTGTTATCACTCCACCATAATGATTAATATCAAAAGATACATTGTTTAAAGTCAAACCTGACAAAACGTCCATACAAGGGACCCATCCAAACATAAAAAACAACATCCATAACATAACCCATCATCCATGCAAGGTCGGATCAACGAGGAAAACACTAAGCGTCTGTCTCTCCCTCTATAGTAATGCCCTGCCCCATCCTCTCCGTCATCATCTGGATGTTTAAAACATAAACATAAAATGAGTTGAATACTCAATAAAAAGTACACCATGCAATAAACATACTAGGCATCTATTATTTTTTCTTTTGAAACATGCATACATAAACATTTTGAGAATTTGACAATGTTTTCATGCATAAACATTTTAATGAATAAACAATACTTTCATGCATAAACATTTTTTTGAGAAATAATTATGCTTTCATGTTTTATTTTCCTTTGGGCCGGTGCACACTACTACACCCTATGTGCAGGGTTAGTAGTCTTCATTTGGATCTGGATTTATGCCCATGGCCACAGGTTAGGAATCCCTTAGTTTGGATGGTGCCACTTGATGCACTACCAATGGGACCAATCCGGCATTACAATCTGTCTCTTTCCTTTATTTCCTTGATCATTCGTTCATGGTGGCCAATAGCATTTTCGTTCATAAAAGCTTTATTTTATTTATTCTTTGAAATTATGCATTTTTATCATTATTTCTTAATAAATGCATATACATTTGAATGAACAATATACATTTTCATGCTATACTACATATAAGAATAATCAATAAGTTTATTGAAAGGGCATGCATGATAAGAGTTTATGATTTTAGAATGCGAATGCGAATGCGCTGATTCATACTTTACAACCAATCATAATTTATAGGATGTTTAACATGAGCTACCATGAAATGACTTGTACATACTATATTCATTTACTATTTTCTTTAAAAGAATATTCATTTGAAATAAGAGAGATAAACATTATTTAATAAAGAGAACTTTGTATAAGAAGCATGGTCATAACTACTTACCTCTATGCTCCTCATAACTTTCAACATCAATATAGGTCCTATTTCGATAAATAGCATGGTCCTATTTCAATAAATAGTATAAATGTGTTAATACTCATTCAATATTCTTTAGCCCTCCATTTAAAAGAGAAAGCCATGATACTACAATCTAGCGTCCCTTCTATACTTAGTATTAACTTGATGACTACTCCTCACCTCAACTTACAAGAGTAATAAATTAAATATCAAGACATGCTAGCTATCCATGGAAGGCTATTTAAAAAGCTTACATTAAAAGTAATTAAGAATTCATAGGCTTCGAGCAAGGTCTATTCAGTTGAAGCTCACTTTGGGTTATGGACATTAAGAGATCAAATCTGGAAATGCTCAACAATGAGTTTTAAAATAGATTTAGGCATCTCAAGTAAGCTAAACAAGTTTAGGAAACATGTCATTTAAATCAACTCATGGTCCCTCGTTATAAAAAGGTTAGCTTATCAATATTTTGAACTCTTAAGTTAGGTAGAATTTAACCAAAAGAATGACAATATAAATGGGTTATTTTTACGTCAAGACGTGGCATGACATGGACTTAAGGGTACTTGACCAGCTTTACATATCATAATATATCATGCACAATTAATCTCCTATACCTAAACCAACTATGCTATAATCTAATTGCACAAGCAATATTAAACAGTTTAAATAACATATCCCATTCAAATTAAATATAGCATAAAATATAAGAAGGTTACCCATTTAATAAACTTTATAACCTTTAAACACCCAAAATTATGCTTTACCCACTTAATACCTTTTAAAAGCAAGTTACAAAAATTACAAGGAACCAAGCAAAACCTCTAAACCGAACCTCAACACAAGACACATGGTTTCCACATATACACGCTAAAATCACACTAATCATTACCTACGATTAAACCAAGTTTAATAGCAACACGCCATTTTCAAAATACAAGAAAATTCATGATAATATAACCATAATACCATTCGGTTTGGGGCAAAAACAGGGCATATATATTTATTGCAACATAGGAAATTAACTACGCCAAATCACAAGCTAAAACAACTTAGTTAGCTTTCAAAATCACATTAAATCAAATGGATCAAGTTAGGGTTTTTACTTTAAGCTCTTAACTTCTTTCAAGAGGCAAGATAGATGACCAATTAGTAGTATGGTCGTGTAGATGAAGAGCAAACGATGACACTAGTTTGACCCCAAAACCAATCATCATTAGGGGAAGTAAATAGTGAGACTCGAAACCCGTATGAAAATCATACTAGGAAGTGAACAAAGACTTTATTACCTTCAAATTTTTTCTCTTTGGAAGATGAAAACAAGCTTTTGATTCAAGCTTTTAACAAAACTTGAAAATGGGTATGGAGGGAGTATGCTCGTACTGCTTGGTAAGGGTGATAAATGGTCAGTCCAGATTGGAAAAACCGACTGGACTAGTCGTTTTGGTCCGAACAGGCTGAGATTGAGACCGGTTGGTCTTTGTCCATGTTTTAGAGAACCGAAAAGTTTTAGTCCGATCCAGTTCCGATCTATGATTTTTCCATCTCAGACTAGACCGAATGAAAAATAAAAATATATTATATATTATTTATATAATAACTGTATAATTTATTATGTAATTTTTACCTAACCTATCACCATTAATAATATAAAATTTTAAATATGTTATTAACATTTGTTAATATTCTATCAATTAACTAATATATAATATCAATTAGCTAATTATATAGTAATTATATAAATTAATAATGTAATTTTAATCTAATTTATTATCATTGATCATAAAAAATATTTTTTATTGAGTTAGTTACATAATTCATATTAATAAGCCACTTAATTTTAATTTAATATTTTAAATAAAAAAATTATTTAATTAATTTTAAAAAAATAAAAAATAATTAGGCTGGATCGATAATTATCAGCCCAATCAGAAAAAATAATGGATAAAAAATATTTGATCTTATTTTGGATCTGATCGATCGATTTGTACCCTTACGATTAAGAGAGAATGAGGGGAAAATGCTTTTTTTATTTTTTTATTACGGAGTTACAAGATTAAGGAGATGAGAGGAATTTGATTTCTTGAAAATGAAAAAAGAGGAGAAGAAGAGGGGAAGGTAGCGTCGACTATGGCTTTCTTGGAGATGAAGTTTTCTCTTTCTTTCTTGGACGAGACCGATGGCTATGGGGTACCTAGGGAATTTGATTTTGTTTTTGTCCTTTTTTGGCTCTATGGCCGACGGCTTGGAGAACCCCTTTTTGACTCTATGACCGTTAGCTTGGAGAAGTGGCAAGAATTTTTTATCTTTGTTCATCAAAGATATTTTGCAATTCGGCAAGGCCCAATGGAACCCTCTTCCCTTATAAATTCACAACCTTTCGCGCTGCATGTTCTACTCTGCACAAGATGTTCACAGCGTCTCTTCCCATCCCTTCGTATGTGCTTTTGCGAGGGTTACAACGAAGATCAACATACAGAAACGCGGAGTTTTTTCTCTTGTTTTAATTGGGAGAAAGCCTTGCGTGTAGACCACCACGCTCACTAGTGGAGTGATCTCACTCATCACTTTTCTGTCTCTATTTTTTTCTTCACTCCTCTTCTGAGCTTTTAAGGCGAGGAATTCTCTACTGGCAGAATCGAACCTACAACTTTAAACGCCACAACTGAATAACCTCTCCTCCCCCTTTTTCTTTCCAATCAGGCACGTGCTACACAGAAATCTCGTACTTGCTTTCCTGTAATTTTACTTTTTCATCTTTACATTTTTAAAATATTTTTAAAAATATTTTAATCGGTGTGCAGAGGGTGAGGCTTAATTCTAGAATTGTTATTTCAATTAATTTACTTTTATACTCTTATCGTGTCTGTGTTTCTAAAAACAATGTTAGTATTTCGATAATTTTAATATTTTGGGATATCTACAAACTGCGTTACATCTTTTGTTATATTTTTATGTTCTGATGCGGATGAATGGTAATAGCCTTCAAGAATGTGCCAATTTTCTTAATTGTTGGCTTTGTTCTGAAAGGTATAAATACTATTTTACTTATCAAAAAAGGTATAATTACTATTTTGCTTTCTCCTATATTTAAGTTGAGGCCGATGATGATCTACAAATGATTTTTGCCTACATCGCATGATTATCTGTACAAAGATAGTGATATATCTGATTTTTGAGGCCTTTAGATCGTAATTTCTTTGAGTCAGGGGATGGGCAGGATGTGTTTTGATGCATGTTAGATCTGCAGCTTGCCCACTATTTAAAGTATTTATATTCGTCTATATATATGTATATGTAAAGTTATTTTGCATAATATGAATTTAAATTCTTCTACATTAACTCATACATATCTAAATATTTAACTAGTTATGAACACTCTTTATCTAAATTTAAAGAGCTATTATTCATTTTTTAAATGTTATTTTATTAATTATTTCTCTCTCTTCCCACTCTCTGTCTCACAATCCTTTCATTTTCTTCTTCCTTCAACAACACAATAAATATTCACCTGCATATTTATTTTATTATAATATATTATATACATATTTTTCATTTTATTATGTTTTTAATATAATATATAAAAAATTATATTTTTTATTATTACATTTGTATTATTAATGTCAAATATATGTAGTGAATGCTAATTGTAAAATATATATAAAAAAATTGATTTTAAAAAAAATTAATAATAATAAAAAATTATTTTATTGTTATTTTATCTCAAATATACATAAATTAATGTTAAAGTCTTGTTTAAATAGTAAAATATATACAAAATAGATAATTTTACATATGTATGTACCAATTCTAATACTGTACATTATAATGTCTATATTTTTCTAAATTTGGCAGCTTTGTTTTATCTGTTTTCTGTGTTTATTTATTTCCATCAAATGTTATGACTGTTTCATGTTTTGCTCAATCTGCCATCAAAGTCTACAATCCTATGTAATCTCTTGTTATTCATAGGGAACTGGTGACATAGTTTCTCGAGGGAGTAATCTCTTGTTTTTTTTTTTTTTTTTTAAGTAAAACGCACATTTTATCCTCCCTCGTCTCTATCCCAGGCTCCAGTTTCTCTCTCCTCCCTCGCGTTGTGCCTCCGCTCGACCAAATTTTTCCCTCTCCCCCGCTTTGTGCCCATCTTCGCCCCTCGTACCACCGTATGGAGCCGTAGACGAAGTCGACCGACCAAACAAACTCACACCCAGGTTTTACACTTCGTCCTCTTCTCTCTTTTTTTCCATTTCTCTCTCTAGAAAATCTCTCTTTGTACACTCAGGTTTTGCACTCATTTTTCAGTACTCTCTCGTTGTACATCCAGTGGCGGAACTAGAAATGTATTGTAAGGGGGCCGAGCAAAACTAAAATTGAAATAAAATATTTTTTGTTCTATTTTTATATTGAAATAATTTTATAGAAGGAGTTAAAGATAATTTTTTAAAGAAGAAGCCAACACAATATGAGATTAATATAATCATATTAAATTATAAAAAACTAATATATATATTTTTCTAAACTTTGGGGGGCCATGGCCCACCCATGCCCCTATGTAGTTCCACCAATGTGTACATTGTAGCGTCCAAATGTTGATTATGCACAATTTACAAGTCTTCTTTTATTTATTTTACTGTATGTTTTCTTGTATTTATACATGCACAATTTTTGGAGTAGGAAAAAAACAACCCATCTTGGATAGAAGGGAACGAAGTTTTGAGGAGAGACTCCTTAGAAATCACTCATGAGTAATTTTCTTTTGTGGGATCAGTATCAAGAAAAACCAAATCGAAGTCTTTCTGCTCTTGGTATCGCCTCTTTTTCCTTCTTCTTCATTGCTCTTGTATGATGTTTTCAGTAAAGCAAATTGAATGATTAAAAAAAATAGTAGTACAAATTGCAAAGCTTTCGTATGTGGTAATTCTTCATTTGCTTTGTTGGACGAGTTCATGATTTTATTGTTCTTCTTCCTTGTGTTATTCATGATTATGGATGTCTTAGTGATAAAGTTGGATGCTTTTGGACCTGGCAATAAACTGGAATATTTTATGGACTACATGTTATTCTTTTTGCCTTCTGTTTTTTACCTCTTCATTTGATTCTCCAATTGAGCTCTGACATGTAAATTCTGCTTATGTCAAATTTTATAGAAGTGATGAGTTAAATGTATATTGAATCATCATCCCCTCAGAACACCCCTCATATGAGAGAAACCAAAGAAAAAATACCTGATGAGTTAAATGTATGTTCAATTTTTCTGTAACTCACTAGTGCTGGCATTTGGAGCTTTTTTATCCTACAAAGACACTCAGGCAGTAATGACGTTGTGCATCACAGCCAAAATATTAGAAAACAATGTTTCCCTTTGTGTAAATATTAAGCTACCATTTGCTAGAAGATAATCTAAATGCATCTGACTATACCTTAGTATTAGTATTATTCAAAAAAACTTATGGGGCTTTGTCCTCTTAAAAAAGTACTGTTTTTCTCCATATTTATTGAACTGTTTAACTGTCAAATTTTTTTAAGTGTACATATTTAAATGTAGTCGTGGTGAGATAATAGGAAATATTTGATAATAAGTTTTAAATATTTGATAATAGGAAATATTTTAAATGTAGAACTTGCATTGAAGATGTGATTAAAATAGGTATAACAATTCCGAAAAACCTCTCTGCAATGAAGCCTATATGTTTCATGTGTAAAATGATTTTATGCCTTTTTGTTTAGTAACTTCGTTCTCAAAACTCAGTTGACATTGCGTGATGGACAAAGAGGAAGATGAAAGGCGACCCAAGCCTTCTACATCGATTTCACCGACCCATGTATGATACACACTGATCATTTAGAAATGTCATTGTTTTTTATATTTCCATATAGTTAATGTATTTTTAGTTATGTATTATAGGGATATTATGGTCTAGACTCTTCATAATACCCACAATTTATGATGCATTCAAATACATATCCAAATCCATATACATACGCATGAGGTAGTCAGGTAAATTCTTTTCAACGATGATTTTAAAATTCTTTTGTTATGTGCATTTGAGCGGTTCTACCAGAGTGATATATGCCAATTTGCAGCCTCCGCCAATGCCCTCTTTTCGACTAACGATTCTCTACCCTCCGTCGACTAATGTAGAGGAGTTGGGACGAGTTCAACATCCGTACTAGGTAGATGCCTTTCTACTTTTTAAAAGTATTTTTTTACCTGCATTTGAGCGGTTCTAACATCAATATGCCAATTTACAGCCTCCATCAATGCCCTCTTTTGGATCAACAATTCTATACTCTCTGTCGACTAATGTGGAGGAGTCGGGACGAGTTCAACATCCGATCCGATCCAGGATGGTTTTGAAAATCATGTTGACAATGTTATGGTGTTGTGCCAATCT
This sequence comes from Cyclocarya paliurus, assembly GCA_029856935.1. Lineage (NCBI taxonomy): Eukaryota > Viridiplantae > Streptophyta > Magnoliopsida > Fagales > Juglandaceae > Cyclocarya > Cyclocarya paliurus. The sequence goes on along the minus strand of CM056949.1, from coordinate 5,376,951 downwards.
AGGATTCTATTCACTTCTTTTGTGTTTTAATAAGATTTTTCTTCAGTACTAATATTCTAATGTTCATTGATCAGTGGTTGTCAGTGCTACCTCTCTTTCTAAATTTCAAATAGCTTGAAACATATATATGAAAACTCAGCTATTTAATAGTGATATAATTATTTAGCTTTTTTTTTTTGGCAGACAACGTAAGAACTTAGCATCATAGTAAGGAGAGATTTTGTATGATTTTTTTGGAGATGTTAGCGCAAATATGTTTCCGACTTCCTTCAATATGATGTCTCCCTTTTCATTGCGGTTTCTTTTCAACGATAGAGCAGCACTTCAATTAGGATATAAGTGCTATGAACCTTGCTTGAGATTTGCGACCATGCTTTAGACAACATTTTGGTGGGTGATCTCTTTTTTTTTTATAAGTAGGTGATCTTATAAGTTCTTTTCATTTTTTTTTTTTATGTGTAATCGAGTTAGTTGCAGCCCACACGTTGTGCCATTTCAATCTGATATAACCAGTAAGAGCCACCAAAATTGTAATTATACAAGATGGAGCTACGGCGTGGACACCTTCTTGTTCCATTAAAATCCTATATAAACTAATTATTAGAAAATGACGAATATTAATGGACCATAACCACGTAATCAAATTAGCAATATTTCTAATATAGCCCGAATCACCATCCATTTTCAATTAAAAGTAACACATACATCTACAGGCTCCACCAACCAAAAACTACATCTACAAAAGTAACCATTGCTGCATATCGGGAACTTCTGTTTTCACGGCCGTTCTTAACAAAATAGAATTGTTTGTATTCGGAGTCACTTGATTGAGTTTGGTCCCATGCGATGCCCAATTCCACCAAAATCTAGCTTTGCTTGAACAATTTCTCTTGGATCTGGAAGATCAAGGAGTAGGTTTTTTAAGATTGGGATAAACAACTTCGGTCAATCTCTTCCACAAACAACAAAATAATGCCTCACTTTTTTCCAATTTGGGCAGTTCCAAACTGTTTACAGTTATGCAACTATAAATTCTTACCTAGATCAACGGAAATGAGGGATTCGCCTTTGTAATTAGGTCCGGCCAGAATGGTCCCTGACGGTGATATAATAACACTACCTCTAGCACATACGATTTTGTCCTGGGATGTATCGCAATTTGAACCTTCAGGAACACATTCTGTCAAAAGAAATAGTCTTTCCTTCGGCACAATTGGTTTGCAGATAGAACAAAGCAGCGGCCTTCTAGGGCTATATGGGTCATTGATGCCTGCCATATCTCCCTTGCTTCAGCTGTCGGTGCACAATATATTTCAATGCCTATAGAGTGGAAAGAAGAATTAAACAGATTGTGATTGGCACAATCATTGATTACACAATGTATGAAATCCATATATTAACTGGACACAACCAAAACAATCCAAACATTCAACCAACGCACACGTTAAAGATCTATGGTTAAATCCAAACATCAAAATATTCAAATATTCAAATCTGGACGCAGACTGATTAAATCTCATATGTTAAACACAACAGTGTGAGTAAATGTCAAATATACAAATTTACTGTGATGCAGGGAACGCAGATCTGGATGCAGGCACAGATCTATGGTTCAGCAAAATCTGGACGCATTACTCGTTGTATATGTCTTCGAGTAACAGATCAAGGTTAGAAAGAGAGGGCTACGGAAGGGAAGTGACAGGGAAGTGAGAGAGGAAGAGCGGGCTCGAGGGTACTCAGATGAGAGATGGGAGGGAAGTGAGGAGTCGAGTGAGATCTGAGGAGGAGACGGGGAGGATGGGATCTGAAAGAGAAGAAAGGGATCTGTGAGAGGGGTGCAAAATCGTGTCGTGGCACCCCAGACCAGGTTCGTGTTGGTAAAACAAGTCAAGTAGTATTTTTATTCTACATCATTTATTTGGGTGACGTTAATATTAATAATAATTATATTTTAATTAATTAATATTAAAAAAAATTATATTTTTAAAAGTCATTTAATGTTAATGATTAAACTCATCTAAATTTCTATCTAAATTTCTTAATTATAAGTCAAATAGTATTTTTATTAGAGTTAGAAACTAATATTTTAATATTTGATAAATCAATAGTAGTTCTCTATCTTTAGCTAATTATTGTAGTAGAAGTTCATCTTATTTTAGATTTAACCAATCTAATGTGGAGTGTTTTTGACATCGTAATCTAAAATTTAGTTAATTTTTCCATTTGACAAGCCAATGTGGATACTTTTGGGAGTAAATTTACTCTACATCAGGTATTTGGGTGACTTGAATATTTTTTTATTTTATTTTTATTTTCTAAAAGAGAAGAAGAATCTTAAGTCAGTTTCTTTCTAAGAGCATTGACATTGGCTCAGATACCAGTGTTTAGTCAAATTTTGGCTAATTTTTATTAGAGTATCGATATTGGACTAGTCAAATCTAAATTTTGATTAAATTTTTTCAAAATTAGTTATAATAGACTAGTCAAATCACTTCAAGTCAATAAATGAAAAATCAAAATCATATTTGATGAGTTACTATTCACCAATCAAAATAATATTTTATTAAAAAATGTTTTCACTTTTCTCACTCACTCCCACGTCTCCTCTATCCCTTCTTTGCCTTTCTCTTCATTTCTCTTATTTTTTTCTTCATGTTAAATAAATTGTTTGGACAATACAAATTATACTATTAATTAATATATGGAGTGTATTTGAAAAATATTTTAAAAAAATATTAAAATATATATATTATTATATTATTTTAACTTTGTAATGACTAATCCAATATAGATTAACTTTTTGAAAAGTTTAACCAAAACTTCAAGTTTTAATCAAACATGTCCAAAATTTGACTAAAATTTGAAGCTTTGGCTAAAGCCAAAAACTATTGGAGAGGTAAATTTATATTAAACTATCCATCCAAAAGTCACAATAATAATATAATATTATATATTTTCATAATAATTATTTTATTATTATTTTGCAAATACATTCATAATTTAATTTTTATTTAAAATTATTGTTTCCAACCATTTGTTTCCTCAACCTAATTATCCAATAGTAGCCCTTAGGAATATTTTTAGAGTAAAATATTATTTTAGAGATGAATAATGGCTAGCCAAATTTGGAGAAAGGGATTTATTGTAGTTCAAAAGTAGAGACTTGGAGTTTTAACTACTCTAATGCAACCCACGTTTGAGCTACTTAGTCAAAATTTGACTAGGCCAATGCCAGTACTTAGAGCACTGGCAATGACTTATCTATCGTCAAGTCTAAATTTTGACTAAAATTTAAAGTTTTGTTTAAAGTCAAAACTTTTGAAGAGGTTAATCCATATTGGACTAATCATTCTAAAGTTAAAATAATAATATAATATTATATATTTTAATAATTTTTTTATATTTTACAAATACACTTTATATATTAATTAATAATTTAATTTTTATTGATCAAATAAATTATTTAACATGAAGAATAAAAGAAGAAAAAAGAAAAAGACAGAAAGAGAAAGGCAATAAAGGGAGAGAGGAGACTTGGGAGTGAGTGAGAAAAGTGGAAATATTTTTTAATAAAATATTCTTTTGGTTGGTGAACATGAACTCACAAAATATAACTTTGATTTTTCATTTACTGTAGCTCATAATTTGATTTGAATAGATTTGGCTAATCCAATGATCTGATTTTAAAAAAATTTAGTCAAAATTTAGACTTGACTAGCATTTAGCTAGTCTAATGCCAATGCAAGTTTAGACTTTAGCTAGATTTGAAAAAAAAAAAAACCTCCAATTGGACTAGCTAATGATCCAAAGCTCAATAATTGAGCTACAGTAAAAATACAAAACTAGCCAATGTTGACGAGTCACTGTTTACATGCCAAATATTATTTTATGATAAGCAATGCTACCCAACCTCTTCAACCTCTATATATTATTTTTTTTTACATTTTTAATATTTTTAATTTATTTTTTGAGTTTATTCTTTTTAAATTAATTAAATTATTCTATTCATTATTAATATATTAAATATTTGATAAAAGAAAAGAGTAGTGATAAGGTTACCACATTTTTACTATTTATTTACTATTTATAATTTATTTATTTATTTATTTATTATTTTTTAAGTATGGGTTTTGCTATCCAACTTATTACTATTCACCCACACTCCACACTCCACATCTTTTAATATTTTTTAATATTTAAAAAAAAAATTTGAATTTATTTTTTTATAAATATTTCAAATTTTTTATTCACTATTCATATAAAAAATATTTGACAAAAAAAATTTAAAAAAAAATTCAAAAAAAGGTGGAGTGTGGAGTGTGGGTGAATAGTAGGAAGTTGTGAAGATTTTTTGTTTTTTTATTCAATAAATCTTCCCAACCTTCTAACACTCCACACTCCATCTTTTTTTAAAATTTTTTTAAAATTTTTTTTATTAAATAATTTTTATATGAATAGTAAATAAAAAATTTGAAATATTTAAAAAAAAAAATTCAAATTTTTTTTTTTAAAATATATAGAGTGTGAAGTATAGATGAATAGTAAGAGGTTGTGTAGCAAAATCTTTTTTATTTTATACACTCACGTTCCCTCGTTCTTTTCTCTCCCTTCAACCGCGTATACCCTCGTTCGTCCTTCCTTTTCTCCCCCTTTTTCTTCCTCAATCGATTCTCTCCCTCTTCTCTCCGTTTTCTTCCTCGATCGAGATTATCGAATTTCGCAGACTCTAAGCTGATATAGGTTTGTATTGAAATTGCGTTTGGTTGTGGTTTTATGGAGTTTGGAGAGTTAGTTTTGTGCGTGCAGCTTTCGTTTTTTCTGGATCTTTTCCTTGGAGAGGGTGGTTTGGAAGCCAATGCCACTTTGAGGAGACTTTGGAGGACTTGTTTGGTGTTTACTGAGGTGAACTGAAAAGAGAGATCTCCATGCCGTGGGCTGGCCCTGAAGATGTCTTGCTTTCCACCTCTCTTGCTAGCTATCTTGTCGGTACTTTCTCTCCTCCCTTTTCTCTCTCTATGTTTGTGTGTGTAAAGGTTGGATTTGAAGCCAAATGCGAAAGGGTTGCTCAACGATTTACAATTTATATTGGGTTCTTTATTTGTTTTTTGGAAATGTAATCGCATTAAGACGTTTTATTTCCTCTTGTTATTATTGGTGAAATTATATTATAGAATTCAATGTAATAGGTTCATTACTTAGTCCCTTTGTGACTTATAGATTCTTTGTGCACTCTTTGGTCGAGATTTTATCAGTTTTTTATTTCAGGGAAGGTTGTCTAAAAAAGGGAACTTCTGATAATGTTTGATGTTTACAGTGGTTTCACTTTGAGATTTTCTTTCCTTCTTTCCATTAATGAAAGCTACGATTTTGGATTTCTCAAAAAAAAAAAAAAAAAACGATATTGGTGTCTGAAACGAGGGATTTTAGTATTTTGAATTCCCAATTTACTGACACACCACGAGCAATTGTGGCAATGGTCTGACATTTTTGTCAGTGCTTTCAATGGAAAAACAAATCTATTGTCAGAAAAGTATAACAAAGGAGGAAACTACTATAAGGAAAAGGCAACATTGATAACAACTAAAGTCTTTGCAGAGTTCATCAGCATGGTTTGCACTTGAAAAGGATATTATCAATATGTACCAGCATTCTTTTTGTGTTTTTTATGTTTAATTTATCAGCATTTTGAGCTATCCTGGAACTTTTTATATGGATTTGAAATCAAACAACTATCTTGTATGATGAAGCCGAGTTGTTGTTACATCATTTATGAATTAGAAATGCATAAATTAAAACTAATTAATGTAAGATAATATCTTCATTACTAAATATTTTGCTCCTAACTCCTTCCAACATATGAATCTTGCAGAAAAACTGCTCTTATTGTTGCATTCTTCTCTTATCTTTGCATCTATAATTTAATGTGCGTAATGCTATGTTTGGTTGCTTAGAAATGTAGTACACTGAAAAAATCAAAAGACCAGTCTCTCCTCCCAACTAAGCATGCTGCAAACATCTGACCAACTTGATGTTCTTTTGAACAAGTTTTAGTTTGCAATTGAACAACAGAGTAATAATTTATTCATTTTGGTTTCTCTTGCCATGATTGTTATATTATCTCTTTCTCTATTGTCGGTTAATTCATTGTGTTTTGAAGGCAATACCCGATGCTATGCTTGGAAAAATTAAAGTTGCTCTTCTGGTTGTTGACTGCAAATGTTGCTGTTAGGATGTATTAGATTAGTTTCATTTGTTTTTGTATTTTTTTTTATATATGTTTGTTTTTGTATTTTAAATTGAGTTAAGCTTTACATGTAGCGCCGACACATGTTTTGTTAATTATTTGGGTTGGAGAATCTTTTTGCTAATTATTTGCTTATTCTTTTATACGAGATTTAATATTTGGTGACTGAGTTATTGCTTAAGAGGTACTTCAGCAAAGTATGTCTGTGCTTAATTTCCTTCATTGATCTTCATGTTTTGAGACTTTGATAGGTAGATAACTGGATTTTAAATAATGGTGGCAGGAAGTTCATGGCAATGCTCAAATATCAGAATCAGATATAGTTCAGGTTGAGGCATGCGGGTCAATGGTAACAGAGGAGTAGGCTCATGCCATGTTGATACCATTGGAGTACTTACTCATGGGATACGGCTTGTATAGACGTATAAAAACACGAATTTCTCTGCAAGTATGAAATTAGAAAGATCAAAAGGAGTCGAGGAAATAAATTTTTGTAATCTATTATATCATAAGGGTTTGCATTTTCTCTTTTATTCGTTGGGTTGATAAGTGAGAGGGTAACCATGTTGTTGTATAAATAGAGGTCAAGTAAAGGAAAGATGGACTGTGGAGGGTGGGGAGAGAAAGAAAGCATATATTTTCATTCTTTATTTGTAGCCATCACTGTCTTAGGGTACGTTTGGATGTTGAGATGAGTTGGGTTGAGTTGAGTTGAGATGATAAAATATTGTTAGAATATTATTTTTAAATATTAAAGTTGTTTTGGGATTTGAAAAAGTTAAATTATTTATTATATTTTGTATTGGAATTTGAAAAAGTTGTAATGATGAGTTGAGATGAGTTGGGATGAGTTTGACATCCAAACGAAGCCGTAGTTGAAGTGGGCTGAGCTAAGCTGTTTGTAATTCCTCAAATAATTCTTCATCAATGAGATAAACGAATGATAATAATAACAATAATAAGTCTTGGATATGGCTTATTAAATTAAATTATAATTTTAAGTCTTGGAAAACAATAATTTTAAGTAAAAATTAAATTATTAATTAATATATGGAGTGTATTTGTAAATATTAAAAGAATTTTTTTTTGTAAAATATTATTAAAATATATAATCCTATATTATTATTTTGATTTTAAGATGACTAGTCTAATGTGGATTCACTTAACCAAAGGTTAATGTTCTAGCCAAACCTAGAAACTCTAGCCAAAATTTGGATTTGACAATGGTTAGACCATTGCCAATGCTCTAAAATGGTATGCATTGGAGTAGTCAAAACTCCAATGCTCCACTTTTGAGATACAGTAAAGTCAAACAATTCTTCAAGTTTAATCAACTATTGTTCATCTCTAAAATAATATTTTACTCTACAAATATTCTCCGACAAAATGCTTTTGTTGGATAATTATGTTAAGGAAACAAATAGTTGAGAAACAATAATTTTAAGTAAAAATTAAATTTTAATTAATATATAGAGTGTATTTGTAAAAAAAGAATTTTAAAAAATTATTATTAAAATATATAATATTATATTATTATTTTAACTTTGAGATAAATAGTCTGATGTGGATTACTATCTCTAATGATTTTGATTTTATCCAAAATCTCAGCTTTTAGTTAAATTTTAGACTTGACAATGACTAGACTATTGCCGATGCTCTTATAGATGGATCTATAGAAAGAGACATGTAAAAATACCACTCTTTTCTAGTTCCCTTTAGATTAAGCATACAAATTCATGGTCTTTTTATTTCTTTTGAAGTGAATAAACAATTTGCAAACTTGCGTTGATGTATTTGTACAATCTCTTGGCTGCCCTCCCAATCCACCGCTCGAAATATGTTTTCACTCGCTGGGGATATGGATGGTCTCCATGTATATGAAGCTATAGCGAATAAACCATCATACTGCAGTGGAACTAATCAAAACATACAAAGAAGAAAAGGAGGATGTTAGAGTTTCATGGATTATCAATCTTGGCATCGAGTGATTTCCGCCAAGTAGTGCATGTCTCTATAGAGAAATTTATGGGCGAGCTTATGGCTTGTAATCTAAGTTCTAACAATATGTTCTTCGTTTTATAGCAAAAGGTTATATTTGAGATCAAGGCCGTCTGTAACCTTTTGCTATTATTTCTCGCTTTTTAATAAAAATTCGGATATTTGGTCGTTGGTTATTTTATTTAGTGTTGTAGAAGGAAGATGAACAACATGTTATGTAAAAGAAAGGAAAACGTATTACAATAGAAAATAATCGTTTGATAAAAGTCCAATGAATTATAAAATTGCAATGAGAATAAAGATGATGACTGAGGAAGTTTGAGAGATGAAATTTTCAAAACTTCAAATAATTTTATATTTCATTAACAAATATCGTTTAAACATTTTTTTTTAATTTTACATATTTAATTTTTTCATCTAATCATTATTTAAACACATAAAGGAATATAATTTTTTATACATTTTTTTTTTAAAATTAATTTTTAAAAACTTATATTCAAATAATTTTTTAATTTTTTTTCTCTTTTTCAAAATTTTGATAAAGACCTTATTTCAAACGGAAAACAATACTTCAGCATTTCAACGTCTTGTGGCCCAAAAAAAAAACCTCGATCCGCTGATAGCCTCTAATCACGCTGTTTTGTGGGCTCTTTTCCCAGTTTTCAACAATTTTTTCATGTTACCATCTTCAACTGAACCTACATATCCGTATAATTTATCAAAAATATTTATAATTCTAAAAAGAGAAATATTTTAGGTAAAAACACAAATACTCCACGGTGCTTCTTCTTCTTCCTTTCACTCGAATAGGGTTACTTCTTCATGTAACGGAAAAATTTTAAAATCGCCCCTGGCACCTCCATCTTCTTCCTCATCGGTTCGATTACTCTTTGCCAAAGGAAAAATGAAAATTTCCAGATCACCATCGTAGCTCCTAGTGCCAACAGAAAGCGATGGTGGCACTGCCCCACCCAACGTAGCAGCGATGCAACTCCTTTGATTGTGCTGCGGACTGCACCCAACTGGTGTCGGCAACTTCTCCATGGGCTGCTACACTGTCAAATGGGCTTTCTGTCTTGAGGCAGTGTTTTACCAGTACTGCACCGTGGTAATGTTGCACCAATGTAAGGGTGTCAAATCGTGTTAACGGATTGTGTTCGTGTCATTACAGTTAACGGGTCAACACGAACACAACCCATTAAGGGTTTTGTGTCAAAAAATCAAACACGAACACGACACGGTAAGATAACGAGTTAATACGACACGACCCGTTATAACACGTTAACTAAATCAGAAATAAATTGACACGACACAACACGACCCGTTTCGTTTCAACCCGTTTACGTTAATGGGTTGAACAAACACAATACAACACGACATGACACGACCCGTTTGACTTAATTGATTTTATATAAATATTTAAATATAAATAATATCTACAAAAAAATAAAAATTAACTACAAATCTAAAATTACAATCCAAACAAATATGATTCACACGCATTGTAATAACATATTAAAATTACATCCCAAATATAATAAACAAAACACATATAGTAAATATATTAATGTTACAATTTCAAATATAACAAAACCATAAATCTAAGCAAATTTAGAGCTTGAAGGAGGTGGAGCGTCCTCCAAGTCCTTGCCCTTGTTATTTTCAAACTCTATTACATCTTCGGTTAACTTGTCCAATTTACCTTCTTTTTGTATTTCTATTAAAAAAAAAAGATATCAGTAAAGTTATCAAATAATATTATTGTATTGAAAAATTACAGTCATTTATTCAATAAAATAAAAATAATATTATCTTGCTCTTCGCCATATAGCCAATCTCTAGTGTAGACTAATGCTTCAACAATATCTGCTTTTAGTGCACTCCTAAACTAATCAATGATACTTCCACTAACACTAAAAGTAGATTCAGATGCAACTGTAGAAACTAGAACACTCAAAATGTCAAGAGCCATACAAGTAAGATCAGGATAATGAAATTAATTTCCTTTCCAAAAGGAAAGAATGTCAATTTTTTCATTTCTATCTGCCCTAAGTTCATCCAAATAAAGATCCAACTGACTTTTTCTCCTATGGGCAGAAAGATCATCAAGTCTAAATGAATCAAATTCCTGTACACAAAAAATAAATAAAAATATTTCAAACCAATATGTGATATGAAACAACAGTATAATATAAATCATTAAATTAAAAATATTATTTGATATTACCTGAAATAAATCATTATTATATGAAGACTGACTTTTCGCTCTACTAACAGTACTATCAGAAGTCATGGTAAAATCATTGTTTTAAATTTCGTACCGTACCGGCTAGTAAGACTGAAATTTTTCATACCGACTACTGGTCCGGTATAGATTCATTGTGTGTTTCATACCGGCCGTATCGGCCAATATTTCGGCCCGTACCGGCCTGTATTTCAGCCGGTACCGGTTGATATTTCGGTCTTAATTAATTAATTTTCCTTTTTTCAAGTTATAAAATTATTTTTTGACCTCCAATTTAAACTAGACTATTTATAATTTATATATCTATGTCTTTATATAATTTATTCATATATAGATTATTATTTTGAAATATAATTTATATATATACATTTATATATATAATTTATTCATATATCGACTATTCCGAGACGGTACACGAAACGGTACCGATACTGAAATATTTCATTCCAGTGTGTTGACCGATACGACATCTGGTATGGTATTCAAAATATTGTGTAAAACATGTCATTGTGGGAGTACTAGAAGAAGTATATTCCATGAAAAGAAATGACATTTTGCTCCGAACATTCATATACTCTATGGAACATTCTCCATAAAGCTTTGTATAAGAAAATTCAACAACACGAAGCTTGTATCGAGGATCCAATATAACTACTATAGCTAACAATACATTGAATTTGGACCAATATTTCTCAAACTTGGCAAGTATTTTACAACACATTGTCTTCATGTAGTCATCTTCACACTCATAGAGCTACTTTAATTTAAAATAAATCGAAAACACTGATGAAAAGTATAGATTGGCTATAGGGTATTTGATCCATAAAAATTACAAGTGGCTTCATACAAAATTTCCAATAAACTGCTAATTTTATGTACCTTTTCCCCTCAGATATTGATGGACAATGTTTATAATTGGAATCAGTCAACTCCAAATGACTAAATGCGCGACGATAGAAAATAACACTCTCAAGCATAAGAAAAGTAAAATTCCATCTAGTGGGAACATCCTGTCTCAACCCTTTCTTGCTATCCAAAGACATTTGATTTGTTGAATCTAAAAATTTTATTTTCCTTGTTTGTGATCCTTTGACATACTTTATACTTTCACGAACTTTTTGGATAGTAAAATCAATTTCTTTTAACCCATATTGTACTATCAAATTTAGAATATAAGCACAACAATGAAAATGAAAGAACTCACCATCACAAATAAGAGCTTTCTTAATGTTCAATTGAGTTCTTAACAACTATACTGAAACATCATTAAAAGAAATATTGTCTAAAGTCAATGCAAAAATCTTGTGCTGAATTCCCCACTCACATAGCAAATTATAAATTTTTTCAGACAAATATATGCTATTATGTGGTGGTAGCATAAAAAAAAAGTTCAAAACCCTTTTTTGCAGAACCCATTTCTTATTTAGAAAATGTGCTGTAATACACATATAACCATCAGTGGTTATAGAAGTCCACAAGTCAGATGTTAGACTAATTCTACCAGGAGAATCATTTAACATGTATTTAATTTTTTTTTTCCGATTATACATCTTAACCAAATCAGCATTGATAGTATTTCTAGAAATAATTGGAATATCTGGACGTAAATATTGTAAAAAAGATCTCACTCCCGAATATTCAGCAAACCGAAAAGGCAGTTCATGCTTCACAATAGCAGCTACCAACATTTCTTTATATTCTTCAGCATCAAATTTATGAGAGCTTACTGAAATATTTTCACTATTTTGTGATAGCATCATCTGACCAATATCTCGTGAATTTCTCCTAGGGCATATGCCAATGTGACGTTTCATATTTTCGGTTCCATATTTGCTCGCTGCCATGTAAGTAGTTTCACACATCTTGTACTTGGCTCATGGCTTGCCATCATTGATCTCAGAATCAGGAATCATTTCAAAAAAAGACCACACGCTTGATCGTTTATTTCGTTTTGCTTTAGATTCCTCATTTTGAATACTTTATGAGTCAAACGGGTCCAAATAAATCAAATCCTCATTTTCACCTGCTGCCGAACTCATCCGACAGCAAACAACAATTCTTTATTATAATTAGACAATACAAAAAAAATTCTTGTATATATGTAAATACAAAAATCTTACCAACTGCCTTAAGGTTAAAGGTTGAATGCACAAATTATTTAAGACAAAATTCTTATACACCAGTTAACATAAAAAGAAACCGGTGGGAGAAAATAAACCTCTATTGGGAACTATAGACAGCTTGCAGCCAGAAAGTAGTTACAAAATTCTATAAGAGATGCTATTTCCTTTAAAAGAAAAAACCTACCCCAAATTAACCACCAAAACAGGGTGCGGACGGACTATGGTATGAGGTTTGGTTGTAAATGCATGAATTCATAAATTTTCTGATTGATCCTTGAGGAATTCCAAGGAAAATGAAAAATATTACTTGACATCGGAAAGAGTTTAGGGAAAAATTTCAATTTCATGCACACAAGAAGAATACCTTGTCCTAGCCATATATTCTCACAATATTCTTTCCTTTTTCCAGTTGCTTATGGATAAATGTTCTAAAGCCAGTGCCTTCTGTTACTTAGTTTTTCTCTTGAAAGATTCATAAATAGGTTTGTTGGCTTCGGATTTCAAGAGTAACCCATTAATGGTAGCATGTTAAAACTAAAAAAAAACAAAAACAAAATAAAACAAGGCCACATAAAGGTAGCTTCATCACATATTCCGGACCAAGAGAAAAATCATATTGGGAGCAATCTATTCTCTTAAACAGATTCATGCCCTTCAGCTTCTCTATTTATGTTACAAATAAAGAATACACAACACAAATTCTATGAAAGACAACTATTAGCACAACAAAATTACTCTGCTTTTTCTCACAATCACCTTTTCCAGATTTCCCAGATATGGATATGGAAAAATCTTAAAGAAAACCAGGTGCATCTTCAATGCTTTTTTATTTTTATTTTTTTCATCTCAACGGGTTATGCAGATCTATACGAGAAACTTAAAACAGTCTTAAACCAAAAGAGAAGAAAAAAACTTCTGGGTTGGATTGACTTACAGTGGGTGACACGGTGTGGGCGATGGGTGTGGGAGACGGGACGCTGGCGGTGGGTAGTGTGAATCCGTGGCTCCAATTTTTTGGGTGACTCGGCGTCACCGTGAAGATTGGTCACAGAGGGGGCGGCATCACATTGAAGATTGGTCACAAGGGGGGGCCGGCGTTACCGTGAAGAGAACTAGAGAAGTGGAGGGGGGCGGCGTGGGTTGAGGTTCGCGACTCAGAACTCGAAGGAGGAGGAAGAATAGGAACTCGAAGTCTGAGAGTCTGAGAAGATTCAAAATGAATTTCGAGAGCGGGGGTTGAAGGGGGGGCGGCAGACACTTAAGTTAAGTTAGGGTTTTTTTTTAGTTTCAACTTTCAGCCTTTTAGGTCTAAGGGGTATAAAGGTAAATTTAATTTTCATAACAAGTTGACCCGTTAAACAATTGTGTCTTAACAGGTCAACTCGTTTTGACCTGAACCAGTTAAGGCTAAATCCTAACCCGCTTTTATCATGTCGTGTTCGTATTGAGTTAACGGGTTGTTTCACATATTGCCTGCCACCCCTACCAATGCTGGCTGGGCAACACCTCCGTCAGCGTAGTGCCATGAAAGGTGCAACATCGATGAGCGACGCACCCAGATGGTGCTCGTTGTGCCACATTTATAGCACATCATAGGGGTGATGCACTTGTGTGTATTGTCGTAGCATCAGCAACGCCCTGGGCACGCAATATCCAGACAGTGATCACAGCATCGTAGGCTACGCTGTTTATGGTTGGAGCGCGATGCACCCAAGGTTTGCACAATACGCAACACCCATGCGATGTGCTATGGCGTCTCTAGCGGCCTATTTCTGAGATATACAATCACCTCTCAAATAGCCATGGTTATTGAGGGAAAATAAAAATTTTCTCAACGTGCATTGAAAATTCAATAAATGAAATCACAACATGCACATCAAACAAGGAACAACCAATTCTTGCTTTGATACCAATGTTAGAAATATTAGATCAAAGTATACAACCGAAATGATATTATCTCGTTAGTAAATCATAGATCTAGTGCGGTTGTTTCATGGATTCTCCAGCATTATTATTCGTCTACGATCTTCATATCGATGGTGAAGTGTGTTATATAGTAATACTAGAGCAACACTAACAAATTCTACAGCCTAGATACCGTGACTAGAAATAATACTTTTGAAAGAGATTGTTTATAATACAAATATCTCATCCAAAGAGAGGAGAGGCTATGTAAATAGTCTCTCAAAGTGTAATCCTCGGCTAGCCATTAAGGCTTAAGAGCCACTTTATCACCCACAAGAGAAAGGGAATAGGTGTTTACTATTGGTACCATTTTCTAACATTTTAAAAGTTTGAAAATGTTGTAATGATTAGATGAAAAAATTAAATTTTAGAAATTGAAATATGTTTTAAGTTTTAGTGATACTTGAAAATAAAATATTTGAGAATATCTATGAATACTGAAAAATAATTATATTCTTAAACAGATCCATAATCATATAGGGATTCAATTTCCTGACATCACTCACGGAGGAGAATGAATACCATTAGATTGAAAAAGCATTAACATTTCACACAATTATTTGCAAGATCATTTTTTTATGGGATTATTTGTGTTAACTTTATGGTAATAACGAGTGAAGTTTTCCAAATATACCTCAAGTTTGAAATGAATGTTCGGTGTTCCAATGTAGGCTTCTATAAATATATATATATATATATATATATATATAACGTTAAAGAGAAGGAACTGCTACCCAAACTCGACTCTGTACAGTAACCAAGCATAAAAAAATAAATTTTGAGACAATTTTTAAATATGCACCGTAGAAACATATTTTCATCTCTCTCTAGTTTTACTTCAAAAACAAGTATACAGTTTTGACACCAATATAGATCGAAAATAGAAAATGATTTATACAACTTTAAGATGTGCAATTCCGTGTAATCTTTTTTTTTTTTTTTAATAAATGAGGTGCAATCGGTGCTAAGATTAATATGAAAAAACTCATTTTGTTACTATGACTTCACTTAAAAAAAAAACTGCACAAGAATTGCACATATTAGAACTATATTTAGTATTATTATTTAAAAATTTTATATTTATAAACTGGTGTGTATAATACATATAATAAAATGTTTATATAGTATAATTTAATTTAAAAAAAAATTTTAAAATTTAATATTATAAATCAAATCTTATTATTTAAATAATTTGAATTGTGTACTTTATATTCATACATATTTGAGAATAAAATAATTCTATTATATTTTTTAATAAGCGGAAAAATATAAACTTGAAATTGGTAAAATGCTACTATGAATAAGAAAAAACACAATACGCCATCACTCGTGCACGTATCATTTTGCAATGGGTTTTGTTATTTATCCTCCCCACACTCCACACTCAATACTTTTTAATATTTTTTAATATTTTTTTAAATTTTTTTTTGAATTTATTTTTTTAAACTATTTATAATTTTTTATTCACTATTCATATAAAAATATATTTGATAAAAAAAATTAAAAAAAAAAAATTAAAAAAAGATGGAATATGAAGTGTGGTGTGAATAATAGGAGGTTGAGTATAATTTTTGTTTTGCAATTCGGCAAGCCCAATGGAACCCTAGATATGCTTCCCCTATAAATTCACAACCTTTCGCGCTGCCCGATCTCCTCTGCACAAGATGTTCACAGCGTCTCTTCCCATCTCCTTCGTGTGTGCTTTTGCGAGTGGTTAAAACGAAGATCAGCATACAGAAACGCGGAGTTTTCTCTTGTTTTAAGTGGGAGAAAGCCTTGCGTGTAGACCACCACGCTCACTGGTGGAGCGATCTCACTCATCACTCTTCTGTCTCTATTTTTTTCTTCACTTGAAATAATTGTCTGTTTGATTTCCCGGAATACGACTAATCAATAGGAAATTAAAATTCTTGGAATCATCTTCTATTCTTGGAGTTAATTAGCATTTGCCCTCTGGTTTGTTGTCCGGGTTTATATTTAATTTCACATATCTTTTGGGGAAAGCAGAGTTTGCAATGAGGATGACAGAAGCTCCCTCTTCTGAGGTTTTAAGGTGAGGAATTCTGCTGGCAGAATCGAACCTACAACTTTAAACGCCACAACTGAGTAACCTCTCTTCCCTTTTTTCCTTTTCAATATATCTACAAATTGTGTTAAATCTTTTGTTATATTTTCATGTTCTGATGCGGATGAATAGTAATAGCCTTCAAGAATGTGACAACATTTCTTAATTGTTGGCTTTGCTCTGAAAGGTATAAATACTATTTTGCTTTCTCCTATATTTAAGTTGAGGCCGATGATGATCTACAAATGATTTTTGCCTACATTGCATGATTATCTGGACTAAGATAGTGATATATCTTAATTTTCTGAGGCCTTTAGATCGTAATTTCTTCTAGTCATGGGATGGGCAGGATATGTTTTGATGCATGTTAGATCTGCAGCTTGCCCACTATACTGTTTTTAGTGTGCATTATAATGTCTGTGTTTATAAATTTGGCAGCTTTGTTTTATCAGTTTTCTCTGTGTTTATTTCTTTCCATCAAATGTTAGAACTGTTTCTGTTGAGTCAATGCCCCACATGCCATCGTCCAGCACGAGTTGGGTTTTACGGTGGAGTGCTTTCGATGGCATGTGCACCGAAAGCAATCCATGTGCTGCACCTTTACATCTTCTCCAGCAGAGCACAAACCTCTCTTATAAATAGGAGAGGTCTTCTGCAGAGAAAGATGAACGCAGCCTAAGTGTAGTCTTCTTAGTGTGTGTGGGCAAACAAATAGAAGAGGGCCATTTGAGAGATAGAGGTTGTTTTGTTGAATATTTGTAATTTTGTACAAATATATTGAAATCGGTTGTTTTCGCTCCAATAGACGTAGGCAAATTGTCAAACCACTTAAATATTGTCTCTATCTTGTCTGTGAGTGTGTTTCTAGATTATTTTGGCACAACAAATTAGTATTAGAGCTCTGGTTCGCGAGCTGCTTAGAAATTAAGTTGATCAAAATCAACTTTTGACCACACCAGTAGGTTCTTCTCTTCAAGACTAACATGTTGCAAACTGCATTGAACACTAACGCTGGAGGAGTCCTCACCTGCCCCGAGAAGGTCGAAGCATGCGATCCTAGCGCCAACTGTTTTTCAGAGGTTGAAGACGCATGTGGTACATGCGCCCACATGCGCTCCAGAGGAAAAAGACGCATGAGATACACACGCCCATGGCCCCCAATCGCCCCAGTCTGCGTGTGCATCACACGCACTAGATAGCTGCTGATGTTTTGATCTAAACCGTTCAAAATTTCAGATCTGCTTTGGGCTTGATCCGAGCTATCTGGAGTCCAATTTCGACGAACAGTAGTGCTTTCCAATTATTTGGATCATTCCGAACTCATCCATAAGGTCAAAATTTTGAAATTCGTTTTTCATAAATAGTAATACTTTAAATGGAATCTACAAGAGAAATTGCAGGAGAAAGGGGATCTGGAAATGCTAGCAGCTCTGGGTGTAGATCCCTTTCTCCAATATTATATACATATATATATTATATATGGCTGTGGAAATTCAACTCATATAGATAAATTTCTATGTCTACTTGTTCATGTCTTATGGATATCATTGCCACTCATCATATATCTAGGAATGATGATGTCTCCATGTTCAAAACTTTTAATACTTTTGTTTTGTATCCATGTAATAATGATGTTTTCATATATATAATTTAATGAGAAATGATCATGGAGATATCAAAAAATAAGTTCTTTTTATAAAGGTATATATAATAATATGCATGTGATTAATGATATATTATATATATGTGGTCATGGTAATCCAACTCATATCTAGATAAGTTTCTATGTCCATTTGTTCATGTCTTGTGGATATCATTGTCACTCATCATATGTATCGGAATGATGATGTTTCCATGATCAATAAGTAATGATAATGTTTTCATGATTAAAATTTTTAATACTTTAGTTGTCTCTGTGTAGGAATGATGTCTATATATATAATTTCATGAGAAATGATTATGGATGCACTAAAAAATAAGTTTTTTTTTTTTTTTAATTTTGTAAAAATAAAAAATTAAGTTTTTCTACTCATCATTCCAAATAAAAATCTTTCATAGAGACATGTATTGCACAATTTATGGATGATTGCCTTCTGGTTGTAGCCATTGGTTCTTCACAATGTTAGTTTCATTATTTCTTTCTACATCCTCGAGCCCTATCTGGGTCTCGACAAATGCTGCAAGGCCTCGAGTCAGAATAATTTCTCACATTACTTCTTGACCTAGTTACTGTTTATCTAGAAAGATAGCATGACCTATTAACATTCTTTCAGATTACAAACTTTGCGAATTAGATTAAAGTTAAGATTGATTTTATAAAGATCAAAATAAGAACAAGATAAGTTATTAGTTCTTCAAAATTAACTTAGTCAATATTACAAGATATGCTAGATGCATATTTTATTCAGCTAAGCCAGCGAGATTAACTGCAAACTGTTTATTTTTTGCGTAAATGCTGAACATCTAATGTTAAATCCTAATGTTGATATTGTATTTGTACTCTTTCTTGTTCCAGCTCTTTTATTTGTGGTTGTAGGTCATGAGAGTAGCAGTCCACAATTTTCTTCGACTCCTTGTTTTCTTGTTTAATATTTTATTAGCAAGTTTTTGATGCAATTCAGATATTTGATTGTGAAACCAATTAACCTTACTCACCCTTGCCAGTAACCTCTGAGACATGGTCTTAATAGAGGCAGCATATTGAGCGCCAAGTATTCTTGATCTTGCAACAACTTGAAAATCAGTCTTACCAGACAAATACATATATGCTCCTATCATGGTGTTAACGGCCTCATGAGAGAAAATTAGTGATTGAAGTTTAAATGATTCATGATTCAAATCTGGAAAAATGTTGCTTGGCCATATTATTATTTTGGATAAACAATAATTAGGTCAAGTAGTAATGTGAGAAATTGTTCTGTGAGTATTTGAAGGATGAAAAAGATCTTTTTAAACAGAAACCTAGAGCAGAGCTCGAGGCTTTGTTGAGAGGCTCACTTGTCGAGACTCGGGTCAGGATTTAGGCCTTGCAGTGTTTGTCAGGACCCGGGCTGGGCTCGAGGATTTAGAAGGAAATAATGAAATTTACCTTGTGAAGAACCTATGGCTACAATCAGAAGACAATCTTCCATGACTTGTGAAAGACTTTTCCCTATGAATTATGCAAGACATGTCTCTATGAAATTTTTTTATACGGAATGATGAGTAGAAGAACTTGAGTTTTTTTTTTTTTTTTATTTCTTTTTATGAAAAAAAAAAACTTAATTTTGATGCATTCATGATCATTTTTCATGAAATTATATATATAGAGACATCATTCATACATGGGAACAAAACATAAGTATTAAAAGTTTTGATCACGGAGACATCATCATTACTTTTGATCATGGAGACATCATAATTCCTATATATATGATGAATGAAAATAATATTCACAAGACATAAATAAGCGGACATAGAAACTCATCTATATATGAGTTGGATTTCTACGACTATATATATATAGATAATATATATCACTAATCACATGCATATTGTTATATATATCTTCATAAAAAAAATTTATATTTTTGTACCTCTATGATCATTTCTCATGAGATTATATATATGGAGACATCATTCCTACATGGAGACAAAACAAAAGTTTTGATCATGTAGATATCATCATTCCTATATATATGATGAGTAACGATGATATCCACAAGATATGAGTTGGATTTCTAGTCATATATATATTTATACATATATATATATATATATATATATATGTATATATAATATTGGAGCCTTGGAGTTTTGACCACTCCAATGCAGACAATTTTTGAGCTACTTAGCCAAATATGGATTTCACGGCCATATATATATATATATATAATATTGGAGTTTTGACTATTCCAATATAGATCATTTTTGAGCTACTTAGCTAAAATTTGGCCAAGTATTGACATTTGGCTAGGATAATGCCAATGCTTTTAAAGTGGTCTGCATTGGAGTAATCAAAACTCCAATGCTCTACTTTTAAGCTACAAGTAAAACAATTCTCCAAGTTTGGCCTGATATTGTTCATCTCAAAAATAATATTTTAATCTAAAAATATAATCCAAAGTTGGCAAAATGTGTTTGTTGGATAATTAAGTTGAGAAAAAAAAAGTTGAAACAATAATTTTAAGTATAGATTAAATTACTAATTAATATATGGAGTTTATTTGCAAAGTATATATAAAAAAAATTATTATTATTAAAATTTATAATACTATGTTATTATTATGACTTTAGGATAGATAGTCCGACAAGGATTAATATCTCTAATGGTTTTTTGGCTTTAGCCAAAACTACAATTTTTAGTCAAATTTTGGACTATCATAGCCATTACTCTTATAGATCGATCTATAGGAAGAGACATGTAAAAATACCAATCTTTTCTAGTTCCCTTTAGATTAAGCATACAAATTGATGGCCTTTTTATTTATTTTTAAGTGAATAAACAATTTGTAAACTTGCGTTGATGTATTTGTACAATCTCTTGGCTGCCCTCCCAATCCACCGCTCGAAATATGTTTTCACTCGCTGGGGATATGGATGGTCTCCATGTATATGAAGCTATAGCGAATAAACCATCATACTGCAGTGGAACTAATCAAAACATACAAAGAAGAAAAGGAGGATGTCAGAGTTTCATGGATTATCAATCTTGGCATCGAGTGATTTCCGGCATGTCTCTATAGAGAAATTTATGGGCGAGCTTATGGCTTGTAATCTAAGTTCTAACAATATGTTCTTCTTCGTTTTATAGCAAAAGGTTATATTTGAGATCAAGGCCGTCTGTAACCTTTTGCTATTATTTCTCGCTTTTTAGTAAAAATTCGGATATTTGATCGTTGGTTATCTTATTCAGTGTTGTAGAAGGAAGATGAACAGCATGTTATGTAAAAGAAAGGAAAACGTATTACAATAGAAAATAATCGTTTAATAAATGTCCAATGAATTATAAAATTGCAATGAGAATAAAGATGATGACCGAGGAAGTTTGAGAGATGAAATTTTCAAAACTTCTAATAATATTTTATTTCATTAACAAATATCGTTTAAACAAAAAATATTTTTTAATTTCAAATTTTTAACTTTTTTCTCTAATTATTATTTAAACACAAAATAATATAAATTTTAAAATAAAATTAATGTTTTTTAAAAAATTTTAAATTTTTTTTAATTTATAATATTTTTATTCAATATTTTCTATCTCTTTTTTCAAAATTTCAATAATGCATCTTATTTCAAATGGAACGTAATACCCCAGCATGTCGATGTCCTGTGGCCCAAAAGAAAAAAGCCTCGATCCGCTGATAGCCTCTTATCACGCTGTTCTGTGGGGTCTTTTCCAAGTTTTCAACAAAATTTTCATGTTACCATCTTCAATTGAACCTACATATACGAATAATTTATAAAAAATATTTATAATTCTAAAATGAGAAGTATTTTAGGTAAAAATATAAAAGTAATATTACAAACCAACGTGATTTGACGTAGTTTAATTATAAAGTTATTTTTTTTATAAAATAGATCTAACGGATAATATGGGTTAGAATGTGAATTTATTTTTATAGAATATATTAGTGTTTGTAGCACTGTTCTTCCAAAAGAAATGTCAAAATGATTTGAGTATATACACGTTAGTTGAATCACAACAAAAACACACTATCATCCGTCTTGCATTGACGGTTTCCATACTTCATATGGGAAGGACGCAACTGATCATTTACTCACAAAACACCTTTTTTTTTTCCTTTTCTTTGCACAACTCAAGCTAATCAATTAAGTTTTAGGGACTCAAGGGAAATATCCTCGTTTGAGATGGCGTTGGCCTAACTATGTACTGGTTTAAATGGGTACACATTGTTATAATGAGAAATAAGTACTATTTCTCATTCTTATTGAGTTCTTTTTTGTAAGCCATTCTTATTGAGATCACCCAAGTGTTTGCTTGTTCTTTGAGCTTTTGGGCCATGGTCTAGTTATTTCTTAATAAAATTTAATTTGCCCAGAACAGAAAAATTCTCGCACCGAAAAACGAAAAAAAGAAAGCTCTTTAACTAGTTAGACAGTTAAGCTTCAATTGGGCAGTCGGATGTTTCAGAAGTTTTTGGTGAACTTACAACACAGCGGCATACAGGAAACGCTGCTAAGCAACGTTGGCCGCGTTACCTGCCGTAAGTTACTGTCAGCTTGTTTATAGTAAGTCTGGAGAAGCACAGCGCAAAACGCCGTTGATCGTGTTTTGTGACTCTTGTAGTCTCGTTTATAATTGGAACGTAATGCAAAGTCTGCCTGCTGGCTGCAGCTTCCCACTCTTTGATGTTTCATAAATCCTTAGTTTTCTTCTTGCTTCCATAATTTTTCCCTTTTTCAACGTCAGTACTCAGCTGTCAGAAATATTTTGCCGGTTTAATTAGATATTTTATGATCGGCTATATATGGCAATTCAAACTAACCCTTCCAGATCGAATTTTTGCGAACAAATTAAAACCATAAGGTCTAGCTGAATAGTAAGCACCCAAGGAACTAAATATATTCTTATCCACAAACTAGCAGAGCTTTAATTTGACCTTAAGCCCTAGCTAACTCTCTAGAACAACATCCTTTGAAGTATTTCCCTAGCATGGAAACTATACGAGATACAGACAGTTAAAATAGACACAGATCAAGAACTTAATCGCATATGGAAAATCCATAATAGGATATTAACATAATCATACTGCCAAGGCTTACACATTAACAACGATGTAAACGATACTCTTTTTATAACTGATGATAACATTGATCATGATATATATTTTTCTTGTCGAGAACATGCAATTCCATCAGTACCAAACCAGTGCATCATTCAGCCATGCTTCTTTTTCCCACCCGAGCCGCCACTTCCTCCACCAGCACCAGCACTGCTGCCACCACCTCCTGACCCGTAGCCAAACCCTGAGCCTGAGCCTGAGCCTGAGCCTGAACCAGAACCAAAGCCATAGCCAAAGCCTCTTCCAAAACCGTTGGGAGATCTGCCAGACCCCGAACCATAACCCCATCCGCTCCCGGGGCCGGAGCCCCATCCCCAACTGTAGTCCCAGTTGGGGCCATGGCCCGAGCCACTATCACCCGTACTTGGGGTCCCGGAAGGCCTTTCCGAAGATCCACCACTCATTTTCCTACCGTCACCATTACGAGGCTTGCCATGTGCTATGGAAGTTCCAATGATCAAGAAGAGAAGAAAGAGAGTGAATCGCAAAGAATTTGGCTGCATTTCCTTCCCTGTTTTTTTCCCCCTTTCTCTTGTGCTTGTGAGTTTTGCAGGGAAAGTTTCGCCACTTTTCGTTAGAACTAGAGGGTGTGATGCATGATGCATGAAAGTCGTATTTATAATGGGTTTCTGACTCTTTGGGAATAGATCAGATTTTAGCCACAAAGAACTACACGCCAGATTCGCACCACCGCCTCTCAACTAATTAATGCGGTTAGGATAGGGAAATATTTTTTTTTATTATTATAATTTTTAAATTTTTTTATATAAAATATAATAAATAATTTTATTTTTAAAAATTTTTAAATAATAATTTATTTAATTTTTAACTTTTATTTAAAACAATCTGATGATATCCATTTTCTTAATCCCTCTCCTTCTAAATTGTGATAGCTCTTCTTTATTTCGTTTTTTCGGTCGAATACGATGGGGTTTTAGTTGGTGGTTGTAAAAAAAAAAAAAAAAGTGCTTTTTGCTTGTGCTATCGTGCCTTGTGGCGAGTAATTGCTTTGACTTCTTCCACGTTCCATATGCTGGACGGATCGGATCATTTAAGAAAGTGATCCGATCCTGACACGTGTGCGATGTTTTTGCGATATCATCATTAGTGGGAATTTCAGGGTGCAAGTAGATAACAGGTTGTGGCATCGTGCAGTGGGGCTGTTTGCACTTGCAAAAATATCTGCAGTTTTCAGGCTCAGTGCAGCATTCTTTGGACCACATATTCATTTACACTTGTAATGGTTAAGGAACCATACTTCTCAAGGAAAATGACATTAAACTAATCGAACTAGCTGCTTGGAATTGAGAGAAACTTACTAGGTTGTATTTGATTGTCTAAGTCATCTTAACCTATTATTAATGAGACTCACTATTTTGTCAATTTTTTTTAAAAAAAATTAAATTCATTTCAACCTACTTCATACATTTAAACACATAACTCAACCTATTTACATGGATGTGTTTGGTTGTTAAAACCAACTCCTCTCATCTTTTCAACTCAACTCAACTCATCAAGGTTGTTAAACCAACATTGATGAGACCCACTATCTTTTAAACTTTTCATAAAAAAGTTTTTTTTTTTATAACATAAAAAAATTAAATTTATTACAACCTACTTCATACATTTAAAATATATCTTAACTTATTTACATTCAAACACATATTAATGAGATCTACAAAATATTACTATTCATAGATTAACTTAAATCATCTCAACATCCAAACACAGCCTGTAACACATTTTAATAGGACCTAAAAAATATTACTATTCATAAATCAACTCGATCATCTCAACATCCAAACGCAACCAAACAATCATCCTAACCTAATTTTCAAAAATACTATTTATTAATCGAACTCAAAGCTTCATTTCAATCTTAACCATCCAGAGTTTACTGCTTAAAGCCAAGTGCTGGTCATCAGATAAATGATTTAGACACATAAATTTTATAAAATAAATTTATAAATTGATGTGATTTTATATAATATGTTAGATTATAAAAATATTTGTACTATAAAATAAATCATATTAAACCGCATTAATTGTAGATTTAATTTTATAAAATGTCTATATATCTAACATTTTTCCAAATCATTAACTAGGTGTTAGTCTAGTCTAGAAGCAAGCAAAGAACGGATTATCTATGTTTCAACCGGGAGAGGAAAACTATAAACAAAAGGAATAAGGCTTGGATCCATGACGTAGGAGCTGTATGGAATCCACTATCCAGGACACGGTGTGGATGCCGTGATGGGTGCACACGTTCTAAAAGCTCATTGTATGGAGCCCTCTAGTAAAGAAGTAAAATAAGCCCTGCTCCACAGGCTGGCAAATGGGCAATCCGCGTTTCGGCCATTTCGAAACCTCATGTGCACCTCTTGTCCAAGCCCTAGCTATGTGCTTCCTAGCTCACCTTGGGCCCGCTTAAATTGGATCCAGTTTTATATAAATGTATGTATATATATATATGCTCAACGGATAAGCTACTTCAACTTCTACATCATGGCCTGTGTACTAGTACTACTGTCAGAATACTTTTGCTTTTGGTCCACATTGCAGAAAAATTCTGCTCTTCCAATCATACAGATCGAACCCAATTAATCGACCGAATGCATTTTGGGGTGCCTACATCTACCATAGCTGTACGCCTGTTGGCAGTGGCAGACGTTATGTTCTATTGCAGCCTGGGTGTAACTTTAAACGGAAAATCGGCCTGGATCGTTAGCCTAGTTTTGAACCGGCCTGATCCAGAATTAATTTCTGTATTATAAAAACTAGTTAGAGACCGGTTCTTATATTATAAAAAGGGATTTGCTACACAACCTCTTACTATTCACCCACACTCCACACTCCATATTTTTTAATATTTTTTTAAAAAAATTTTTTGAATTTTTTTTTTAAATATTTCAAATTTTTTATTCACTATTCATATAAAAAATATTTGATAAAAAAAAATTAAAAAAAAAAGGTAGAGTGTGGAGTGTGGTGAATAGTAGGAGGTTGGAAAGATTATTTCTTATAAAAATCAGTTAGATTCGATCCGGTTTTGATTTCGTAATTTTTAGGAATGGACCAGTTGAAAAAATATATATATATAAAAATTAATTTTATATATTATACAAAATATTTTTTATATATAAGTTTTATATATAATATATAATTATATATGAAATTTTTATATATAATATATAATATATATAATTATAATTTATATTTCATATATCAGTGCAGCAAACATTATATATATTAGTATCGTTTGATCATAGAGTATTCATATTATAATTACTTTATAAATTATAATATAAAATGTTAATCTTAAATATGAATATTTGTAATTTGTTTGATCATATGTTATTAATTATTAATATAATTATATATAAGATAATATTATTATAATTTATAAAATAAAAATTTAATCTTAACGATAAAAATTTAATTGATCATATGCTTTAAACATAAAATATATATATTAAATTATTAATAACATTTAATCATAAGAAGTAAGAACCAAAAAAGAAAGAAAATCACTCAAATATTATTACTAAATTTTGATGGCCTAATAAATTCTCAATATCTTTTTTTTATAAGTATATAAGACATTGGTAGATTAGTAATACTAATATATATTAGTATATAATTTATATTAATTACAGATTACATTTTATGACCTAATACTAATAGTCTAATAATATGTTACTATCAGTAATATACTTTAAGTCTATGTACAAATTAGTATATAAATCACTATACTAAATAATCACATATAAAATAATGATATAGTAATACTAATACTAAATTACTATACTAATACTATCACTATAGCCTATCAATAATATAGTTATAATAAATTAAACTCACTATAACAATTAACAAAGACTAATATAGTAATATATAGTACTTATTCTAATCACTATAATTAATACTCATATTTATAATAATACTATAGTCTAATACTATATTACTATTAGTAATATACTTTAAGTCTATATATAAATTAGTATATAGATCACTATACTAAATAATCACATATAAAATAATGATATAGTAATAGTAATAGTAATACTATCACTATAATAGATTACTATACTAATACTATCACTATAATACTATCAATAATATGGTTATAATAAATTAAACTCACTATAACAATTAACAAATACTAATATATAGCTATGTTAAATTGCTAATAGCCTAATATTAATACTATTATATAGTCTAATATATTATATAGCTATAACTAATACTAATATATATTAATACTAATAGTCTAATATAGCCTATAGTTATATTTAGACTAATATTATTATACTAAAGTAAAATGCTACAGGCAGTCGGCTGATACAAACGCGGGACAAACGTCTGATGATTTGGAAAAAATTAAAAACGCAACATTTTAATTTTTTACTTTTACCCCATTTCTCCAGATGTCTGTTTCCCTCCCATTCTGTGTTTCTCTCCCTCGAAGATGAAGACTCCATTTCCCCTCTCTTAATTTCGTTCTCTCGCTTTCTTATGAAATTTCAGTTGTAATCCCTCGTAGATGAAGTCAATCTGTGTTGCTTGCTACAACCAAGACTAAGAAACAGAACAAGCCTGTGGCTTTGTTTCACAAGTCTGTCATGAAAAAGGAGTTCCGAAGGATGGTAAATGCGGTTTCAAACCAGGTTGCAGATAACTACTACAGGCCAAATCTAAACATGCTGCCCTTTCTAGGTTAGTGCTGTGCACAGGAGCTTGAAAGTTGCCAAATTCGGTGTCAAGAGAAGGAACAGGCAGGCTGTGAAAGTTCCTGGTAGGAAGTGAGTTAAGTGGGCTGATATTATATCGTGCTATCTTTCCATTGCGTTCTTTCCCCATATCCATTCTGAATTCTTTTTTTTTTCTTTTTTTTTTCCCATCTTCATTGTGTTGACTTCTTATTTGGGGTGCCCTCTTAGTTTTGATATAATACAGATAGATGTGGTTCGGCATCTTACCTAATTGTTTTGCAAAAAAAAAAAAGGGAAGAACAATGGGGAGTTGAGCAGCGAGGTGTCTAGTATCTTGGGTGATGATGTATTGGCCAGATTTGTGGAGCATTGTCGTCGCTTTTACAAGAAGAAAAGTGTGAAAGAGCTCTCGATCTGAGCCTACGAAATTTCTCTAACTTTTCTTGATTATGGGTTTAGACTTTTGGACTAGTTTTAGGAGTGCAAGTGTCTGAGATGGAACAATTTTTGAATGTTGTAAAGTACTGCCATGGGAAGAAAAAAGAGAGAGAAAGAGAGTATGAGAGAGGTCTTATTTTTCTTATTTTACTTTTTTGTTTTTACTCTCTGTTTTATTTTTTTATTCCATGTAAACATTGAATAAACTGCCAATTATCTGCCGCTTGCACTCTATGCTTGTGCCCAGCAGAACTATTATACTAAATCACTATAACTAATACTATACTAATATACTATGGTATTAGATATAAATCAGTAAATCACTATAAGTCTTTAACATTTTTTTAATAGGTTAAATCACTATAAGAAATGGTACCATTTACCCCAAACCTCTCAAATTTCGTTCCACCCCAACCCCCCGCCGAAGGCAAAACTCACTTTACTTTCAGTTTAAGTTTCCCACCCCCTACCTTAGAAACCCTAGCGTTGCGCATCCCCCCCTCTCCAGGGATTAGCAGCCTAGCCCTTCAAAGCCTCTGTTAAGTGGAACTGCGAAGCACGTAACAACCTCTGTTGCATCCTCCAGTCCTTCCGTTGGCGCCCTACTCTTCCTCACTCTTTGCCTCTTTACGACTCTGCCTCTCAATCTCTGTCCTCTCGAGTCTCGCCTCTGTCTCTTTGCCTCACTCTTTGAGTCTCCGTCGCACATCTCGTCGTCGGCCCCTCTCTCAAGTTCTCAACGTTGCGCTGCCCCTTTCTCAAGTTAGTGTTTGGTTTGTGCCATTTATAATATTTTTAATCTTCTTTATTTTGAGTAGTGTTCGATTCTTGATGTTTTGATCGAAGTATTAGTAGCTTACATATGGAAAACCATTGCGTTGATTGTTTTTGTAGATTAGTTTTTTAAAGTTCTTACTCCCGTTGCTTATAGTTAATTGTCATTGTTGATGCAGTTTGTTTAGGCTGGGAAGCTTCTGTGCTAATGATCTACCCTTATTAATGTTATTTCCCCCCCCCCCTTTCTCCATATGCGTGAACTTGAGTCCATAAGTTGTCAATGGCTAGAAGTCTGTGTGTGTTTGTGTATATGGATTAATTTTCTTGAATTTATACGTGTCTTTGTGTGTGTTTATGTATATGTATTTGTGTGTGTGTGTGTGCTTGGCAGTTTGTATATATGGATTGCATTGTCTAATGGATCCTGATTGAGTTGCATTATTGCATATTTTATACATAACATATTTATTCTTATTTCTGTTACTATAGATGGATCCTTCAAATGAAACAGAAACACCCGAAGATGTTCAACCTTCAATAGAAAGGACCATGAAATCAACAGTGACTGATGATCCACTTTCTCCCAAATCTAATGTAAGTAAGTCATCTACTGGTTTTGGGAGTGGTAGCAAAAGATCTATAGTTTGAGATTATTTTACAAAAATTAAAACTGAGAATAAGTCGAAACCTAGGGTTGCATGTAACTTTTGTGGGACGACTTATGCTTGTGATCCTAATATAAATAGCACAAAATTAATGTTGTGGCACTTAGAAAAAATATGTAAAAAGTATCCTCTTAGGAAAGTGGACTATTTGAGTTGATAGCTTGGTAGTTGATGCATAGTTATTTGTTCTAGTTGTAAAGTTTTTTATTGGATAATCTTGTAATTTGGGCTTCTAATTTGGATTTGTAATTTAGACTTTTAATTTGGATTTGTAATTTGTTAGATTTTTGGACTTGCAATTTAGACTTTTGGGATTTGGACTTATAATTTGTTGGACTTTTAGACTTCTAATTTAGACTTTTTGACTTATTTTATTCCATAACAGATTTTCTTCTTATTGCAGATTTTTTTTTCAGTTTTTGTAATAGTTATATTTATAGGCTTGTAGCAGATTTTTTTTAGTAAAACAGATTTTAGTAAATCAAATTTTTGAGTAAAGATTATTTTTTTTTCAGTAAAG
Source organism: Cyclocarya paliurus (assembly GCA_029856935.1). NCBI lineage: Eukaryota > Viridiplantae > Streptophyta > Magnoliopsida > Fagales > Juglandaceae > Cyclocarya > Cyclocarya paliurus. Next base: position 5,346,414 of record CM056949.1, on the reverse strand, counting down.
CAAATTTTTGTAATAATAACAGATTTTGGAATAGAAATATAAAACAAATTTTTTTAAAAGCAGTTTTTTTTAAACATATTTTTAATAACAAATTTACAATTTTAAAAAAACTGAAAAACCGGATTGGAAACCATTAAAACCAGAGGTACTGGTTTAGGAGGGTAACCGGTACGTAATCAGTTTTGAAAAATGCAAAACCGGTACATACCGGTTCGGTCTTAAATGTTGTAAAAAACTGGACCGGTTACACTCCTAATTACAGGAGTAGCGAATAATTGAACTCATTTAAGTTCTTGGACATTAAGATTAGATGGTTTTAGATGAGTTGAATAAAATATTGTTAGAATATTATTTTTTAATATTATTATTATTTTAAGATTTAAAAAAGTCAAATTGTTTATTATATTTTTTTATAAAAATTTAAAAAAATTATAATGATGAGATGAGATGAGATGGGCTGACAAACGGAGCCTTAGGCTCCGTTTGGTTAGTCAACTGAGTTGAGTGCAGTTCATTTTTAAACATCTTTTGACATCCAAACATCAACTTGAACTGCATCGGAAGTAAGTTTAGTGGGCTGGTACTGTATATTAATGTAATTAGTTTGACTTGTGCTGTACATTCTGCTGTGGGCTGGTGCTGTACATTCTGCAGTGGTAGAGATCCTACAAACCGATTCTGCATTAGCAAAGATCCTGCAAATCGATTCTGTAGTGGCAGAGATCCTGCAAACTCAAGGTTGGAAAACAAAAAAAAAAAAGTCATGTTTGTCTATTTTGCCCTTACTTAACTTGAGATGGATGGCTGCAAGTGCAGCTTGGAGAAATCTTTTTGTCTTTTACATATTTGACGCCTGCAGTATATTTTTAATATGTCAGATGAACAGTTGAATTTAATGGTGGGACCCATTTATTTTACAATTTACTATAAATATATCTAAACTCATTTTAACATCCAAACACATCTAAACTCATTTTAAGTGGACCCTACAAAACTCACTCAATCATCTCAACTCACTACTATTCATAAAAAACTCAACTCAGCTTAGCTCAACATCCAAATGTAGCCTTAGAGCATTCGCATTCGGTCATGCAAAGCATGTTTTTTTTTCTATATTTCGTATTCTTACCCCAAACCATCATCCGAATCCCAAAAATGGGGATCAACTATTCGGATGCTACAACAATTCCCTATACGTGGGGATCCATTGTACATCCCCAAATCTGATTTTGTGCTTTCCCAGTCGTTGGTTCTGTGTCACCTTTTCTTCGTCCTCTAGGTGCCCTCATCATTTTCGCTCCTCCCTCGCATTACAGCCACCATCAACAGCAACCTCTCAATCAGAAATCAATGTAAGTCCTTATTCTTATATGAACCCGTGAGAATGGAATCCCTTAAACCTACAATCAATTTGAAAACTCACCCAAGAAAACTAAAATCAAGCCAATGGAAAATTTAAGACTTGGTCCACCTTGGTGTCCATCATATCCCCTCTTAGTTTCCTCCATGGCTGAATTCCCCCTTCGCTCTCGCACATATTAACCTGTTTGACTTCCTCATTTGTTGGACTTTGTGAGAATCAGGATCCTTCATGGTTGGCCACCGAGCTTCTCTATCGCATTTTATTTTTGGGATCTTCCATATCTGGACTCCGTCCTTCTCTCGCACAAATCCAACACTAAAATTGCTTACTCATCCATATCCTTTGTAGTGAAATATGTTCTTGCTTGTGCTTTTTTCAGATTTTTCTTGTAATTTACATACATGTGCTCAGATATTGGGATTTGTTATGCACGGATTTGGGGTTATTTGATGTACTAAATTGCTTGCTCGAACAAAAACCTAACTTTTTACAAGCCTCTGTTATTGGATTGAGATTTGCTATTGTTGTGATTTTGGTGACTTGGTGCATTGATTTGTTCTTGCTTGTGTTGTTTTCAGATTTTTCTTGCAATTTACACATATGTGCTTAGAATTTGAGATTTGCTATTCACTGATTTGGGGATATTTGGTGCACTAAATTGATTGCTTGAAAAAAAATCCTAACTTTTTACTAGTCTATACTGTTGGATTGGGATATGCTATTGCTATGATTTTGGTAATTTAGTGCACTGATTTGAAAATTGCAATTCTTGTCATTTATTTATTGTTACAAATAAAATACCCTTTAGAAAGATGAGTATTAATTATTTTTAAAATCGTAATAATTTTGCCATTATTCTCGTACAGGGATAAACAATAAGTTTCGTGTTCAATAATTAAATTTATGTAGAAGTTAATATTGCCTAACTTAGGAAAAAAGACAAAAGAGACAGTAGTTAAGATTGTAAATAGAAGTGAAAAAAATAATAAAGAAAGAATAAAAAAATAATATTTTAATAGAATAGAGAATTTATAGAGAATGAGACGTGTGAGGTTTTTGAAAAGTTAGTAAAATTTTGGATAAAATTTATCTAATGGTGTATTTGAATTAAAATTTAGATAATTTTATAGGGAATGAAATGTGAGAATGCTCTTAAAGCCACCATTTTGAAGAAATTTGGTAAAAGCCCCAAAATTAATTTTTACAAATAAATCTTAGATTTATCAAAATTTTTCATTTTCATTTTTTCATTTCTCATATATTTTATAACACCACTTGAGGAAATTATCTTTTGTAAATACATCAAAAACATTATGGGAATAGTAACTTATGGATCCACCTGTCATTTTGATTAAAAAAATGTGTTGAAATGAAATTTAAAACAAACATCTTCTGGTAATAATTTTTACTTTTCTCAGTCAGAGAATCATAAAGAATTATTTGTTGAAATAAAATCTCGTGAAAAATAAAGAATTAACTAAATTTATTCCTTAATTATTTCGATTAAATTATAAGCAAAACCTTGACTTGACTACTGTTGTACAGGTAAGGCCTAGAATATAGAGTAACCGAGCCAAGATACGAACTCCAACCACGCAAAATACCTCCAATCTTATCAACTATCCTTCAAATTCACATACGATGCGAACCCATCACGATAACGTAAACGTCAGCTCATGTAAAGTTACGACGTGTTTATAGAAATTAGCCAACACAGAACAATTACCGTGCAAAACAACTCAAATTGGGGCCGATGATCGAACAAGACTTGTAACCACGCTACATGGAAGAACATACCACTTTTTTCGACTTCCATTATCAAACCCTCGTTTCACAAGTAAAAGGAACTCAGCAGTCTTAACTCAATACGATTAAAAGCATACATACAATCATACACCAAAAACGGCGCTAGAACAATTATTCAGGCGGTCAAACCAACAATAATATTATAAAACTACATTCCATTAGAATCGTAAAATAAATTATAAAATAGTTGGAAATTCCCATTTTCCAACCAAAAGATATCAGATTTGTGTCAGCAAGCCAGCTTAACCAGTTCATCCCTCTACCGCCCTCACTTTGGATGGATATTTTGTGAGCATTGTGTCTGCTATTCCGGTGACTTCAACACGTCTTTGATGCAAAATTGGAATTCTATTTCAACCCTATTATGGCTTACATGAGAAAATACCATGATCATATGCCAAAAATCTGATGAAAGCCACAAGTGCTCTGATTGACATTGCTCCTCAGACCAAAATATTTGAAAATGCAAGAACTATAAAGCTTTTCGAGCAAGTACTCCAACTATTGCATCACTCATATTTACGATGTTCGACACAGCCTACACCACTTCGCAAGTCAACATCCCAACCTTACCAAAACCTTTTTGATACGGGGGTGGGAGGGTTCAAACTTGTTTCTTCCCTTTAGAGACCAGGTCTTGCGCCATCCTGTCTAAAGTAGCTTGGCTTAAAAATTAAAAATTGATTTTTAAATTTCGCAACAATAAGAACGTTAGGAACAAGCCTACACAGCATATGCCCATAACAGCAGCAATAAGAAGGCACGAATATGTGAATTGAAAACAACTTTATGAGTCATGGTTCGATATAGAATTAAAACTTCGAAAATAAAACATCCATCTCAGGCCGATTTACACTTTCTACACTGTAATGAATATTCCATTGCATTGAAGAAACGGATTGCACAAAAGTGATGTCTTTAAAGAAAAAAGCACCAGAATTTCAAGCAAAAAGGAAAAAATGTAGTTAATTATGCATATGCAAGTCTAATATGATGAAGCAAGTCATTTTGTAGGCGCAAATGTAGATAAGATTTCATCATCATCAGAATGGAATTTCTATTCTCATCCACAGCTAATAAATACTGTGTAGGAAGGTGTCCTAAGATTTTTCAACTTTCATCATATGATGATTCAGATTATAAATAAAAGAAAAATATAATGAATTACAAGTTCACTATTTCTCTAACGGATGCAAGAAAATCTTTTATCCTGATTTCGATATGAATGGCATAAATAACAATACAGGGACCTTCATTGATAGAACAACGCAGCAATAACAATTATTATGTGGCATCAATGTTTCTATTGAAATCTCGCAATGATAGGCACTCAATTGATTATTGAAATACCGCAATGATAGGCACTCAATTGATTATTCAAATCCCTCCAATCTAATCTTATCAAGGACCCATCGTTTGATGAACTGAAGTGCGTCCCTCGTATGAACCAAAAGTCATATGACAGACACTTCCAATGAATCAAAATTTTTTTTCAAGCTTAAATTTATAAAATGAATCAAAACGAGAACTAGGAGGGACAAACGAGGGCATTGAAAAAAGAATGAGATGAGCAGATTCAGAAGCCATATATTTATAATCACTCGACAATGAATATCTCAGATCAAGTGTTGGATTATGTTATTTTTGCTTCATCCCAATCTTGCATAGATAATAAATTAATAATTTACCAAACTCAAAATAAATTCACACAAAAACAGAATGCCATTGTAACAAATCCTCGACAAATTTTGAGTATATGAAGTGGGAAAATAGATTACTCAGTGGTGGCGATAGAGTCATAGGTTCGATTCTGCCAGCCATCTCTCTTCAAACTTAGACTTCAGAAGAGGGAGCTAAGAATCCTCATCGTAACCTTAGGTTTCCCACGACATAAACATATAAAAGATAAAAATAAACAGCACACGCATTGTCCGTTGGGTTTCTGAGAAAAAGCAGAACTTCGTAAATAAATACTAAAATTTGAAATCCGAGACTTGAAAGTGTTTGGAAAACTATAAGAATGAAGAAAGGGTAGAACGGGGAAGATCGCTCAGTTCAGCGGGGTGGTCGACACGCAAAATTCTCCATAAAGAGAAGCCTGCATTCCGGTCTGTTGAGCTTGAATTACTTGGAGTCATCACTGCGATCTCTCCCATTTTACGCAAAAACCAAAACCAATAACATACAGACATAGAGAGGTTCATAAAAAGTCTAAAAGAAACGAAAGCAAAGTCAGATAAACAACATTCAGGACAGAACGAGAGAAGTAGTGGCGAGAGGAAACCCTAAACGATAAAGAATGGTGCTTGGGGACTTTGGTGCTGAATGGCTGGGTTAAACCCTTTATTTATAGTGGTTGATTTAGGGTTTGCGGGGATTCGGGCCGAACTGGTGTGTTGTCGTGCCTAAGATGGGCCGGACCGACCATTTACTTTAATAAGGTTATCATGCTTACCACCTACCTCTTATCATCTATTTATTTATTTTTTTAGTTAATAGTTAAATAAATAATTATTAACGAAATTATATATAATTTTTAAATTTTTTAAAAAAATAAAAGATGTCAAAAAAAACTTCAAAAAAAATAATTAATTTTTTTTTTCAAATATACTATAGAATAGTAATTAGATAATAAAAAGTAATAAATCTATCATTATCTTTTCAATAATAATAATAAATATATTTATAATTAGAGTGCACGTTTGTTTATTTTTATAAAAAATGAATAAATATAATATTTATAAAAAAATACTAATTTTTAAATAATAAAATCTCACTATTTTATGTGATTGCTTGCACAATTCATAACAATATCTAACATTGTTTTATAAAAAATAATAATAAAATTAAAAATAACTTTTTTCTATTCTCATATGCAACTTTGATAGAGCTACATTGGGAAAAAAAAGGAGTAAAGAAAAAAAAAAGGGGGAAAATTCCTCATTGAAATTGCTTGAGTAATACCGGTAGTTCAGTTCACTTTTATTTGATGAGTTTTGCTACACAACCTCCACCACATTTCACACTCCATATTTTTTTAAATTTTTTCATATTTTTTAATTTTTTTTTAATTTATTCTTTTTAAACTATTTCAAATTTTCTATTCATTATTCATATAATAAAGATTTGATAAAAGAAAAAAATTAAAAAAAATATGGTGTGTGGAGGTTGTGTGAATAGTAGGAGATTGTGGAGATTTTTTGTTATTTGATAAGTAACTGGTAATGTGCTTTGCAACCTGCTCAACAATGACTAGAGTTTTGCATAATTTCGATTTTTTTTTTTTGTAAATAAAAGAGATATCAATATAATGTAAGGATCATACATATTTAATTTTGTCTATGAATAATGTAATGCTAATTGCTATAGATATATCCGCATTAAAAATTGTGAAATTCATATCTGTATCTCTTTTAATGGGATGAAATACTTGGAGCAAACAGTTGCCCATTTCTATACCATGAAGAGGAGACGAGTCAAAGCGTAATGCTAAAATGCTCAAGTACTTCTTATTACTCGACGTACAGGCAATGGCTGGTTATGCTCCTCCACCTTGACCACGCTAGCATGGTCCACAAAACCATGTGTATTTGGTTTATTCCAGCAGCACTCTCGTGTGAGTTCGATTATGCAAATCACCTTCGTCGAGTGAAAATGCCATCCCCATGCCGGCACTCGTAGAAGAATGCCCCCATCAGCTATGTCTCAAAAGAAAACTTTCTTTTCTGACCCCAAAATATTCTTACAAAATACCTTAACAACCTTATGTGGTAAAAGAATTTTAAGGTGCTTTATGTACCATGCCATTCAGGAATGTTCCATGCATTGCAAAGCTTAGAACTTATTTGTTATGCCCAACACCAAAAAACTCCAGTCATTTGAGCGCTACACTACAGAGAGGCAAACACCACTAGGACACAAAAGCTTTTCATATATACCAACTAGTCAAACTAGCAGAGTGAACCTCCGACCAAAAGAACAAACATGCCGCCGGTGTAGATACAAATGTTGACGCTGGTCGGAAAACTCTATAACAAATTTACAGATCCATGTCTAAAAGGTAAATACACCGGCATTCTTATTGCAGCAGAGTATCATAACCACACAGGCATATGAATATGGTAGGCAAAAGGAAAAACCTATAGACAAACAGTCTCAGACTCGTAACTAGAATATACCCTTTGGATGGGGCTCGCCATTGAAAGAGACTTAGCCATAGCATCGGATCGGATCATTGCAGCCTTTGGCAGCAGACTGTTTAAAGCCAAAGCGGCCACCTTTCTCAAGGTACTGCTGATGGTATTCTTCTGCTTGGTAGAACTTTTTTGCGGGCAGAATCTCAGTCACAATTTTCCTGTTCAAGAGCTTCTGCTGACGCTCCAGAGACTCTCTTGCTGCCTTCTCTTGCTCAGGTGTGTAGAAGTATATACCGGATCTGTACTGTGTCCCCACATCATTCCCCTGCACATGAAGGATTTCCAAGCTATTAGGATCTGTGTAGTGGTCTGGTTCCGAGACAAATGAGTCTAACGTGGTTGGATAACTTGGATAGAGAAGATAGAACATCATATGCTACATGCTAGTAAGTTTTTTTACAAGTGAATGTTATGTAATAGGAATTTCTTCAGTATAAGCTCCTTGTAACCAACTAGTTTTTTCCTACATATAAGAATTTTGAAATTCCAAACCAGGATTATCTAGAATCCCATCTAAGTATTCCCAACCAGGTCTACCAAAGAAGGAAAAAAAACTCCTAGATCACAAATGTAGTTCTGGTACAGGCTACAGCACTCACCAACCAATGAAAGACAAATAGAAGATGCTCTAATGCTAACATATTTCTGGTAAAACCAGTGCCTCTTATCCAATTTCCCAGAAAAGATACCTATTGAAGAGTGGAAGCCATTTTCAGGATGCTTCCAGATATCTCAAACCACACTACACTACACTGCTACAGATTCAGATTAATGAACAACATAACTAAAAAGAGATTGTTCATATGAGTTTCACTGTCTCCATATAATTCAATGTCCATCTCCCCAAGCACAATTCTAATAGGCCATAAAAGTTTTTTTTGATAAGTATCTAATAGGCCATAAAAGTTAATGGTTAAAGCAATATGGCCTTCCTCACATTCATCAATAGCTTGTCGCCTTTTGGTAACTCAGATCAAAATACACTTTCCTAAATCTCAAGCATGCCAATGAGTAGCCAACATGTCAAATAAAATCCAGAACATGCCATCCCAATTATTACCATCAGCATTAATTGATTATCATCTATCAAAATCACTAGAAAGATAAAAGTACAAATTAACAGACTGAAGATAATAGGCGCTAACCAGAGTCCAGAGTCTAATGTCATTACTCAGAATTGAACACACCCAGAAAAAATCTCAATCAGAAATCGTCACGAAGATAAATAAAAGGAAAAAAGTAAACATTTATGTATAGTTGATATTCATCTTCAATAATTCACCACAAAACACCTGACAAGATTCAGAAGTTGCAGTTCACCCAACGGGAAGATTGTAAGTTTCTAGCCGTGGATAGCATAACAATAAGGGAAAAACAGGAACAAGCACATCCTTCGGTTCTATTGCTGATAACAGCTAAGGGAAACGTCAAATAAAAGTCAAAGTGGTTCCAATATGGTCGGATAAGTTTTAGGTGGCTACGGATGTTGAGATGAGTTGAGTCGAGTTATGAATAGTAATATTTTGTGGGTCCCTTTAAGATGGGTTTAACTTTTTAGGTTGAAATGTATGAAGTAGGTTGAGATGAGTTTAACTTTTTTATGGGAAGTTGAAAAAATAGTGGATCTCATCAATAATTTGTTTGAGATGAGTTTAGTTTGGTTCCCAAACACAACCTAAGCGAGCAATACAGGCCATAGTTTTAAATTATGTTCCGTTCTGGCCGTTTCGGCCAGAATTTTCCATTCTGGTATAGTATCTGGTACACTATATATCCTCGTTCCATTTTACTCCAAATTCCGGCCCATTTCGGCCATTACAGCAAATTCCGGTCATTTCGGGCCCTATTACATTTCGGACTATTTTTGTCATTCTCTTGTACTTTGATGGCATTTTTGTAAATTTTAAATCTAGATGGTATTTAATTAATTATTGAATATAAAATGTATTTATATAATGTTAATTTTTTTTGTAACTTTAAATATGTCCCCTCATTCTCTCTTTTTTAAAATATCATTATTTTTAATAAATTTTCTGTTCTTTTAATATTTTTTTGCTTTTGTGTCTCAACTCAAGTTTGTGATTTTTTCAATGTATATTCATTTTATAAATCTTCAATTCTTTCATATATATACACATATACATGATACAAAATTACATATATATGTATTTATTCTATTAATTGTTAGTTTATATATAATATATAATTAATCCCGAAATGGTACACTAGAATGCATCGGTACCGAAATATTCTGTTCCAGTACTTAAACCAGAATGATCATTGGAACGGAATTTAAAACATTAATACAGACACATCCTTAAAAATTAGATGGTTCTGAAGTCTATTCTCTCCACATGTCAGTGGTAACATTTAAAAAAAATAATAGAATATTTAACTAGAAGATCAAGCAACGAGTTGACAAATATAGATATATTTCGCTCCATGGCTATTCATTCCCTTTCAGATAGAAAATACATAAGCTAAAGCCAGGCAAATCCCAAACGAGCATTGGTTCACAAATATTGGCGAGAAAAAGAATAACGGTATTATCTTTCTTTTTCTTTTCTTTTTTAATTTTTTTATTAAATCACTGAACATTACAAAGTAACCAAAACGCAAAGATTCATCTACAGAGCTAACCAACCATAATTCATTAAAATTATGGTGAAAATAGCAACCAACCCTGCTTCCTCTAATAGAAAAGCACCACACTGCAAAGCTTATGAACGAGGAAAAGAACCAAGACCTAGCGAGAATCAATCTCAGTACAATTCAATCAAAGCGCAAGAATTATTCGTCAAATCACAGCCAAATCAACCATCAACCCCAAAATGATCAAACAAATCACCGTAATGAAAATCCATAAAAATTTAGACCAGACATACATCATAAATCAATCACAGGCCTCAAAAGAAGCGAAACCCAAATCAGATTTCTTCAGAATTAAACAAAAAAAACCACAAAGCCAAGAAACCAACCTGCCGATTGAGTGTGGTTGGGTCATGCCGGGCCCAGAACGCGTCAAGCAGAGAATCGAAGCTGCACTCCTTGGGGTCGAACTGCACTCTGACGACCTCGGAGTGGTTGGTGGTTCCAGAGCACACGTCCTCGTAGCTGGGATTGTGCAGGAAGCCCTGGCTATACCCGACCTCAGTCTTGGTGACGCCAGAAACTCTCTGGAAGGCCAGCTCAACGCCCCAGAAGCAACCCGCCCCGAACTGTGCGAACTGCTGGCCCGGTGCCGGAGCTTCTTCGTCCAGGCCCTGCGGAATCGACGCATCTGCGGTGGATTGAGTGGCCCTCGGGGAGCCGGAGCCGAAGCCGAGCTTGTTCAAGATGTTCATGGTGGTGGTATATCGTTTGGAGAGGTGTCCGAGAGATATTTCTTTGTGTTTGGAGAGAGGATTCAGGAAGGATTTGTTGAGTGACGGTGAAAAGTGAAGGAGATGTGGACGATGGCGGTGGTGGTCGTGGTGGTGGTGACGACTGGGGAGGGTTGGAGAGGCTTTTTAGTTTTAGGTAACTCTTTAATTAGCTTGATGTCGTACATGGAATTGGAATTGGTAATTCAGAAAAGAAAATATATGGAATAGGAATTTTTCTTTTTTTAAAAAAATGAATTTTACGTAGGAATTTTTTTTTTCTAATTTATTATAAGTTCTTTTATAACTTACATAATCAATTTAATTTTTTTTTTATAGGAGTAAGAAATTTGAATTCAAATTTTCTATTTGAAAAACTGAATTATATATCATCGACCATCAAATCTATCCTTACAAAAAAAAATTTGTGTAGTCAATTTAAATCTATCCTTACAAATGTACGAAAAATATGACATATTATAATATTTTGACTATGTATCATGATTGAATAGAAAATTATTAAAATTAGAAATCTGAAATGTAAGTTGAGAAATCTAGGTGAAAACTTGAAAATCGAGAGAGTGGTGACAATTTTATGATAAAAATATAGATTTTCCCTATTTGTTAGTCAATTGCTTAAGAACACATCTTATCTATATGATTATAAATAATATTTTACATCAAAACATGGGGAAAAAGGGAGGTCGTAGTTTATCCGCATGATGATTTATTATTTTTATATTAAAAAAATTTATTCATCATCTATTTTCTCATTATCATATCATCGTCCTATAATATAGTATTAAATGATAAGTTTATAAGTGAAATATAACACATAATTTTCAATCATCTAATGACATATCATAAGATGATGACAAGACGATAAGAATTTAGATTATGAGTAATATTACTCTATTATATTAGGTCATTTATGATATATATATATATAAATATTTATATATGTTTACCAATATGATGTCGCATTCAACTAAGACCATAAAAAATAAACCTGAAATATAAGTTTTGGAGTCAAATTTCGCAAACTCAAGTCTTAAATTATTAAATAAATTAATAGGGAACTCAAATTTTGAAGGATCGAAATTACTACTTCTTTAACTAGTCAAAACAGAAATGGAAAACTAACAACAAATATGATTTGACTTTCTGAAAAAATCTCCATCTCTTAATCAAAGACCTTGTGATTTTTTAGATGCGATCATGAATATTATTTACGAAAAAAATAATTATTTATAATGGAAATATATTTATTTTGATAAAAAAAATAGTTATTTTTATCACAAATTAAATATAAACAATTTTCTTGTAACATGCTCTTAAAATAAATCAAAAACTTATTAATCTTGACAGCTTTTTCTTTTTTTAAGATTTTTGCTCCTCTCAGGCCAGATATAATAGGAAGGGAGCAATATAATGACCTTTTTTTTCCCAGGAAAAACGAATAAATGCATCTGCGACTAAAATAATAAATAAATAAAAACCGATGGGATTAACCTATTTATTTATTCAAAGTCCTTTTTATTTAGTAAAAACTACGCAAAGTGAAATTAATGAACTTGTAAAAGCTAGAGATTCGTACGTAGAGACAAACGTGGCGGCCAGCACCTTCCTGGCCGGCCTGCAAGACGTTGATATTATTCTGGTTCGCGGCTCTCCTGGCTAACCGCAGCTCGATCTATCTTTTGTGTATATATATACTAGTGGAGGCGCAACTTGCTATGCACGTTTGTCTAGTTGGATTTTTTTTATTGTTATAAAGAATTTGCTTAGACAAATGTTAGAAAAAGTTAAACAACAAGATAAATTATAAAATCAATTGTTGTACAACCCAATACCTCATCTACAAGTTCGCCACACATAACTACAACTAATTTTTCTGTCTCATCATCAAGCTCAACATATGCCCGACAACTACAAATGATGAGTATTGTTTTTTGTTAGAATTGGTAAAAATCACATACAAACAAATTTTGGAATAAATTATTAAGTAATGAAATTTGAAGAATATATATCATGGTTGAGGAACACTTTAATGTTTGCAGTGATAACAACGAAAGTTTTCATTTTGGTCATGCCCAATTCCATTGTTACATGACATGTAAAAGACTTAGGTCACCCAAAAATGAAACGAGAATGCACCAATCAAACGAAAAAGGAACAGTAGAACCAACAAAACAAAAGGAACCAAGAAACTAAGACGTTGTCAAATCAAATATAAACAAAAATAAAAAATCTTGAAAGCCGCATAAAAAACATCTACACGATTATTAAGAAAAAATCTCCAAAAAACAATTCTCAAATGCATCAACAGTCACCGACGGACTCAGAGCACCATTAATGCACTCATGACCAAAGACTGGCACAACCATTTAAAATAAAACCCCCACTGCATAGATAGAAACATACAAGAAATGAATGGCAAAAAAATACAGAGAAAAATGCACGAAAGGAAGAAAACGGAAGAGTGGGAAAGTTACTGTAGAAACACTGTAGTTCATAAATTCCAGCTAAAATAATAGAAAAGTAGAAATAGAATAGAGATAGAAATACTAATAAAACTAATAAAATAAGCATATATGTATACATATAACTATCAAAAACCAAAAACCACAATTAAAACAGTTACCTAAACTCTAGGAAAAATAACAGATTTCTAATTACATAAATGAAACAGAAAAGCAAAAAAATCATATATTTGATCAGAGTTTCCCCCCAAAATAAAATCTACAAACAACAATAATAACAAAACCCATAACTTTCATAAAAAATCCTGCAAAAAAAAAAGTACATCATCGACCAAAGAATCAAAACTTACACCAAAAATCAAATTTGCAAACAACACTCAACCACCACTACAATAATATCGCGGATAAAATATAGGAAGAACACAGAAAGGCAACCCAAATGGCATTCTATATACTGCTTTTCAGGAAAAGAAAGGGCATTCTCGACCACGGAATCAAACAAAATTAACAAAAAATGTAAACTTTACTAAAACTAAAACAAATCAAACAAAGTGCATTATTGACCACGGGATCAAGGCGAAAAAAATGAAAAGGACAACATCCCCACGGAAACAAAACCACAACCTTCAACCCATAGAAAGTTCCCGAAAGAGCCAAACAACAACATGTTCGAACCCTTCCAAACTTTGCAACTTCTTCAAACCGACCAAAATGTACCACCAAAAACTCCAAAAAAAACACACAAGACACCAAAAAAAATCCGAAACCCTTCCAAAACCAGTAAAAAATCCTCAACTTTGAACCCACAACAACATCCCCACCGAAACAAAATCGTAACTTTCAACCCACAAAAAATCACAACTTTGAACCCATAACGGAATCAAACTGAAAATAACAAAAAATGTAAACTTTATTGAAACAAAAAAACAAATCAAACGAAGTGCATCATTGACCACAAGTTCAAAGTGAAAAAAATGAAAAGGACAACATCACCACCAAAACAAAACCACAACCTTCAACCTAGAGAAAGTCCCCATAAGAGCCAAACAACAACATGTGCGAACCCTTCCAAACTCTGCAACTCCTTCAAATCGACCAAAATACACCCCAAAAAACTCCAAAAAAGCACACCAAAAAAACCCGAAACCCTTCAAACCCTTCCAAAACCAATAAAAAAACCTCAACTTTGAATCCACAACAACATCCCCACCGAAACAAAACCGCAACTTTCAACCCATAAAAAATCGCAACTTTGAACCCATAAAAAACTGCAACTTTCGAAAAGACCTACCAAAAATCCACAAAACAAAAAACCTCAACTTTCGAAAAAACCCTTGCTCTTCGACAAGCACCACCGAAAAGGCAAAATGAAAAGAAACCCAAATGTTCCAAACAAACCCACACTGCAAAGAAACAGAATAAGTACCAAGAGACATACGCAAAGAACGGAAAGGCAAAATGAAAAGCAAGCCAAACGTTCCAAACAAACCCACACAGAGAGTAAGCCAAACGTCCCAAACAAACCCACACAGAGAACCATACGACGCAGAGAACGGAAGAGCAAAATGAAAAGCAACCCAAACGTCCTAAACAAATCCACACAGAGAGTCATATGCAGAGAAAAGCAAAGAAGGAGAAGACAAAAATCTAGAGAAAGAGAGAGAGAAGACCAAACACAATGGACGGACAAAAGGCCAAAATGAAAAGCCACCCAAGCGTGCAAACAAACCCACCTAAATATCTACCCAGCAAAAAGACAAAAAAACCCAACACACGGAAACAAACGGCAGAAATGCAAGGGCAAAAAAGATAGAATGACATGCACGGAAACAAAAAATGGAACGGGAAATTTAATGTTGAGTCACTGTAGCTTGTCGATTGCCGCTTATATAATAGCTATAGATATATATATATATATATATATATATATATATGTACTAGTAATATTATGTATGGCAACGTACCTAGAATATTTGGAATTTGTGCTTGATGCAGCATGACAATCCATTCAAGAGGAATATGTAATTATGCTTAATTTATGTACGGTTTTGCACCAGAATACATTTGCTAGTCTTATACATGCAATGTCAAAAGATCATACCGTACGTACGTACTCATGGGTTATTCATGAAGAGATCATGACTAATTAAGATGTTTTTAATCAATTCTCGGGACATATTACAATATTATTTCCAAATTAATTAATGCCATTGCCGTTGGTTTTGAACCCCTAGACATTTAGATTTTGATCATGCACTCTAGGATAATGCCCAAAGGTTCTATTTTTGTCGAAAGAATCATTTTTAATTGGTAGATAACATTTCCCTTGAGAAACCACGTGCCCCAATATTACAATTTGGGCTAGCTCTAGTTCGGCCATGCATAGTATCAGCTTGTAAACATCACTACAAGAAATTTAATTTTTAGGGATGAAATTAGTTAGGGACGAACTAAATTTTGTCTCTAAAAGTCATTTTTGGAGACAAATTTTTCATTTCGTCTCCAAAACTGCGTTAGATACAAATTTCGTTCAAACGAAAAAATATCCATTCGAACGGAATATTTTATGACGAAAAAAATCGTCTCAAAAAGAAAAACCGTTCGAACGGGAGAAAAAGTGTTCGAACAACCAATTAATTATGTTCGAACAGTATATGATCTGTTTGAACAGTAATAATATTGGTGGAAAATTAAATTTATTTTTTCAGAAAAAGTTAATAACCGTATGAATTTAAATTTATTACTTCGAAATGAACTTTTTTTCATTAATTTGTTTATCGTTATTAATTTGTGTATATATTTTTAATTTTATTTTTCCGATAAAAAAAATTTATTTTCTGTTAAATTATATAAATATAACTTTAAAGATAATATTATTTTTTATATTATCATGAACGGCAAGTAAAATGAAAAAAATAAATAAATTAGCAAACATGAGAAATAAAAACTATACATTAATTACATCTCAACTATATAATGTTCAATACAATATAAAAAAGTAAAATAATAACTAAAAAGACTATTTGGTGTTGAGCAGATCAACATCCTCTTGTAACATTTTCACGCGTCCATCCAGATCTCTAAGTTTCTCCATGATGGGCTCAACGAACTCAACAAATAGAGCTCGTACCTGATCCAAAGTAGCCCCAGGAGGCTGTCTCTCAACAGCGGCAGTAGTACTAATAGAAGTTGGATCGGTGGGCGAGACACTAGGCTGTCCTGGTGTAGTCTTCCGCAAGTGCCCCTCACTCTTACTGAATGTGATCTTGTTGAGGGGCCCCATCTGTGGCGACCTCTGCTCAGTCGCTGACACTGTAACCCCTGATCGGAGTAGGAAGTTAGATATCAGTAGTGCAAATGGTAGACTACCTCCACTTACATAGCGTGACTCCGATCGGATGCGGTAAAAGAAATACAAGGCCAGATCAATGGGGTCCCCCCGCCCTATCCTCAACAAAAATCTGGCTCGATCGATCCCGAAATCAGTCTTGTGTTTTTTCGGGTCGATGTTATAGCCGACAATCAAGTTAAGCATTCTGAAAAATGCTATACAGTTGGCCTGTCGGATCACCTTGCTCCCATCATATGGAGGAGCCGAAGGGTCTCGCACTAGATGACACATCTGATCATCTGTGAAACCATCATCAGGTAGATCCACATCCTCACTACCATCATCACTATCATCCGGCTCTACATTCGGGGTTGGTGTGGAGGATGCGACATGTGTGTCAGAATCAGATGGTGCAGCTGCTGGTCCCAAAGTAGCCGGTCCAGGATATGCGCCAACCTCGCACCGGATGTCGAGGAACTCAGCAATAATACAGGGAGAGAAATTAATACTAACTCACCGGACTGATAAAGTGTAGAAAAGAGAATCAACACTCTCCTCTCCCAAGGCACGGTAAAACTCACCGACCATATCTGGGTATGCAGTCCCCTACTGCTGACAGATCGGTACCCATCCCCGCTCAGCGAAGATGGATTGTATACTCCGTCCCTCCCACGAAAGATCGGAGAAGTCAGACAAAATGATCTAACGCTCGACGAGTACAGATCTCGACGCCTGAGTAGGAGCTGGTCCAGTACTACTTTCACTGACTTGGTCTCTTGCACGTTTTCGTCCAGTAGATGTCATTAATATACTATTTAACCACAAGAAAATTAAGAATATAATTATAAATATTATATTTAAAATATATTATTTAAGAATTACACTTAGATTGAACTGTATTGAAATAATCCGTTCGAACTAAGAATATTCCATTCGAACTAGTATAGTTGTTCGAATGGAAGATTCTGTTCATTCGAACAGGAAAATATTCGTTCGAACGGTAAATTTTTGTTCGAACAGAAATAAATCTGTTTGGCATCATCGCGTTCGAATGGAATAGAACCCGTTCGAACGAGATCGAACCCAAATAGCCATGGCCGAGTCGACTCAGCCATGGCCGAAACTCTAATCTACACCAAAAGAGCTAGATTAAATCGGTATAAATAATTAAAAAGTGAATCTAGATCACTTCTACCGATTAAAATCCGAAATCCTCCTTCCTAAACAAAGCTCATTAATCTCAAAAAAAGTAACAATAGAGGCCCATACCTCTTAGAAGAGAAAAATGCGTTGTTCCTTCGGCGGTTGAGCGGTGGAGATAAGGGGCGAGTCGGAGGTAATCGGCGGCTTAGGGTTCGAATGCTTTGTGTGAGTTTGATGGGAATCGAACTGGGTATTAAAATCCGTGACACCTCGTTCGAACGGTATTAAAATCCGTTTGAACTTGTCAATATCCCGTTCGAACGGTTATTACACTAATATATTTCTAATTATATTACTATACTAATGTATAATAATACTGATATTACAAAGTATAAAAGTATAAAAATAATACTAATAATAGTATTATAATGCTTTAAGATACAAGTTAATATTTTAATATAACTATATTATATCCTAGTTACTGTATAGTTATAACTATTGAATAAGATATGATAACTATATAAGTTAATATGATTTTAGTTATGGGTTTTGCTATTCATCCTCCCCACACTCCACACTCCACACTTTTTAATATTTTTTAATATTTTTTTTGAATTTATTTTTTTAAAACTATTTATAATTTTTTATTCACTATTCATATAAAAATATATTTGATAAAAAACATTAAAAAAAATTAAAAAAAAATGGAGTGTGGAGTGTGGTGTGAATAGTAGGAGGTTGAGTAGATTTTTTCTAACTATTAAATGAGTTATGATAAGTATAAAATATTTAAGATAATTAATATACTTATAGTATATTAGTTATAGGTAGCCTAGTACAATAAGTACTATATTATATCCTAGTTACTATATAATTATAACTATTGAATGAGTAATGATAACTATACATTTAGTTAATATATATAATACTTATTAGTTATATAGCTAGTACAATAAGTAATATATTACATCCTAGTTACTATACTATATATTAATAGAAAGATACTATATAGTTATAACTATTGAATGATAACTATACAAGTTACTTTGATTATTGTATAATATAGTTATAACTATTGAATTAGTTAGGATAACTATACAAGTTAATATGATTAATATATATATTTTACTTATATACTATTAATAAGTACTATAAGTACTATATTAATCAGCATATATAATGCTTGTAATGCCCAAATTAGGGAACGAATTTTATTTTTTGTTCACATTTTTTTGGCCAAATTGGGGCACGAATTTTATTTTTTATTTATTTAAAAAAATTTTATATGTTAAATATTTGATGTAAAAAGAAAATCCAAAAAATGACTTATTAGTATATAAAATATCAAAAAGTTGGACTTTAGTTCGAACTCAATAAAGTACCGTTCGAACAATTTTATTTTGTGAAATGTGTTTGGTGGGAAATTTCGCGCCATGACCCGGAATGTCAGTTCATTCGAACTTAAAAAGTACTCATTCGAACGAAAAAAATTTTGAATCTTCTGGACATTAGTAGAATATGCCAAGGAATATTCTATTTATTTGTTTGAACTAATAAATTTCTCGTTTGAACAAACATTACATCGCGGCAAAAGTTGGTGCAATTTGAAATTTTCATGTTCGAATGAGTAAATGGTCCGTTCGAACGTGACTTCATAGATTCAAATACCACAAACCTTCAGTTCACTTTTATTTTATGCGAAATTTTGAAAGTTGTGGAGGTAGAGGAACATTTTTGGCCTCCAAGAGAAGAGATTCTTGAGAGAAGATTGAGAAGTATAAAAGGTAAGTAATATATTTTTAAATTATTTTTTATGTTTCAAATTTCATAGCAAGTTGATTTATTGTTAGGTGTCTTAGGGTTATGCTATAATGTGTTTTATATCATTGTGTTTTTACAATACCATTTACAATAGAAGGAAACTAAACTAATGTAGATGATCCTGGATATTTAATGTCGTGAATTTGATATTTTCTAGATAAAGAATTTGGTCTCTATTTCGTGTTTGGATTCTGGGAAAATACCGTTCGAACGCTATTATTTCTCGTTCGAACATAATGGATTTAACTGCGAACCTGGGTTTGTACCATTCGAACGCTATAGTATCCGTTCGAACAGAATGAATTAAATAGGAAATTGAATTATATATATATATATAGTTATATATAAATATATATATATATATATATATATATATATATTTAACAGAGATTATAATATATTTAGTTGATGCATATTCACAAACAAACCAAAACTCAATCAAACTTAGAAAGATATAATATAGACTATTGATTTATATATAAAGTCATAGAAAGATATAATACATAATTAATCAAACTTATAAATATTAATTAAAAATATCAATTAAAATACTGCATCTTCCATCTTCCATATCCACCACCTTAGCATTGCTACCACTACTATTCTTTAGGAATATATCCAACCGCAACTAACTCTTCAAATAAATCATTAATTCTTGCATTTTTCTCAGGGTTGAGTAAACTTCCAGAGTTCCCAAAAAAACTCTCCATCATCTCATTCTGGACATGTTGTGGGTTTGCATTGACAGAAGTATTGACAAAACTTTGCTTTTTCTCCTTCATTAGAGTTACTAGTTCAGTTTGTAGATTTAGAACCTGCAAAAAATAAAGTAGAATGTCATTTATTAGGAGACAGAGCATATAATGATTTCAACCATTATATATGATAATGAGAACCTGCTGCTGAAGAGCATAAATGGCTGAAAAAATGCTATTTATAGGATCTCTAAGCCTAGCTTGCGCTTCATATATAAGTGTGGTAGCCGTTTCATAACGATTATTGACCGGGATGTGAGCAAGAACAATGCATTACCTGCACCGAAAACCTTATGAACGGCGGCAAATTGGACAAATGACATACTTGATTGATTGAAATAAGGAGAAAAAATGCATCCGGTTCGACATTTCTTTCTAAGAAATTTGCATGCTTCACAAGGAGAACCTCGCATCTTCATTGGTGGTGAGAGAGCATATGTGAGAGGAGTTTAAAATGCATAAAGGGAGGAGGAAATTATTGTTGATTAATGAATCTCGATTGGTGGAAAGCACACCATAAAACTTGGGCAAAAAATTCGAAATTGCTTCGAGCCCCACCATAAAGCACACCATCCGTTCGAGACAAATTAAGTAAGGACGGACAACATCCGTAAATTCTGGAAATGAATTAATTGAAATCACATCCGTAAACTCACATTTTTGCATTTGCATTGCATTTCTCACAAAGATTCAGAAACTCACATTTCTGTATTTGCTCTGCATTTCACACACGAATCAGAAACTCACATTTATGCATTTCTCACAAATGCATTACAAATGACCGGCAACCAGTCGTTTAATATTGTTCCTGATTTGAATCGGGAACCATATTTACCCCAAATGTTAATCTTCATTTCGGATGCTATCAATGCCATAATAGCGACAGATAACTATTTCTCAAGCAAGAGTAATACGGAGGTTGTGGATTGAGCGAGAATACTGACATCTCAATATGCAGCTGTTGTTAATACCATGACCCGAAGGTTACAGTTACGGGTAAGTGAGATAGAGTTGCTTAATAAACAAGTAAGTGAATTGAAAAATAAACTTGCAAATAAACGAAAAAAGAATCAAATATTAAAAAGAGAAAATAAGGAGTTGAACATGTCTGTGGATTTGTATGCGAAAAATTTGGAACCAAAAGTGTTGGAGCTGGAGTGAAAGCGAAAATAAAGAGATGAACTCATGCTCAACCCAGGAAATGAGTTGAAGACACATGAGAAAAGTGTCTTAAATGCGATCAAAACTGAGGAAAATGCTTAAGGATGTCTTGGCTACATATGTTTTATTTCAGCCCTAAGGATGTATTGTTGCAAATTTGTGTTTGATTTATGTTTTGATATATGTATGGACTCTATGTTTTGATATATGTATGAACTCTATTTCCATTTGATATATGTTTTGATATATGTATGGATTATATATTAGTTTGATATATATATGCTTTATTGTATGGACTGTTTGCAGTAGGATATTACATAGATGATAGGATATTACATAAATGGAATACGTTTGAATATACTTTTGATGGTGTTTATCCCATGAATTGGGTTTTTTTATAGACATTCTACAAATAACGGATTTGCGCAATGGATAAGAGTTGGATGTTGGGAAATAAACTTGGGCGAGACTATAAGGAGTATGCACAAGGGGTGAAGTTTTTTCTAGAGTTTGCTCGCATGAGTGTTGATAGTCGAGAATATATAAGATGTCCGTGCAAGAAGTGCAAGAATCTTAATTCTTATAATTTTGTAGTAGTGGAGGATCATTTATTTGTAAATGGAATCGATCCTAAATACTCACCTTGAGTCTTACATGGCGAACCATTTCTCAAAGGAGTTAGATTTAGCAGTCAGACCAATCAAGTAGATGAGGGTAACGACATCAAAATAGAGGACATTAATGTGGATGATCCTGATGACAGTGACGATAATAGAGAGGATATGACTGAGATATTAAGTGATCTGGGTGCATGAATGTTTGGGATGAGGGATGGAGAAGGAACATCTGTACAATCATTTGAGAGAAATGATAATTTTGGAAGATTGTGGGAGGATGCACAAAGAGAGTTGTATGAGGGGTGCACTCGTCATAGCAAGTTGTCTTTTACGGTGAGGTTGCTTTATATTAAGTCTATTTGTCGTATTTTTGTCAAAACTATCTACATGTTACTTGAATTTGTTAAAGAGGCTCTTCCCCAAGATAATGTAGTACTCCATAATTTTTATGAAGCGAAGCAATTGAAGCGAGGGTTAGGATTTGATTATAATATCATCCACACTTGTAAAAATGATTGTATTCTTTACTGGCAACAATATGCAGAATTTGACTCATGCCCAGTGTGTCATGAGTCAAGATGGACATCCGATAAACGTAATGTACCCCATAAAATTTTAAGACATTTTTCGTTGATTTCTCGACTTCAAAGACTGTTTACATCAAGGATAATTGCGAAAGATATGTCATGGCATCATACAAAAAGAGTCCAAAATGAAATTTTCCTCTTGCATCCAACAGATTCTTTACAATGAAAGAAATTTGACAATGAGTATCCATGGTTTGTCGAAAAATCTCACAATGTACGTCTTGGTTTAGCAACGGATGGTTTTAATCCATTTGGCAACATGAGCACTTCTCATAGTACTTGGTCTGTCATATTAATGCCTTATAATTTGCCACCTTGGAAGTGTATGAAGGATCCTTATTTTATGATGACTCTATTGATACCAGGGCCAAAGTCAATAGGGAATGAATTAGATGTATATCTGCAACCACTGATTGCAGAGTTGAAAGAGTTGTGGGATCAGGGCGTCAATACATATGATGCAGCTTCGTCGCGGGAGTTCAAGATGCATGCCGTAGTAATGTGGACAATAAATGATTTTCTAGCATATAGAAATTTGTCTGGGTGAAGCACAAAAGGTAAAATGGCTTGTCCTGTTTGTAATAAAGATACACATTCTCAGTGGTTGAGTCATGGTAGGAAATTATGTTTTATAGGACATCGTTGTTATTTACCACATGATCATAGATGGCGTTCAAATAGAGCTATGTTTGATGGAAAAGTTGAGCGTAGGTTATCGTCACCAGAGTTATCTGGACATGATATTATTGTGTAGGTGGGGGATGTTTTAGAAAACAGATTTGGAAAACATACCAGGGTTCGAAAGAGAAAAGGACAAGCAGTGGAGTTGAATTGGACAAAAAAAAGTATTTTTTTTTTAGTTACCATACTGGTCTACATTGACACTGTGCCACAATCTAGATGTTATGCACATTGAAAAGAATATATGTGAGAATATATTGGGTACTCTGATATCAATAGAAGGGAAGACAAAAGATACAGCTAATTCTCGTAAAGACTTGAAAGAGTTGGGGATAAGACCGGAGTTGCATTTGCAAGATAATGGGTCGTCAGCATATATGCTTATTGGAATGTATACACTCTCAAATGATGAGAGAAAGAAATTTTGTGATTGGTTCTTGACAATCAAATTACCCGATGGCTATGCTTCAAACATGTCAAGATGTGTTCGAATACATGATTGAAAGATAACTAGTCTTAAAAGTCATGACTGTCATGTATTTCTGCAGCGTTTGTTGCCGGTTGGTGTGCATGGAAAGCTTACTCTAGATGTTCGTATAGCTCTCACAGAATTAGGAGGATTTTTCAGAGACATTTGTAGGAGAACGTTGAAAGTTGATGCATTGTTAAAAATGAAAGTTGATATTGCAGTAATATTGTGTAAATTGGAGAGTTTGTACCCGCATTCATTCTTTGATATAATGGTTAATTTGGCTGTGCACCTACCTCGTGAGGCTTTAGTCGTTGGTCTGGTTCAGTATAGATGGATGTATCCTATTGAACGATTTTTAGAAAAATTAAAGCGATCTGTGGAGAATAAAGCTCATCCAAAAGGTTCGATTGCTGAGTCATATATTGATAATGAGTGGCATACCTTTTGTTCAATGTATTTTCGTGGGGTTGATACTAGATTTACAAGACTAGACCGAAATTATGAGGGTGGAAGAGAGATGGGAGTCTTATCGACATTTACCGTGTTTTTCCAGACAGTACGTCCCATAGGCGCACAAAGGGGTTACGATCTATGTGGGCGAGAGTTTGAAAGAGCTCGATGGTATGTCTTGAATAACTGTACAGAGATTGACCATTATTTGAGGTTAGTAATGATCCTCTAAATTAATCATGTATAATAATATAATATTTTTCATTGCTACAAATTAATCATTCACACGAACCTGCGCAATGAACATATACAACTACTTTGCACGAATGGTGTAATTGACGTAGAAAAAATGCATGAAGAGGAATTTGTTTCATGGTTTGAATATACGGCATTACTGTAAAGTTTTATTTTATAATATGAATTTCATACCACTAAACTCAATCATTTTTTTTATATAATAATATTTATTGATGTACGTTGTATCAAAATATGGTAAAAATTCAGAAGAAATTTCACCAGAATTGTATGCTCTGGCATATGGTCCGTCTAGGCGGGCCATGCAGTACTCAGGATGTTTGGTGCGTGGATATAGATTTCACACAGCTGACAGAGAAAGATATAGGAAAACTCAAAATTATGGGGTTGTAGTCGAAGGAAATCATGAGGTTGGTAACATTGACTTCTATGGAAGTGTGAAAGATATTATAGTGTTGAAATATGTGGGAGGATATATGGTCTGGTTGTTTAAATGTAATTGGTGGAATGTCTCAAATCCTACGTTGGGAGTGCATAACGATAATTACTTTGTGAGTGTCAATACATCTCGCACATGGTATAAGGACTATCCTTTCGTTCTCGCTTGCCTAGCGAATCAAGTTTTTTATTTAAATAATCCGGAATACGGAAACCCATGGCGGGTAGTAGAGAAGTTTGCACCAAGAAATGTATATGATACTATTCCAGAGATAAAAGAACCTTCAGAAGAAGTTGATACTTCAGCAAATGAAGAAGCATATCAAGAAAATGAAGTAGGCATCAATCTATTTGTTGATCTCAGCCAAGATGATATGGTCCCATTGCATAGAAAAGATGTTCAACCCGAAATAATTGAGGGTGAAATATCAGAAGACAATGAATCAACTAAAGTGTCTAGCGAGGATAAGGGTGATTGGTCTAGTAAAACAGATAGTGAATGAATTTCAAATATAAATTTTTGTAAGTATTATTTGTATAAATATATCTATAATGTTTTTTTGAATAATAATTTGTTACAATTTCAAATAGATATACCTCCTAAACGTAAAGCAACACGTGTGTCATCCCCATCCATTACTGATTCCCCGTGTGGTTCACCTGTCATGAATAGTGAGCCAACACTATCAGACTCAGAATAAGGTATTTTATCAAATTAAATACTACAATTTATGCTCAATTTAGGTAATATATCTATAAAATAAAAGTATTTAATTCAAATACTTGTTTTAATTACTGTATATAGCTGTTGTAAGCTAGCGCCGAGGTAGAGGCACTACGAGGGTTGTCTGCATAGAAAAAGTAAGAAAAGTCAGTAAAATTAAAGTTGATATTCCTGATTATCACATCGGAGGCTCTGGAGATTCAGCAGCATGGCTTGCTTCTTTTGTTGGTACGCTTACTCACACGTATGCACCTATTGCTACATCCTCTTAGTCTAAAGTTCCCCAAGAAGTGAAAGATCACATCAAAAATTGTTATTTGGTAATAACCTACATCTCAAGTATCTAAGTATTATTCATGTTACTTTTTGAACATTTCGTATTTATACTAATTGTTTATAATTATTGGAAGGATGAGTTTGAGCTTGATTTTGACCGACGAGATGATCGATTAACGGTTGAGGAGTTGATGTCGAATGCATTTCAGAGGTACAAAGATCGATGTCATGCACATTATAAGAAGTTCAGTACTACAATAGAGGCGCGCCAAAATCCATTCCAAGCAATGCCACCAAATGAATGGGAGAATGTTTGTGATATGTTTGAAAATCCTGCTTATCAGGTAATTTTGTTGCTATATTTTTTTAATAGTATATTATGATAGATGTATTAAATATATAGATATATATATTTTTATTTTTTTAGCAATGGAGTGCTGTGAACAAAGCAAATAAATCAAACTTGAAGATACACCATCATACGGGTTCTCGATCTTTTCATCGTTTGTCTAACAAAATGGTAAGTTATTATACTCCATATTAAATATTAACATATAATACACTTTTCTGATTTAAGTTCTAATATATATATTTTTTTTTTGCAGAAAAAAGAAAGTCCTGCTAACTATGATCTGACCCAATTGTATGCAAAATCACATAAAAATCGTGATGGTGTTTGGACCAGTCCCGAAGCAGAAGCAAATTATGTAAGTTTAAGTTTTTTTAATTCCATTGTGACTATAGTTTTGTTACTTATACTAACTAGTATGTTTTTGTTTTTATAGAACAAGATGATATCTCTCAAGGAAGTTAATGCGGATCCATCTGATGCATCATTTGTCAACGATGTTCAGATCCTTTCTCAAGTTCTTGGATCACGTTCTGGATATTTGAGGGGCTTAGGACGTTCCGTTAAACCATCTTCAACATCATCATCCTCTTCTAAAACTAGATCGAATAACGACAAAACTAAAAAATTGGAGGAAGCAGCACTTGAGATAGAGCGATTGAGGTAAAAAAAAAAGAGTTGCTGACCAGATTAGATCAAGCAGCAGACCTTGAGACAAGATTAGAAGAGAACATGCAGAAGAGATTGGAGATGGAGGTACAAAAAGCTATGCTTCAGTTGCAGTCAGTTATGTCACAAAACTCTACACCACCACCATAATTGTAAAAGTTATTTTTTTTTAGGATGAATACATTATAAAGTTTCAAAACATTTGAACAATTGACATTTGAATTGTATTTTGTGTAATACTAATATGGTATTTTTAATTAATTTGGTTCTGTTCTGTATGATTCGTACCGTTCGAACGGTAAATAACCAGTTCGAACGGTAAAGTACCATTTCTAAATCCATTCGAATAAACAAATACCCATTCGAACAAAAAATAACCCATTTGAACGAATAACACGGAATACAGTTGGAACGGACGTAATTTGCATTCGAACAAAATTTATTGGTTCGAACAGTATCAAATATTGTTATTTGTTCGATTCAAAATTTTATTTCGTTCGAATGGACGGGTCGGTTCGAATGGAAAATATTCCATTCGAACACTCATTTCGTTCGAACAGTATCAAATATGATCATTTGTTCGATTTAAAATTTTATAACGTTCGAATGAACGGGTCGGTTTGAACTGAAAAATATTCTATTCAAACAAGATATTGAGATGAAATTAGTTCGTCTAAAAAAAAATTATCCGTTCGAACGGTTTCGACTGGTTCTGTAAAATTTCGTCCCTAAAAGTGATTTTTAGAGATGAAATTCAAATTTTGTCTCCAAAAATATTTTGAGACAGCCTTTTAGAGACAAATTAGAGATGAAATTTTTTAATCTCCAATTCTTTTTGGAGACGAAATTGTGATTTTTTGAGACAAAATTTTTTGTCTCAAAAAAGCATTTCTCTTGTAGTGCATCCAAGTAAATTATATGATTCCAAACCATCCGATTTATAGGATTTGGCACTTAATAACAAGTACTGTACGTAAAAGATATATAATATCATTGGAAACAACAAATATCGCCCGAGAAGTATAAGTTTCTTTAAAATCCCTCATTACATGATGGTAATCAGCAATTAATCACTTAAAGCCGGGAAAGTTGATAGATAATATTCAAAGTCCAAATAATTAAGAAAAACCTTAAAATTATAATAAATCTATAGATGTTTCTGAACATGATAAACGTTAGATTTGCACCACCCATAACACAGTAGCCATAAAACCTAGACAAACTGACACAAGGGTATGCCATCCGCCATGCACAACTCCGCTTGAAATTGGGACGTTGCTCTTTGTAGAAGGCCGTGGAAGAGTATCACCCCCCTGGTCTGAACCATCTGCCGGTAGAGGTGCACCGGCTGGAGAATATGCTTGATTGTTGTCTTCTACATTTACCTGGAGCTTCATCCCTCCAAGGCAATATAATTTGTTTCCAGATATGAAATACCTGGGACCAGGTTTCGACAATGTAACGGTTGTGTTCCCGTTTGTATAGGATTTCAATACATTGGTCGTGTTGCAGTTTTTGAAATTTTCTTGCGTCACTTCCTCTAGACTATCAGATGAAGAAAACTGGAACACTGCAAATAAATACATATAAGCGCGCACATAAATATAGCAAAATTTTCAGTCGACCACTTCTATATTTGTGTTGGAGGAATTAATATATCCGTAGGAAATATTTATGAACGAGATCGAAGGCCAAAAAAAAAAAAAACTGCCAAACTACTCTACCCCCTCCCGGAACAGGGAAAAACAACATATGCTTTATAAGAAAGAACAAACAAAAACGAAAAGAACACTTACGAAGAACATCGCCAACGAAAAATGTCTTGCCCTTGGCCCACGAATCAAGGTCAGTGCTTATGTCCCAGCCAGAGTTATCCCCCACCACGTACGTCGTTGCGGTGCATGTTAACGCCAGACTGAGCGCGACAAGAACAAAAACCTGAAGCTGCCTCGCCATGAATTATGAACAAAATGTGACGAAATTATACGAGGCGGAACGAGTAACTTATAAGCACAGAATTCCGAATTTTTATATATATATATATATATATATATATGTGTGTGTGTGTATGAAAAGCTGCGTAGCATTAGATAACCTAACTTTGGAATTCACAAATGACTTGTGCTTGTGGAGGATTGTTTTTGCACGCTGTGTGTGCGCATGTCATCTGTTGTATATTCTATCAAAATTCGTTCCTGGAAAGCGAGACGAGATTTCGTACCAACCCTTTTTTATTTTTTTTATTGAATCCACAAATTCTTTTAATTAGTATATTATAATATGGTATATTTTTAGTGATTTACAAAGATAGGAGGGGTAAGAAGATATTGATTATTCATGATCTCTCTCAAATATAAGGTGATTTAAAAACCGTTTTATAAATGCAATGTTTCCATTCAAATTGTATTAATTTTTGTTGAAATTTATTTACACGTACGTTTTAAAATTTAAGTGGGTGGGGTTGTTGAATGGAGAGTTCGTTGCTACCTAGGCAGTTAAACACCTCCCACCTATTTAGATGGTCGAATCACCTAATCGGGAGCTGGGTACGTACTTTACAGAATGATCATCGAAATAATTAATTGTACATCTTTTATTTATTTGATTAAAAAAACTCAAAATCATGTTTGATTAAATATTTTCTCTTTAAAAAAATTCAACTCATCATCTCCTACACTATATAACAATTGTATACAGTGATTTATCATTTTTACTTTTTATTTAAACACACACATATTAATGTGTAAATAATAAATATGTGTGTTTAAAAAAAATGACAAAAATTACAAATCTCAAGACTTAGTAGTAAACTAAAGTTTTATTTTTAAGTACCTTAATTTTGATCGATGTTCCAAGATTTTGTTTCACTTTTCAAGGGGATAATTAATTACTGTAACTTTAAGGTTTTAAATGAAAGATGAAAGTTGAAAAAAATAATGTTAGAATATTATTTTTTAATATTATTATTGTTTTGAGATTTGAAAAAGTTGAATTTGGATTTGAAAAAAGTTGAATTGTTTATTATATTTTGTATGAAAATGTGAAAAAGTAGTGATTATGAGATGAGATGAGATGAGATGAAATGAAACACTTTCTGAATCCAAAGGGACCTAAATCTTTAAATTCAAGTTTTTTTTAATAAAAATAAGACGAGAATGTTATAAATAATTTTTTTTTTCACTCTCGACAACAAAGAGGATGTTCAAATTATTTAAGCATCATGGTTGCGTATGATTCAACTTTTAAAGTTGGAAATACCATTGCTTTATAAATGAGTGGTTCCGCCGGCCGTTTCAGTTACAATTTTTATCTATCTATAATCTGTTGGGAGCTTCAATTGGTAAGTTATCGAATCAATTCTCTCTAGAATTTTGTATGGACCATAAAATCTCAGAGATAATTTCTAATTGCGCCTATACACTATGGAATGTTGTTGGTATGGTTATAACTGTAGATACACGAAATCCTCAATTTGAAGTTCACGCTATGTTCGATGCATATCCGCATATTTTTTCATGCGTGCTTGGGCAAATTGTAGATTATGTTGTAGTAACTTTGCTAGCTCATCTCTGGTACACAATGCCTTTTCTACTACTTGAACCTTTGTTGTTCATGAGGAATAGGGTTTCGGGGGTGGGTAGCCATAGACAACTTTGAATGGCGTCATCTTGGTGGAGGATTGGAGATTAGTGTTGTACCACCACTCCGCCAAAGATAACCATTTTTTCCAGTCCCTCGATTTATTCCCTGAAAAGCTCCTTAGGTACTGGTCCACACATTTATTTACTATCTGAGTCTGACTATCAGACTGGAGATGGTAAGCTGAACTAAACTACAATGAAGTCCCATAAAGTTTAAATAGCTCCTTCCGAAAAAGACTGGTAAAAGCAGGACCACAGTCCATGACGATTGATGAAGGCATCCTATGTAATTTAAACACATTATCTAGAAAGTATGAGCTATCTTGGAAGTTGTATAAGAATGGGATAGTGACATGAAATGTGCATATTGCCATATTTAGTAAGTTGATCTACCACCACCATAATAACGTTGCAGCCTTGTGAAATAAGAAGTCCTTCAATAAAATCCATAGAAATGTCACTCCATATACCTTGGTAGGAATTGGAAGGGGTTGAAGAAGTCCAAGAGTTGGAATATTTTCATTCTTATTTCTTTGACAATTATCATATTTCCTAATGAATGTGCGTATATCCTTGTGCATGCCTCTCTAAAAAAACTTAGCCTTAGTCCTGTGCAGTGTCTTTTGGAACCCAGAGTGTCCCCATTGAGGGATACAATGCATTAGTTGCATGAGTTACTCTTTAGGTGAAGAGTTAGCTCCCACGTAAATTTGACCTTTATAAAAGAGGATTCCATCCTTCAGGGCATATTTAAATGGGTCCAATAAGCCGCGATGAAACCGTTATTGCAAGGAAATCAATTCCAAAAAAGTTTTATAATCAGACTTTAACTGAGTCAGCCAAGAAGCCACAGGAAGTGTTATAGCCGAGATTTCCCATTTGTTTCTTCTAGATAATGCATTAGCAACACAGTTGTTTTTCCCTTTTTTGTAATGGACTTCAAAGTCATATCCTAATAGCTTGGTTAGCCATCTTTGTTGTGCTGGTGTACCCACACGCTGATCCAACAAATACTAATTAAGACTTTGTTCATCAGTTTGCACCACAAACTTATGCCCAAGAACATATGCTTGCCATTGTTTTTACTGTCAATACCAAAGCATATAGCTCATTTTTCATAAGTGGAGAAACTAAGTGCCATTCCCCTTAAAGTTTGAATCATAAATGCAATAGGCTTCCCAAACTGTAATAAAACTGTACCAATACCATAACCTGATGCATCACACCGAATAGTAAAATTTTTAGAAAAATCAAGAAGTGCTAAAACTAAAAGTAATGTTACAACTTATTTAAGGGCCTAGAAGGACAATTTTGTTTCCTTGGACCAATTGAAAGAATTTTTTTTAAGTAATGTTGTCGGTGGGGCAGCAATGAAGCCATAATTTTTAATAAACTTACGATAATATCTTTTGAGGCTGAGGAAACCACGAAGGGATTTGAGTGTAGTAGGGAAAGGCTAGTTGAGCACAGAGTCAGTCTTTGATGGATCGAATTTAACACCATCTTTGGAAATTTGATGCCCAAGATGTATAATTAATTTCTAGGCATCCAAATTTGCTTTTGGACAGTTTGGCATAAAGTTGGTATCTGTGCAGTGTTTCGAGGACAAGGTTTAAGTGATGAATATGGTCTTTCATTGTTCTACTATAGACGAGTCTATCATAAAAAAAAATCAAAAGGAATTTCAGTAGAAATGATCGAAAAAGCTCATTCATTAGGGTTTAAAAGGTAGCAAGGCCATTAGTTAGACCAAAAGGCATAATTAAGAATATATAGTGACCATCATGGGTGCGGAATGCTTTTTTTGTATGTCATTAGAGAAGACTCTTATTTGATGGTATCTGGATCTAAGATTCAGTTTAGAAAGAATTGAGGCCCCATGCAATTCATCTAGTAGTTCGTCTACAATAGAAATAGGAAATTTAGCCTTAATAGTCTCTTTATTAAGAGCCCTATAGTTGACATATACTCTCCAACTTTCAACTTGTTTACAGACTAATAAAACGGGAGAAGAGAAAGGACTTTGGCTAGGTCGAGTAATCCCGATTTTTAGCATTTATTGAATTAATTTCCCAATCTCAGTTTTTTGAAAATACAGGTATCGATAGGGTCTAGCACACACTAATTTTGTTCCCTCTTGAAGTTCTATGTGGTGATCATGGGTTCTAATTGGTGGTAATCCGGCAGGAGTTTGAAAAATATATTGGAATTGATCTAAGAGGGTACTTTATATTTGAGGATGATATTTGATATAAGGGTTTTGGGAAGCAGGACCATCAATCAATTGTAATATCATACCTCTTTTTTCAGCCTTAGCTGCCTTCCCGAATTCCTCACCTTCCATTATTGATGGTGTAGTAGGATTGATGTCTTGGATAGTTATGTTACTGTAACAGCCGCTAAAAATTCAATGATGGAATTTCTATTATCTTTAGGAACCGTAGTAAATCCTATATGGTTGGAATCCAACTAAGAACCCATAAACGTGTTAGAAACCAAAAATCCTATATGGTTTTATCCAAAACCTTATTGAATCAGTTTCTAGCATCGTGTTTAATCGCTTAATTAAATTATTTTCATATGCTATTAATCTTTTAAATTTGTGTTAGAACATCATTATCCAACTTAGTTAACCTTGGATATTTGATTGGGCCAATAGAAATCAGATTTGGGCTTGATAGCAACCCAAACCCTCTTAAAACCCATGAATTTAGGCCCTTTCGGTTTAAGCCCATTAAGGCCCACGAAATTAGCCACCTTAGCAATGATTTTATCTATAATATTTCACCCTCCACCTACCTTATCAGATTTATTCAAGAGCACTTAAAATGTTCTTGAAGTGGATGACTAAGTGGACACCCCACTCTTTCAATTATAGACTCCACCTTGAAAAAAAAATAATATCTTGTATATTTTAGTGGAAGAAAAGATCATTACTCAAGCTCCATTACAGACCTATCATCTTCTAAAACTTGTATAAATAGCCCTCTACCCCTTCCAACGAAAATCATCCCTCCTTTACACTTTGCTTTGTTAGAATACAAAAAAATACTCTCGGGCAGTTTTTATGAACTCTTTTGCACGCCTTATTTGAAGCTCTTGTAAGTATTTTCTCATAAACTTTCCTTCATGAAAGTTGTTTATTTTTTAGTCTAGTTTACGTAGATATCTTATTTGTTCCATTTGGAGATCATTTGGTCAGTCAAAAGTTGTTTAAAACCCAGAAAGGTCATTCTGGACGATAACCAGAGAGTATGTCATATTTTGGAGTTTTTAACAAAGTTAATGGATTGATCTTGATCCAAAATTATTATGGAGTATTGTTAACATAGGTATATGATTATTAGTTGAGGATTTGTTGCATGATTAAAAGTTTTGGTGAAAGATTTTCTTAGATTTAGAAACTTCGAATCTGGAAGAGGAAAAACAGTTTCTGTTTTGAGAAAGTTTAAATCTTTTATGGTCTAATCTTATTGCAATGACTTTGATATTTTTATTTGAGAATCCTAAGCTTCTTATGTACATGATATAATGTTGCTTTGAAAATATTTGATATTAGTTTCAAAGATATGAAATTTTTATGTAAGGAGATATTCGAATAGGCCAAGTGATGATGTTCTTGGCTAAATTAATATTTTGGTTGATTTTTAACCATGTGATCTTGAGTTTAAAGCTTAGATCTATTTTAGGACACCTTTTTAAACCATGTGATGTTTTGGTTTGAAGATCACATCTTTATAAGTCATAGATCAAGAGGTTGATCAAAACAAGTTAGAAACAAAAATCAAGGGAAATGGCCTATATAAGTTTCGGTTTTTATAGAATTTTAATAGTTGTGTTTAGTTTTTAAATTTTTCTGAATTCATATTTAAGTTCAGAATAAAATCTACATGAGATATATAAATTTTGGTGATTTTTGGAGTTAGGATACAAAATCCTTAAGTTAGGGATATAATAGTCTTTTTCCACATGTAGAGGGTGAATTAATAATTTTACTCTTAAATTGATATTTTTCTATATTTCTAATTATTAGTGATTAAGTTATAACATTTAAAAATCACTACTTTCAGTCTCTCGTGATCGCACTTGAGTTTTGCCTAGAAACGCGAAGACAGAGGTAAGTTAGCTTTTAACTTACTAGCAGTTTACTATGTATGGGTGATAAGTAAATGAACTACAGTATATGTATGTATGTTATTATATGTGCTATGCCAAGTCATTACATGTTTATATGTTACATATAATTTATTCTGTCATGAATTATTCATCTGCTACACAAGATATTCTGTCACGTATTGCTAAATATTGCAAGTAGTATGGATACATACAATCTAAGGAGATTCTGTCTAAGGAGATTGGAAATTCCTAAGTGTGTCCATCGTGACCCTCCAATCTTTCCTGGGAATCTAGAAGTTCTGTCTAGGAAAGATTGATCTTTCCTGGGAACTTACTTAGTGAGTACTATTCATTTCTACGATAAAAATTCATCAAGATATTATCAGAAAAAAAAATGGAATGTCATGTATGTCATGTAATGTATATTCACGGTTGCAAGCATGTTATGTTAAAAATGTAATGTTGTGTTACATCAGGGCTTTTGTCCTTTCATATTCAAGTCACATTCTGTTTCTAATACAGTTTTTGTATTTCAAGAACAATCATGTTAAGTTATTCATGTCAATCACGATCCTAAGTACTAGGATGGGAAAATATCCTAGTAAAACTCTTTTGTTCACGCTGGAGTGTCTAAATAGGTGTGAAATTCCCTGGGTTGACGAAGTATAGTCAACAGGTTGCGAATGGGACCTAACTAGCTGGTCACCGGAGCGCACCAGGCACTAACGCCGATGGAGCCACATTTTATTTTAATAAGTCATGGGGCCACAACAACTGTGGAGCATGAAGTATGGGGTCACAGCAATTGTGGCACATACACTACGTGAGACACAGCAATTGTGACACGTAGAATACATGGGGCCACAACAATTGTGGAGTATGTATTAACGCACTCACAGCTGGTGTAGATACCTGTGTTGTGATGCGGTAATCGGCAGGGACACATGGC
This sequence comes from Cyclocarya paliurus, assembly GCA_029856935.1. NCBI lineage: Eukaryota > Viridiplantae > Streptophyta > Magnoliopsida > Fagales > Juglandaceae > Cyclocarya > Cyclocarya paliurus. The sequence goes on along the minus strand of CM056949.1, from coordinate 5,310,769 downwards.
TCTAGGGGACCCATGTAGCACCCATATGTTATGTTAATCAAGTTAAATGAAAAAGAATTCAAACTCATGTTATGCTTAAGCTCATGTTCATGTTATATTTCAAGTTTATGTCAAGTTAAGTCAAGTAAGATCAAATCCATGACAATGTTATGTTTCAAGTTCATGTCACGTTAAGTCAAGTCAGATCAAGTCTATGACAAGTAAGTCAAGTTCAGTTCATTCATGTTCATGTTATGTTTCAAGTTTAAGTTATGCCATATGCTATGATTACTTACGATTTTGATTATGTACTTATGATTTTACTATCATGCATGCATTATTAACCTGTGTGTATGTTTTATGTTAACTTGCTGAGATTTGTAATCAAATCTCACTATGGTAGTCCCAACTACCATTCCCCCCGAATGGTAGGTTTTGTTACAGGATCTAAAGAAGAACTGGGAAACAGCCAACTGGACACGGTCGATTAAGCGACAGTGCGGCTTCAAGGTTAATATAGTAGTTAACTTAAAATTACTATATGTACTATGAAGTTACATCTTCAGTACTCATTTGATCACAATCATTTTGGACTAGTATTGTGATCTCTGATGTTTAGTATGCCTTTATGTATGAAATATATTTTAAGCATTTTGGGATATTTGAATTTGGTGCATAGTATTGCTAAAGAAAAAAATTATCCGCTGCGAATATTGCATAATGCTAGATGTATGTTAAGAACATTGCATCTTATATGTCATGAACGGAGATACGTAACCTTGTGTTGCATGTCTCGACACTTCAAATGTCCGTTCAATCCCAAGCGGAATTTGGGGGCGTCTCAGGTGGTATCAGAGCAATACGTCTCTGGGTTATAAATCCACATGTCCTTAGGAAATGCACCAAATATTAGGCTTGAAATTTTAGTCTTCATTAGGCTTGAATTTCTATTAGTATGAGAGGTAGTACATGATTGTAATGCATGTACTCGTGTGTTTTAGGAATCAACACATGAATCACGGTAGAATACCTCAGAACCCTGAAGGAGACAACAATCAAGAGAATCAGAATTTACCGATGGATGGAGGATTAGCTGAAGCTGTACGTATGCTAACTGACGTACTTAGAAATCAGCAACAGCAGCAAGCGCTGATACCCAGACCCGAAATTAGGGGTTGTCTGTACGAGAAGTTTTTACTTTACCGTTACCCGAATTTTTTTGGTAATGAAGGGCCACTGAGAGCTGAGAAATGGATTATGGATCTTGAGAGGACCTACGAGATCTGTGGATGTACTGAAGATCAGAAAGTTCTTTATGCTGGATACCTATTCCAAGGAGAAGCTGGAATATGGTGGGATACACGTAGGCAGCTTCTAATTAGAGAACTAGGAAGTCTCGCTACATTATCATGGGAGAGATTTAAGGAAGAGTTCGACAATAGATTCTTTCCGGATTCGGTCAAACAGTTGAAAGCGCAGGAGTTTGCAACATTAACTCAAGGCAGTTTGACTGTAGAAGAGTACGCTGCTAAGTTTATGGCGTTAGGAAGGTTTGCACCACACTTAATCTCTACTCAAAAGATGCAGGCGCAGAAGTTTCAAGCAGGACTTCAGCCAAGGATCCGTAGTCAAGTAGCTTGCCTAAGGATAGAAAATTTTCAGGAGTTGGTGAATGTGGCTGCAATCGCAGAGGCTGAGCAGAGAGGTCTGGCAATCCACATCAATTCCGAACGAAAGAGGACCATGCCATTTACTGCAAGCGGTAGTAACGAGAAGAAGAGGTCTTTTTCCAGCCCAGTAAAAGGCAAGGGAATAATGACAGGAGGACAAATGCCATATTCTTATCCGTTATGCCCTAAGTGTGGAAAGCGTCATACTGGAGAATGTCGCCTCGATTTTGGAGTTTGTTATCGATGCGGGAAACCTGGACATTTGATCAAAAACTATCCCAATGCTGCACAAAGTAGTGGAGCTAGTAATCACAAACCAAGGCCCCACATCCCAGCGCGCGTGTATGCTGTAACCCCAGGTGATATCGACGCTGACGCAACAGAGGCTGAGGAAGCTGGCGTCATCACTGGTATTTTCCTTTAAGAATTTATGCTTTATTATTAAATTCGAGTATTTTAATTTCTTTTATTAATTGTATCGCATTATATTCATTTTGGATAGGAAACGTTAATTTGTTAAGATTCACGGCTTGTGCGCTTTTCGATTCGGGCGCATCACAGTCTTTTGTATCTACGGCATTTGCACGGTTGTGTAGTTTACAAACGGAACTATTACCTAGACCGGTTGTAGTGTTAATTCCTGACGGGAATACAGTAACTTGTACCCGTTTAGTTAAAGATTGTCCTGTAGAGTTGAAAGGAAGGACGTTGAAAGCCGACTTATTAGTATTCAGTCAAATGGAGTTTGACTTAATTTTGGGGATGGACTGGCTTTTCAAGCACTACGCTAAGATAGATTGTAGGAAACGGAAAGTCGTGTTTGAACCCCCAAATGAAAACATGATGAGTTACTCAGGTGCATCGGTTAAAGCCTCTCCGCTTGTGATTTCGGCTTTACAAGCCAGGAAATATATCAAGGATGGAGCCTCAGCTTTTCTATTGATGACTGTAGAGAAGACTGTCGAGAATATAGGAATCCAAGGGATATCCGTAGTTGAAGACTTTCCTGAAGTTTTTCCCGACGAAATACATGGTTTACCACCAGATAGAGAAGTAGAATTTAAGATAGAGTTGGAACCCGCAACAGTTCCGACTCACAAGGCGCCGTATCGTATGGCCCCTACCGAATTAAAGGAGCTTAAGATGCAGTTGGAGGAACTTTTGGAAAAAGGTTTTATTCGCCCCAGTTCTTCGCCATGGGGAGCACCTGTGCTATTCGTGAAGAAGAAAGATGGATCTATGAGGATGTGCATAGATTATAGAGAGTTGAATAAGGTGACGATTAAGAATAAGTATCCGTTACCCAGAATCGATGATTTGTTGGATCAACTACAAGGATCAACAGTGTTTTCAAAGATCGACCTGAGATCCGGATATCATCAGCTGAAAGTCAAGGAACAAGATGTGCCGAAAACTGCCTTTAGGACAAGGTACGGCCATTTCGAGTTTTTGGTGATGCCTTTTGGGTTAACCAATGCTCCAGCCGCATTCATGGACATGATGAACAAAATATTCAGGCCCTATCTGGATAGTTTTGTGGTCGTATTCATTGATGACATCCTAATTTACTCGAAGAACAAGGAGGAACATAGAAATCATCTAAGTATGGTTTTGACTATACTTAAGTATCAGAAGCTTTATGCCAAACTTAGTAAGTGCGAGTTCTGGCTAGAAGAAGTGAAGTTTTTAGGTCACGTGATCTCTAGTGGAGGAGTAGCAGTGGACCCAAGCAAGATTGAAGCTGTAACAAACTGGCAGAGACCGACTAGTGTGCATGAAATTCGAAGCTTCTTAGGACTGGCTGGTTACTATAGGAGGTTTGTGGAAGGATTCTCCAGTTTGTCTGGACCACTCACTGCCTTGACTAAGAAGAATGTGAAGTTCGTTTGGAGCGATAAGTGCGAAATAAGTTTTCTTGAGTTAAAGAAAAGACTTACGACTGCACCGGTACTTGTACTGCCAGAGCCTCTTAAACCTTTTGTAGTGTTTAGCGACGCATCTAAAGCAGGACTTGGATGTGTGCTAATGCAAGAGGGTAAAGTAATTTCTTACGCTTCACGTCAACTGAAGAATCATGAACAGAATTATCCTACTCATGATTTGGAGTTAGCTGCAGTAGTTTTTGCTCTTAAAATTTGGAGACACTACTTGTACGGCGAGAAGTGTGAAGTTTTCACGGATCACAAAAGCCTCAAGTATCTATTTGAGCAAAAGAACCTTAACATGAGGCAGAGGAGATGGTTGGAATTAATCAGCGACTATCAGTGCGACATCAAGTACCATCCTGGAAAGGCCAACGTAGTAGCTGATGCTTTAAGTCGCAAGAGTAGATCTGAAATTTCATCTGTTCCATCGTCAGAAGTGAATTCCCTCTTATCCAGTATGAGGAAATTGCTAATCGGGAATCGTAGTCAAGAAATTGTGCTAACCGCAATCCAAGAGTTCATTCCATTGGATTGGGAAGATCTGAAAGACCAACAAAAGAAAGACAGTAAACTTGCAGAAGTCGTTAGGAAAATCGAGAAGTCAAAAGGACCAATGGACTTTAGTCTCAAAGAGGATGAGACTTTGTATTATAAGAATCGAAGGATCATCCCAGCAAACCAAGAGTTAAAGGAAAAGGTGCTGAAGGAAGCTCATAACACACCGTACACTGCTCATCCCGGTAGTACAAAGATGTATCAAGATTTGAAGCAACATTTCTGGTGGGAAGGAATGAAGAAGGACGTAGCTGAGTTTGTGAACAAGTGTTATGTCTGCAGATTAGTTAAAGCAGAACACCAAAAGCCAGCAGGTGAATTGCAGTCACTGCCAATCCCGGAATGGAAATGGGAGGATATCTCGATGGATTTTGTAGTAGGTTTTCCAAAGAGCTCAACTGGAAATAATACTATCTGGGTGATAGTTGATCGCTTGACGAAAAGTGCTCATTTCATACCCATCAAGAATACGGATTCTCTAGAAAGATTGACGAGAATTTACATAGCAGAGATTGTCAGATTGCATGGAGTGCCGAAGACGATTGTGTCAGATAGAGACTCTCGTTTTACGTCACGATTCTGGCAAAGCTTACAAGATTCGATGGGTTCTCATTTGAAGTTCAGTAGTGCGTACCATCCACAAACAGACGGGCAAACAGAAAGGACGATTCAAACTCTGGAAGATATGCTAAGAGCCTGTGTTTTAGGTCATGAAGGAAATTGGGAGAAGCAACTACCTCTAGTAGAGTTTGCTTACAACAATAGTTTTCAAGCCACCATTCAAATGGCACCATATGAAGCCTTGTATGGTAGAAAGTGTAGATCGCCATTATATTGGGACGAAGTAGGAGAAAGTAAAGTGATTGGACCAGAAGTCTTACAAGAGATAAAGGACCAAGTCCACTTAATTAAAGAAAGGATGAAAACAGCACAAGATCGACAGAAGAGCTATGCTGACAACCGAAGGAGGAGTATAAGTTTTGAAGTTGGTGAATGGGTCTATGTGAAGGTATCTCCAATGAGAGGAGTAAGTCGTTTCGGAATAAAAGGAAAATTAAGTCCAAGATACGTTGGACCCTATGAAATAGTAGAGAAAGTGGGAGCAGTTGCGTATCGTCTGGAGTTGCCAAATGAGTTCCATGGAATCCATAATGTATTTCACGTATCCTCTTTGAAGAAGAGTTTTGGGAATCAGATACCAGCAGTGGTGGATCCCGATAGTGTACCTTTACAATCCAACTTGACCTATGAGGAGAAGCCAGTACAGATCCTTGATCGAAAGGATAAAGAGTTGCGGAACCGCAAAATTCCATTGGTTAAAGTACTTTGGAGAAATCATAATGTTCAAGAGGCAACTTGGGAGAAGGAAGTTGATATGCGAGCCAAGTACCCTCAGTTATTTGACACCTAATCTAGTTTTGTTTGGTTCATTTAGTATGAGGCTGAATATATCAGATGTTGTATTTCCTTGGTTAGATATCAATAAAGTATATGTTTCCATTCTAGAGTTCCATAAACCTTCTTTTGTGTACCATGCAAATGGACGTTGGTGCACCAACACCAAAACCAATCAATGATGATTCATCTAGTAATAGACAATGGTTTGGCATGCAACATCTTCTTTGTAACTTGTTGGGTGTTACTTCCATTGATTTCGAGGACGAAATCTTTTTTTTAGGAGGGGAGTATGTAACAGCCGCTAAAAATTCAATGATGGAATTTCTATTATCTTTAGGAACCGTAGTAAATCCTATATGGTTGGAATCCAACTAAGAACCCATAAACGTGTTAGAAACCAAAAATCCTATATGGTTTTATCCAAAACCTTATTGAATCAGTTTCTAGCATCGTGTTTAATCGCTTAATTAAATTATTTTCATATGCTATTAATCTTTTAAATTTGTGTTAGAACATCATTATCCAACTTAGTTAACCTTGGATATTTGATTGGGCCAATAGAAATCAGATTTGGGCTTGATAGCAACCCAAACCCTCTTAAAACCCATGAATTTAGGCCCTTTCGGTTTAAGCCCATTAAGGCCCACGAAATTAGCCACCTTAGCAATAATTTTATCTATAATATTTCACCCTCCACCTACCTTATCAGATTTATTCAAGAGCACTTAAAATGTTCTTGAAGTGGATGACTAAGTGGACACCCCACTCTTTCAATTATAGACTCCACCTTGAAAACAAAATAATATCTTGTATATTTTAGTGGAAGAAAAGATCATTACTCAAGCTCCATTACAGACCTATCATCTTCTAAAACTTGTATAAATAGCCCTCTACCCCTTCCAACGAAAATCATCCCTCCTTTACACTTTGCTTTGTTAGAATACAAAAAAATACTCTCGGGCAGTTTTTATGAACTCTTTTGCACGCCTTATTTGAAGCTCTTGTAAGTATTTTCTCATAAACTTTCCTTCATGAAAGTTGTTTATTTTTTAGTCTAGTTTACGTGGATATCTTATTTGTTCCATTTGGAGATCATTTGGTCAGTCAAAAGTTGTTTAAAACCCAGAAAGGTCATTCTGGACGATAACCAGAGAGTATGTCATATTTTGGAGTTTTTAACAAAGTTAATGGATTGATCTTGATCCGAAATTATTATGGAGTATTGTTAACATAGGTATATGATTATTGGTTGAGGATTTGTTGCATGATTAAAAGTTTTGGTGAAAGATTTTCTTAGATTTAGAAACTTCGAATCTGGAAGAGGAAAAACAGTTTCTGTTTTGAGAAAGTTTAAATCTTTTATGGTCTAATCTTATTGCAATGACTTTGATATTTTTATTTGAGAATCCTAAGCTTCTTATGTACATGATATAATGTTGCTTTGAAAATATTTGATATTAGTTTCAAAGATATGAAATTTTTATGTAAGGAGATATTCGAATAGGCCAAGTGATGATGTTCTTGGCTAAATTAATATTTTGGTTGATTTTTAACCATGTGATCTTGAGTTTAAAGCTTAGATCTATTTTAGGACACCTTTTTAAACCATGTGATGTTTTGGTTTGAAGATCACATCTTTATAAGTCATAGATCAAGAGGTTGATCAAAACAAGTTAGAAACAAAAATCAAGGGAAATGGCCTATATAAGTTTCGGTTTTTATAGAATTTTAATAGTTGTGTTTAGTTTTTAAATTTTTCTGAATTCATATTTAAGTTCAGAATAAAATCTACATGAGATATATAAATTTTGGTGATTTTTGGAGTTAGGATACAAAATCCTTAAGTTAGGGATATAATAGTCTTTTTCCACATGTAGAGGGTGAATTAATAATTTTACTCTTAAATTGATATTTTTCTATATTTCTAATTATTAGTGATTAAGTTATAACATTTAAAAATCACTACTTTCAGTCTCTCGTGATCGCACTTGAGTTTTGCCTAGAAACGCGAAGACAGAGGTAAGTTAGCTTTTAACTTACTAGCAGTTTACTATGTATGGGTGATAAGTAAATGAACTACAGTATATGTATGTATGTTATTATATGTGCTATGCCAAGTCATTACATGTTTATATGTTACATATAATTTATTCTGTCATGAATTATTCATCTGCTACACAAGATATTCTGTCACGTATTGCTAAATATTGCAAGTAGTATGGATACATACAATCTAAGGAGATTCTGTCTAAGGAGATTGGAAATTCCTAAGTGTGTCCATCGTGACCCTCTAATCTTTCCTGGGAATCTAGAAGTTCTGTCTAGGAAAGATTGATCTTTCCTGGGAACTTACTTAGTGAGTACTATTCATTTCTACGATAAAAATTCATCAAGATATTATCAGAAAAAAAAAATGGAATGTCATGTATGTCATGTAATGTATATTCACGGTTGCAAGCATGTTATGTTAAAAATGTAATGTTGTGTTACATCAGGGCTTTTGTCCTTTCATATTCAAGTCACATTCTGTTTCTAATACAGTTTTTGTATTTCAAGAACAATCATGTTAAGTTATTCATGTCAATCACGATCCTAAGTACTAGGATGGGAAAATATCCTAGTAAAACTCCTTTGTTCACGCTGGAGTGTCTAAATAGGTGTGAAATTCCCTGGGTTGACGAAGTATAGTCAACAGGTTGCGAATGGGACCTAACTAGCTGGTCACCGGAGCGCACCAGGCACTAACGCCGATGGAGCCACATTTTATTTTAATAAGTCATGGGGCCACAACAACTGTGGAGCATGAAGTATGGGGTCACAACAATTGTGGCACATACACTACGTGAGACACAGCAATTGTGACACGTAGAATACATGGGGCCACAACAATTGTGGAGTATGTATTAACGCACTCACAGCTGGTGTAGATACCTGTATTGTGATGCGGTAATCGGCAGGGACACATGGCTCTAGGGGACCCATGTAGCACCCATATGTTATGTTAATCAAGTTAAATGAAAAAGAATTCAAACTCATGTTATGCTCAAGCTCATGTTCATGTTATGTTTCAAGTTTATGTCAAGTTAAGTCAAGTAAGATCAAATCCATGACAATGTTATGTTTCAAGTTCATGTCACGTTAAGTCAAGTCAGATCAAGTCTATGACAAGTAAGTCAAGTTCAGTTCATTCATGTTCATGTTATGTTTCAAGTTTAAGTTATGCCATATGCTATGATTACTTACGATTTTGATTATGTACTTATGATTTTACTATCATGCATGCATTATTAACCTGTGTGTATGTTTTATGTTAACTTGCTGAGATTTGTAATCAAATCTCACTATGGTAGTCCCAACTACCATTCCCCCCGAATGGTAGGTTTTGTTACAGGATCTAAAGAAGAACTGGGAAACAGCCAACTGGACACGGTCGATTAAGCGACAGTGCGGCTTCAAGGTTAATATAGTAGTTAACTTAAAATTACTATATGTACTATGAAGTTACATCTTCAGTACTCATTTGATCACAATCATTTTGGACTAGTATTGTGATCTCTGATGTTTAGTATGCCTTTATGTATGAAATATATTTTAAGCATTTTGGGATATTTGAATTTGGTGCATAGTATTGCTAAAGAAAAAAATTATCCGCTGCGAATATTGCATAATGCTAGATGTATGTTAAGAACATTGCATCTTATATGTCATGAACGGAGATACGTAACCTTGTGTTGCATGTCTCGACACTTCAAATGTCCGTTCAATCCCAAGCGGAATTTGGGGGCGTCACAGTTACTGTCATGGAATGTAAACGTCATGGATAGCTGAGAGAAGTCTCACAAAATAGGCCTAAGAGTTTTCAGCCATTGTACACCTAAGATCACATCACAACCACCCAATATGAGTACAACAAATTCAGCTGAAAAGGTTATACCTTGCATTTGAAATGCCATTGTTTTAGTAATTCCTTCGTTGCGTAAAGTTTCTCCATTAGCCACTTTCACATTTAAGCTTGGAATATGGTATATAGGCAATCTTGCCATTGCTTTTACAGATAGATCTCCAAATTTGTGGGTGCTCCCCTTGTCTAGCAAAACCACTACCGTTAATCCTTGAATAAAACCAATGATCCTCATAGTTCGTGGACTTGGTGAACCAACTAGTGCATGTATTGAGATTCTTGGTTCTGGCCTCGTTGTGTGGGTTTCCAAGCTAGGTTGCCTAGAACTCGATCATCTTTCTTCAATAATCATAGGGGTGGATTTAACTTCTTCTCCATCCTTAGAATCCACACACTCCATAATGAAAAATTTTACTGACTTGCATTTGTGTCCTGGATCCCACTTGTCATCACAATTATAATACAAACCTTTGTCCTTTTGTTCCTTCATTTGAGATAGCCTTGTTTACTAGTGTTGTCCAGATGACTAACACAAGATGGAAGTGAATTGAGTTATATTTAAAAATCTGCAATTATAAACTAAATATAAAATATGAATAAAATATAATGTAGCAATAAAAATAAAGAGTATGGATAAGAGGAAGCAAGCTCAGTATTTTAAAGAGGTTCAACCCTACTACCCACATCCTTGCCTCAAGTTACCCATTGAGGATTTCCAAATTCACCATCCAATCTCTTTCAGGTAGAGATAGAAACATATTACACCTTTAAACAATACCGCTACAAGAATCTGTGTAGAGCACCTTCTACACTTGCAATCACCTTACACGTGATGATTCCACGTTTATTTCTTGTGTAGAACACATTCTATCCACACAAGGGTTATACACACTCTTTTACTGATACAAGAGCTGATAGTGGGTAGATTATTATAAAACATTCCACAAGGAGTGAAATAAGAACAATACAGTGCAAAACAATATCTCTATCAAGATGAACAAGAGTTAAGGTTTAACGCTTAGAAAAAAGAGATTGAAAGCTTTGAATGAATGTTGTACATATTAAATTTGAAGATCTCAATTGAGTTATTTGTAGGCATATGAGATTTCATTTTCAAATTTAAAAAGATTCACATGCCAAAGACAACATAATTAACTTTTCAAAATTTTCAAATCAAAGTTTTACTTTCTTGAAATTGTCAAAGACAACATCATTCACCTTTCAAAAATTTTCAAATCAAAATTTTACTTTTCGTAATTGTTAAAGACAACATCATTCACTTTTTAAAATATTCAAATCAAAATTTTTCATTTTTGAAATTGTTAAAGACAACATCATTTACTTTTCGCAATTGTCAGAGACAACATTAATCACTTTTCAAAATATTCAAATAAAAGTTTATCCTTCTTGAAATTGTCAAAAATAACATCATTCACTTTTGAAAAGTTTCAAACAAAACATGCACATGTGAAAGATGACAATCAATTATCTTTCAAAATTTCAAAATTCAAATTTTTAATAATCAAATATGTCATGCACATGTGAAAAATGCAATTTGATGTTTTATGAGAAAATATTAATTTTGAGTTTTAATCCAATTTCGAATTTTATCAAGAGATTTACAAAAGTATTCTAAGAGCTTTATTTGTAAGTTTGTTCCCTTTCTTACTCATGCTTAATTTGTTGATGTGCTTGATTTCATTGTGTAGTCAACTTGAGCTTGAGATTCTTTTATATTTGAATTCATTTGTTATCATCAAAATCCATATGTAGATATGTAATTCTATAAAATTTGAAACCTTGGGTTCAACAACTAGAGCTTGAAGAGCCATAGAAACCTTGGAAGGTCCATGACTCATTTTAATTACCCTCTTCAATGCTGCCACATTCTCATCTTGCATTTTAGCAATGCCAAATTCACTCAATAATGATTGGGGTTGCATTATTTGAACCATAACACGAATATCATTTATTAACCCTCCCAAAAAACAATTGAGCTTGTAAGGTTTGGCTAATCCATGTAACTGATTAGAGAGATACTCAAATTCACATTTGTATGCTTATACCATAGTGGTTTGTCATAGCTTGTTAAAGCCTCTATTGGATCTTCATAAGCTGATGGTCGAAAACGGGTAAGCAAAGCGAGAACAAAACTGTCCTAGCTAGGGAAACCACCAGCGGATTCTAATCATTGGAACCATGTTAAGGCCTTCCCTTCCATATGGAAGGAAGATAGTAAAACACAGTGTTGTGGATGGTGATGATTAAAAAATTGATTAATTCTATATAACCAACCATTTGGATCTTCCCCATTAAACTTGGCAAATTCCAAATGAATAGCCTTGATTTGAATGCCTCATGTGTCTTCAAAAAAAGGGTTCCTACTGCGTGTAAGTGGGCCAACTGGAGCTCCATCTTTTTTCCTACTTGCTGAACCAAGCTTTCCAGATTAGTAGCTACTACTTGCAATTGTTGAGCTAACTCATCTACTACCTACTGTAGGGATTCATGAGTCTTTTGTTGTGTTTTTTGAACCTGTCAAAGTACTGCTGCCAAAGACTTTACCAACTGGGAATATTGAGTGCCAGTGTTACCCTCAGCCATGGATGAACCTAGCTTTGATACCACTGTTATGTGTATGCTAGTGAAAGTAATAACAAAAATGGATAAAGATGATCAATCTCCAAAAATTACATTGGGCAAAATTCTTTGCCTTTTTGTTATTATTCATGAAATTTAAAGATAACAAAACCAATTGAAGGGCAAAATAATTATCTAAATACAAGGAATTAAAATAACTGAAAACAAACTGAAAAACACGACCACCTTAACCCTATGATCAATGTTTACTTCCTAAGACGCAGTCAACTAAGAACCACTGATCTATTATACTTGATTTGTTTATTTGCTTACAAACCCATATGGACTTCCATAAAGATTGGACCTCATGGGCCACAAGGCCACGGGCTTGGCCTAATATGGGTATCATTTTTTTGCTAAACCTGCACAGATTCAAATAGAATTTGTGTGGGTTTGATTTCGGTGTGATGCATATGCATATATGATTTAGTTAATAATTCTGCAAGAATTAAGACATCCTGCAATCAGAGAGAGGAAAAAAAACGCATATCCAGGAGATGCCAAAATTCAAAAGAAGGGGAATCAATTGGAAGCCCACCGAAAGGTTTGTGTGGAAAAGTAAAAGAGTACTAGAAAATGAAGAGACGAAGAAGATGAATGAAACGGTTTTGGAAAGTTAAACAAATAAGTACAAAACAGATGGAACTACAGAAATGTAGAAAGACCAAAAAGTTAGTCGGTTGAGAAATAATAGAAAAAGAAAAAAACGAAATCTCATCATAAAACTAGGGGAATTTCATCATAAAACCAGGGGCAAAACAGGGAAAAAATAATGGACGAAAATGCACTGTTCACTCCCTATTTGCTATGAAAAAAGCTGTAATAAGTGAAACATTGTAAAAATACACTTTACGCCGTCGGTGAGACGAAGAAAAAACACAAAATGATAGGAACTTCGTCAGAAAACAGAGGGCAAAATAGGAAAAAATAATGGACAAAAATATTGTTCATCCCCTATTCACACTTATCTAATATTGGAGATATATATATATATATATATATAAATAAATTTGTGTTTGAACCGACTTAGATTCTAAATATCTATTGTTAATTAAGACCATGCAAAATCTTCATGTTGGAAGTTCGAACCGCTTCCATGTGGAGTATACGTTTCAGAAAAAGTGGGTGTACAAAACACACCCTCAATTTTATTAACATAATAATATTTGACTTCTTAGATAAATTTAAATTTAAAATTTCTTACAAATCAAATATTATGGTGTCAATAAAACGGAGAGTGTAATTTGAACACTGACTTCTAAATAGAAGAACGCAGCTTACTTATCAATACAAAAATCTTCATTACACGAAATAAAAGTTCCTCTTTGTCCCCTTCTCTCATTTCCTTGCACAGTGCTCGTATATATTAGTCTGATCAAAGAATATATTGAATATATTTGGAAATAAAATAATAATAATTTTAGTAATAGATTTATTTATAAGAATAGAGTTTGTAGAATAATAGAAAAACCAAAATATAATTTGAGTAATTATTAAGCAATATTCTTCAAGTATATAAATAAGTATTCTTATCATAAGAGTATTATATAAAATATATTTATATATTTTCAAGATCTTTTTTCAATAAATCCCACCGGCACTCTGGCAAATAAACATAGGACATATTTCAAGAGTCTTTATCACAAACATAGAACGTGGACCACTCTATACGAAAGTAGGAACAGGGGCATGCAGATCTGATATCAGCATATCACATTTTCATCAAACGCGTTGATGTAAAAAAGGTCGAGTACTAGTGCTCTTGACCAGCTCTGATAAATAAGTCCACATCCAGAGCTAGTAAAATTACAATCACACGATTCACACAGCTGTGCATATCATGAAAGGTGTTTTTTTGGATTTTAGTCCCCTCCGACGCAAAACTCTTTATGTCTCTGTACAAAGTATGCCACCCTACTAAGCAAGTTCAACTTTTTGCATGTGAACCGCCTAAAACATCTCTATATAAACCCGTTCTGCATGTTTTGCCAAACCATCCGATCGACTCTCATTCTCAAGCACAAGTCACCTATCTTTGAGAAGCAATTCTGTAATTCAGGACTCAGATCGATCACATGGCGGGTCATGATCATGAAAGTTCGAGCTCATTCTCGACAGGAAAGAGTGAGAGAGGCTTGTCGTACGTCCCCGATTGTTACGTGGTTCCAGCCCCACAACGAGAGAGTTTACACTCAGAGGCCACCAAAGTTCCCGTTGTTGATTTGGCTGAGTTGAGACAGGGTTCAGCTCGACGGTCTGCCGTTATTGAAGACATTCGAAATGCTTGCCACCGTTTGGGTTTCTTCCAGGTAAGTATATGAAGAATTCATTTACAGGTAGCTTTGTAATTACGTTTTGAAGTTATACGCTGCGCTAATATTGGGCTTTGCGGCGGCAACCATGTACGTACAAGATCGTCAACCATGGCATTTGCCAATCGGTGCTGGACGGAGCTCTTTCTTCAGCATTCGATTTCTTTAAGTTGCCAACTGGAGAGAAGATGAAGTTCATGTCCAACGACGATCGCAAGCCAGTGAGGTATGCGACAAGTCTCAAGGATGGGATCGACAAGGTGCAGTTTTGGAGGGACCTCCTTAAGCATTATGCGCATCCCTTGGAGGACTGGATCGATGCATGGCCTGCTAATCCACCGAGTTACAGGTACTTATTTTCTCCTGATAGTGATAAGTATGGAAAATGATACTCCCGACAAAGTCTACTGATTAGTAATTTCTTTTAAATTATCTGTCTTTTCTTCTTTTAGTATTTTTTTAAAAAAATATACACAAATATATTTTAAGAAAAAACAAAATATAACTTTCGATCCGTACCCCTTTTTATAGCGATTCTCGCATGGATGTAACTAGTATCATTCGATAGATATATAATATTTATCTATTTCAAACTTATATCTAACATTATTTATATGATAAGTATATATATGTACCGCATACATACCTTTACATGCATTAGAATAATTAATCTTGAGTATTAGTTTAGAGCTTGCAAGCTTAATACAAACTTATTTTATAAATGTGAGCTAGATTTACTAAAAAAAAAATTAAATTGGATTCCCCACGTGCATTTTATAAATTAGGGGACTTGCATCGATTTGTATGTCCTTGACTTTTATATATTATTTTTCTTGTCAATATATGCCTGCCTTAGTATTTATAACACAAATAAAATGATATTATTAATTAATTATTAACTAGCTAGTATTGAAGTAGGTAGGTCTTATATATAGAAATACAATACGTCGACTGGACGACCGAATACTGTCTGATATAGTATATATAATATTAGAAAAATGCTACACAACCTCTCCAACTTCCACACATTATATTTTTTTTAATTTTTTAATATTTTTTTAAAAAAAATTTTTGAGTTTATTTTTTTTAAATTAATTTAATTTTTCTATTCATTATTTATATATTAAATATTTGATAAAAAATAAAAATAAAAAAAATATAGTGTGTAGAGATTGTGTGAATAGTAAGAAGTTGAGTAGAATTTTTTATAATATTATAGCACGTATAATATTGCTGCGTGCAGCCTAGCTTGATTTCGGCTAAGTTGTGTCGTCGCTCATGATGACATGCATGCTGAGCAAAACGTAGTTATGTCTCATTTTGTCTCTCAGTGAATGCTTCCTTAACCACTTACATGCATCTAATTGCTTTATTACGTACGCTGTTTCTTTTCATACTGTCCGCATGATATTTTTATTTATTTTTAACAAAAGGACAGCCACCGTCTTTAATTTATTGAAGATCGTGTTCATTTATTTATTTATAATAAGAGAAATTCTGTACGAAAACTTTACAGGCACTTTTTAATTAACATTTAATTTTTAATTTTTATCATTTTATCTTAATATTTAAATAAAATGATAAATCACGTAATAATTAGATGACCGTGTACGGTTATCATGTTAAACATATATATAGAGTTTCTTTATAGCATTTCTGATCTTATAATAATCCTATTTCCAATATAATCATGCACGGAACATATATATACATGATCACGAACAAGTGTAATTAGATATATAATAGAACTTCTGCCTAAATATATACATGATTATATATTTATTTATTTTTACCACGGAGACATTATCATAATTATGCTAGCTCGTCGACATACATCCCTTCATATTTTGATCTTTGGCTGAAAGAAAACTCTCTCAGGGAAAAAATGGGGAATTATTCTACGGAGGTGAGAAAGCTTGGCTTAGACCTAATGGAAGCAATCACCGAGGGTTTGGGCTTAGGTTCAACATACTTAAGCGACAAAATGGACAAAGGAATGCAAGTCATGGCAGTCAACTGTTACCCACCACGTCCAGAACCGGATATTTCACTAGGGTTACCGCCTCATTCCGACTACAGCTGCTTAACCATTGTCCTCCAGAGCTCAAGGGGCCTCGAAATCATGGACAAGGATGACGGAGAATGGGGAGCAGTCGAGCAACTTCAAGGTGTACTAGAAGTGCATGCGGGCGACCATCTTGAGGTACTGAGCAATGGTTTTTACAAGAGTGTGGTGCATAGGGCTTCACTCAATCGTGACAGGACTAGAATCTCCATTGCTAGCCTACAAAGTTTGGGCATGGATGAGCTGATGAAGCCCGCCAAAGAGCTTGTGGATGAACAACATCCGAAGAGGTATAAAGAAAGTAGTTTCAGAGATGTTCTAAATTTTCTTTCCAACAATGACATTGGGGAGGGAAAGAGTTTCATTAACACGCTTAAGATGAAGGGATAATAATGTTAATGTACTCGCTTTGAAGGTGTTCTAATTCCTAGCTCGTATTTCCCTAAATTAAAGTTCTGAAAACACATTATGGATTTGTTTGGAACTATCCTCTTAGAATTATAAAAGGTTAATTTTCAGTTTTTAGGTGCAAAAACTCTTTATCCAGGTGATAATACATCTAGCCTTAATATAGAGCCCCTAGGTTTTTGTATCCAGTAGGCAGTAATATATGGCCTATTGGGCTTTTTCTGCGGGTGGGTTACTGTGGCCCTGTTTTCTATATATTAGCCAGGAAGGCATCTAGCTTTTTTCTCGTGCCTTTGATATGCACCGGATGTAATGCGGCTAAGAGTCCAGGTTACTCTTTAAAGTTATTAGAAGGTCAAAAGCCGAAGGGTTATTTCAAGTGCTTTCTTCTTCTTCTTCTTTTCTCATTAAAGTTATTTCGAGTGCTTTCAAATATTATTTGTCTACACCATCGCATCTGATGACTGATTGTTTAAGCATATAATATATATATATATATATATATATAAATATATAAAAGAGTAATAATATCCATACATAATATATATAAGAGTAATAATATCTATACAACACATTTCACAATATATTTCATAACACATATTGTAAAATAAGAGTATTTTGATAAAATGATATTTTTGCAAGTTAGTTTACAAAAATAACCTTCATTTTAAAATATTATTTTGTAAAATATTCTGAAAGTGACATGTATTTATCATTTTTCTGGTTCCGGGCTGTTTGCTGTCCTTAATTTCACAAAGAACTTACATAAAAAAAAAAAAAAAAAAAAAATCACAGAGAACTAAACGCATGTTCAACCCACTTTTAAAGGATATTGAAACTTTGACAAATTCCAAATTTTATCCCAAAAAACAGAGGATACGAATAAATAGAGAAAAGCTTGGCTTCAAATCCGGTATAATTAAGGAAAGTGTCATCTCATTCTCATCTAGGACCGAAAGAGTAAAAAATGATGGATCCAGTCAATCTATTATGCCACAGAAAAATAAGGGTAGTCAAGGCTAATACGAAACTGATTTACCCAAAAACAATCCACTTTTCTTGAACTGCAACCTTCGCTCCCTCCCCCAGCCCTCTCTCTGTGTCTCTCTGTGTCTCTGTGGCGCACACACACACGAACACTCTGATTTTCATTCTTTTAGATTCGTATTTCCATTGCTTTTCATATTCTCTCTTTTCATTTTTCCGTTTTCTGCCAAGGAGAAAAACGAAAATGTATAGATCGGCGAGCTGGAGCCGCGTCTCTGACGGCGACGATTACTGTAAGCATGGACCCTCACCTTCGACGAAGGAGTCGCCGAGCATGCAGAGATTGTCAGGTTCGTTTGAAAGCAATAATGAGTTGCCTGTCTATGACCCTATCGCGGAGTTGGCTAAGAAAGAGAGGGCACGCGTCAAGTTTGCAGAGAATGCCGTGCATGTCATACCCTTTGTTCTGCTCCTCTGCGCCACTGTTCTCTGGTTCTTCTCTAATCCGGGTAAACTCTGCCGAATCCCAAAAGGAAGCCTTCTGTTTGATGGTTTAGCCATTTTATAAAGTTTGATGGTGCAAGCAGCAAGACCTTAATGTGGAATTCCTTCAACCGATATTTATTATTATGAAGTTTTTTTTAGCATTATGTATTCTAGGCAACCAAACAAGAAATCTAGAGCCCTAAGTAATTGTTTATTCTTTAAAGAATTGACACGCATTTTCGATTTTGGATTGCAGACGTGGATGTGGGAATCAGAGGAGATTCAGCAGCGGCAAGAATCGAAGGATTGACACTCGAAGGAGAATTTGATAATGATAGTGATGGCACTCAAACGGGTGCTTTGCCGATAGTGGATTTTGGGGATATAGACTCCCCGAAACAACTCGAAGGTCGCAAAGGTCCAATCAAATTGGCCCACAGATCTTTCAAATGATGCCTCCGTGGGTAGTGCATGACACTGCTATGCTTTTAAACTTTTTGCCTACATTTTGCCCCTAAAACAAAAAAATGTTGCTACGACATCGTTTTGCTCTCAGCAGAATCTATAGGGACCACAATGGAATAAATATCTTGTGTCGTGGATTATCAATATTTTTTCAATTCATAAGACGTCAAATTTGAATAATTTATAGATTCGATTAAGAGTAAAGTTCGTTTGGATAGTGAGATGAGATTTTTTTAGATAAGTTGAATAAAATATTATTAAAATATTATTTTAAAATTTAAAAAAATTAAATTATTTATTATATTTTATATGAGAAAGCTACATTAATAAGATAAAATGAATTGAGAATATTTTTGTATCAAAATAGCCTAATTCGTTTAGATATTATTATTGGGTAGTCGTTTTCGAGTTGCCATTTTGTTTGTGCATTTTCGCATGGTTATGCATTCGACTAAAAAGATGGTGCCTTTTCTCTTCTAAAAAAAAAAAAAAAGATGGTGCCTTTTGGAGTCAGATCCCTTTAATTTGTAGTAGGCGCGGCAATTTCCTGGCCATAATTTCTTTCATGTTTGAACGCCCATCAAGTTCATATCCTTACTTGTTATCCAACCAATGTCCCAAACTATCAGGACTTGATTGGACTATAAAACTTGTTCATTTTTATTTAATAATTAAACCAATTTGGTAATTACTGTTTTCCTGCGTCTGTATAAGCGACACCCTCGGTTAGAAATGAAAAATTTTATATATCATATTATCATTCTATTTTTATCTCATTAAGTATGATGTAGCACATTTATTATAATTAAATGATCATTTATTACATGCTTATTTTTTATTTAATGGTGATAAATGTGTCATATATTACTTAATATGATAAAAATAAAATAAGAGTGTGATATACAACATTACTCATTAATAATATATATTAAAAAAGAAAAAGTCTTCTTACAAGCGAATTCGCGCACCAAACCGCGCACCAATACTGACTTGTAAGGCATCCGTTTAATGAAACAGTACGAATTGAAGATGTAAATTATTTTTGTGAGACAGAGGACATTCTTCTTCTCTCAATTTTTTTTTTCTTTTATTTTTCTTTTCATAAAAAAGTTACATCAGCATTGGTACGCAATTTGGTGCGCCAAATCACTTGTATCTAGCAAGACTTATTAAAAAATAATATTTTGTCCTCGAGCAAATGTGATTTCCATTTGGACGGTGCTACGTCCATTGCCCCCAGCTCCCGCTGTGAGCTACCGTTAGGTTTCTTTTTTATATGTATTTTTTAACATTTTTAAAAAATATTTTTAAAAAAATAAATTAAAATATTATTAAAAATATTTTCTTAATCACTAAGTAAAAAGAAAAATAAAATAAAATTCCAGAGATAAGAAGAGCGGTAAGAACCAACGGTGATACTATTATTTTCCTTTCCATTTTAAGATTATGTTTGGGGGCAAGATGAAAAATCTCATCTCAATTCTATCTCATCTAATCATTACATCTTTTTCAAATCCCTATACAAAATATAATAAATAATTCAACTTTTTCAAATTTCAATTTAACTTTTTCAAATTTCAAAACAATAATAATATTAAAAAATAATATTTTAAAATTTCATCTTAACACTATTCATAAAATTTTTAAAAATTTCCATCTTATCTCATCTACTAAGCATAACATAAGTCTCTAGTACTTTGTGGTTACAATCATCATTTCATTTTAATTATACCACGTTACGTTAATGTGATGTTATTTATTAATTATTAAAATTATTATTAAAACTAAGAATTGATTCAATTTATAATATTTTAATTAATAAAGTTCACTGAAAGAATACAGATAATTTGTTTGTTCATAGTGGGTATCGTATTGCTCTGTTAGGTGCATCTCCCCAACGGCCAATAATAACGCCACCCATTACTGCAGCTAAATGGATTAGCCATTAACATGGTTGCCTATGGTCCCTTCCAGACGAATAAATGCCACTTATAAAGCAACATTTTCTTAACACGATACAATTTTATTAACATAATTATTAAAAAATAATAATTCAAAGTGTTCTGAAATGTCGATAATTAACCAAAGACTGGCTAATGGAACTAAAAGATTAATTAAAAGAATAATTGTTCCATTACGGTTCTCCTTTTAGTTATTTGTTTGTCTTTTATTCTACCGCGTGTTTTATTTTATTTGCCACTATAATGTCACATAAGCTCGTCTTTTTTTTTTTTTTAAGTTTTCGTCAGAAACAACATTTGGTGACATAAGTTTTCACGACTGGAATTAATAACGAAATTAAAAAAAAAGGATAATTAATCAGAATATAATTGCACAAAAATATATTAAATTAACATAAACCAAAAGCTGGTGACTAGGCTCTGTGCAACATTAAAGATGTTGAACAAAGTAGATTTATATTTTCAGGGAATAGTGAATTTTAAATGAAATGAATTACTACAAAATTCTCTTAACTTCCCAAAGTTCCCTAAGGGCATGTTTGGGTAACATGAAAGTTCTGAAACAATCTCGTAATTTTATTCACAAATATCATTTAAACATAAAATATTTATCTATTTTAAATTTTAAATTACGAATTTAAACACAAAATAGACATATTAGATTATTTAATATGAATTTCATTAATAAATATTCAAGAATGACAAAAGAAGTAAAATTACGATTAATTAATCGATAAATTAATTTTTAAGAGGTTATAGAGTAATTAACATGCTGACATGAGAAATTATATTTAGAGAAAAGCTACCCTCCAATTTTTATAACACACTACATGATTCTGACAGTTTTTTTTTTTTCTTATTTCCCGCCCACTTTCTGCGAAATCGTTGTCCTTTATATTAAAGAAAATATAATTTGCAGTTGTAACTTGCAAGTCCAGGCATTCTTTAATAAATAAATTTGATATTTAAATAAAAAATTTTATTTTTTTACGTTGAGCGCTAAAACTCTATTTTAATATTATTGTTTATATTGTAATTCTACATGACAACACCAACCACGTAAAAATCTATTTCGATTTTTGTCATTTTTTTCCCTCAATAAATCAACAAAAAAATATGATCGTGACATGATTATAAATTTCATAAAGTTTTTTGTTTTTATAGAATACATTTCATTTAGTTGAACACACTTAATTCCATTAATTAGATTACACAAAATAGATGATTTTTTTTTTAATATGAGCTTAGACTTTATCCAAATGATTGAGTATATATGGTATATATAATACTGAATTAATATAATTTAGGGAAAATGCTGGCATATTATAACATTTTCTTTGTCTTTTTATTATATATGCTTTACAATTGGATGCATGACCGTTAAAGGAATTGAAAAAATAAAATCTTTATATATATAGCACTCCATTTTATTACCATTTCTCTCAACATTTTATGGATGTACCACATGATCATTTCTCTCAAAAGAACATAATATGTCACATGTGACATCAAATAATTAACTCACAAGAGGGATATAATAAATAATATTTAATTATTTAATACCACATAATTAAATAATGAGAAGATAATATTAAATTAGATGGTGAGTAGCATTATTTAAAAAAAAATGATTAATTTAAATTACCCAACAAACTGGGGTAGCACCATGGCCACGCTTCTTCCTAAAAAGGATGTTGGTGAAATTCACAATAATATAATAAAAATTACAATGAAATTAAAATTAAGACGAAGCCAGTTTGGACTGAGGTACGGAAATATCGCTCTCTTTAAGGAGATTTAAGCCCTCTGCGGTGTATAACGTCTCAAATTAACCGGTGCAGCAGAAATCTTCTTGACCTGACTCCTCCAGGATACAACAACTCAACTGATCGTCTTATGACTCAAGCCTACTCTGCACAAGTGGTTGAGTCCAAAGCTCCACTCAAAAGAACACCTTTCTATTATCTGAAAAATCTCTAAAAAGAAAAATACGTACTTTGTCTTTTTTTCCTTTTAAAAAATGTTTCATCTGAAAAAAAAAAAAAAATCACTCGGCAACCAACCCCCGACTCAGTACGTCAACCTCTATTCAATTTAAAAAGGAAGGTAGACGTTAAAAACAACAGATTGAGAACTGGGCCATCAAAAGAATAAATACACCTAAATAAATATAAAACGGTTTAGCACTTAACACATAGTCCAGAACGGATAAGAAATAAAGTGACAAAAATAATGTTAAATAAACGTTTCAACCCCACAATGGTCAAAAATAATTTTTTCTTTAAAAACCATAGCTAACAGTACTGTTACGTGCATTAACTCTAGTACCATTAAAGCAATTAACCAATTAGGAATGAACCCATCTTAATGACCCTTCTCAATATCTAATGCAACGTAATAGTAAAAAAGACGTTACAAAAGATTTTATTTATTAAAAAAAACTAACATTCCCCTACTATTTTTAATAATAATAAAAATAATAACATAAGAGAGATATTTTCAAATAAAGAAGAATTATTATGCATCATGAAGGTGTGCTCTGCATTGAACTCTCACTTAGTGAAATAACAACCTTTACTCCAGAATCAGTAGTGGTCTCAGACTTGAACTATGACTGCTTAGGGGAAATAAAGAATTATTACTCACACATAGTAACCCAAGTGTTGACATAAGCTTTATTAGCCAGCACATTACGGCCTTGTGCTAATCCCGGTTTCATGAGTGTATTTAAGAATAAACTCAAATCTCATAGAGAGCGGCCCCACTCTCACACTCACATAAGTGAAATCTATCAAGGGTGTTTCTGTAATTCTTACACCCCACTCATAAGAGCTACATAATTTCATTAAGAGTTTCTTTCAAAAACTCATCCTCCATAACATTACAGGATAAATGCACTCACATCATAGGAATGAGAAATAAAATAAATAGTGCATTTCTTACGACCATTATATGATTCGTTTTTTCCCATAAAACCTAGTTCTCAGGATCTCTGGTCCCCAGGTTGGGTATCCTCATACATGGCTCATGAATTTATGGGTTTTAATCTCATTCCCCTCGATGTATTCCAGATCATTTCTCTTGTCAAAACTTTTTTAGTGTCTCAAAGTTTTGTTTAGTGGATCCACATTAATAACACCATCAATAAAAAAAATCTCACAGTACTGTGTTTTTCTTCTAATAGATCTAGATTTACCGTTATAATAACGGTTTTTGTACTCTACTAATTGTAGTAGCACCATCACAACAAATAAATATGAATGAAACTGATTTTTTCTACAAAGGAATAAATCTCTCAACATACGGCAACTAAAGTATACAATAATGCACTTAAAATTTAAACGGCTTAAGCAATAATCATGCATCCAAATTTCTTCAGAAAAATTAAAATCAAATCTCAACATTAAAAACTTTCTTTATTGAAGCCAAAACAGTTCAACTTCATAGTTGACTTAAGAAAAAAAAAATACGGCAACTTAAAGCAGTATTGTATAAAATCTTAAAACGGCTAATAATAATATGGTGTACGTTTTAAACAAACGAAACGGCAACAAGCATAAAAGCATCCGATGTTAAGAGTGACCAATAGCCAATTATGACTTTACTTCCAATAGCCAACATAAAAGCTTTCCGTAAACGTATAACAGTCACCAATACTAGCCAATTATGACTTTACTTCCAAAAATTCAAAGAATTGAAAGAAAAAAAAATTAACGTTGGAGCCAAATAGTTTTTTAAAGAATTAACCCCCACTAATTTTTAGATTAAAAAAAATCTCTTTTTTTAAAAAAAAAATACACCTCATCCAAAAATCACTTTATTCCAATATTAAAAATTGGATTGCAATTTTTATTCCATATCAAAGAAAGACATAAGCATGTGTGCCATAACATTTAAAAAAATAACACATAAAAAGAAACATCCTATGCTTTATTCTCAACATTCAATTTAAACATCCCATCACAAGCATAGCCCTTGCCCACAAAAACTCCATTTTTTGTAATCACATATTGATCAGATTCCATAGTTTGTTTGAAACCCGCTTTGTTGAGTAAAAAACTCAACATCAAATTCTTCCTCATAGATGGTGTATAGAGCACATCTTTGAGCATCAATATACGTCCAGAGGTGAATTTCAGCTCAACCTCACCACTCCCAAGAACCTCAGTTTTACTTGAATCACCAAGCATAATAGTCTTTTCTACTTCAAAGGGAGTAAAATTTTTGAACCAATCTTTATCATAGCAGACATGCCTATTGGCACCAGAATTTGCCCACCACCCTTCAACAAATTGAACCAAGTTTATGTCTGTGATCATTACTACAAACGGCTCCTCAGTTACGTTAACTTGAGGATTATTTTCTCGCTTCCGGAATTTACAAATTCGAGCAAAGTGCCTAATTTTACCACAGACAAAACACGCTAGATTCTGTGAAGGGGCTCCTTGGTTCTTATCCTTTTGGTTTTGAAAACCCTTTTTGTGAGGTCTACTAAATTTTTTGAAATCTATTCTTTGCTGCTTCAAAAAACTATTTCTTGTATTTTGACCTTTGGGCAAGCTACCATTTTCAAAAATTAAGTTTACCTTTGTCATGGAATTCTCATTACCATTTTGAAACACCAAATCATCTTGGCCTCTAGTTTCCTCCTTTACGCGAATACGTGTGATTAAGGTCTCCAAGGAAGTCTCCTTTTGTTTATGGCGCATCGACTTTTGAAACTCTCTCCACGAAGGTGGTAACTTGTCGATGATGCCACAAACAATTAGATTGTCTCCAATCTTGATGCCTTCGGATCTAACTTCAGCTACAACCATTTGGAAATCTTGCACTTGCTCTGCGATGGATTTTTCATCTACCATTTGATATCGAAAGAAGCGACTTGTTGCATATTTTTTCGCTCCGGCTTCTTCCGTATCGTATTTACTCTGTAAAGCTTTCCAAATTTTCTTTGCAGAAGTGTAAGTAGTGTTGTAGTAATCATAAAACTAATCAGCAATACAATTTAAAAGATAACATCGACAGTTATACTCATCTTTAGTATATTTTTCAATCTTTTCTTCGTGAGTTTTCACTTGTGCTTTAGTCATGTTCTCGGTATTGATCTTGCTAGGATTCTTTGCAGTGAGAGCATAAGAGACGTTGAGAAGGCTTAGATAGAAGAGCACCTTGCACTTCCATCTCTTGAAATAAGCTCCCTTGAACCGGAAGAGCTTGTTAAGATCTCCAATATTTTCTGTGAATTTTTCAGTTGTAGGCTCCATGCTGAATTCTCCTTAAAATTGTTGGTGAAATTCACAATAATATAATAAAAATTACAATGAAATTAAAATTAAGACGAAGCCAGTTTGGACTGAGGTACGGAAATATCGCTCTCTTTAAGGAGATTTAAGCCCTCTGCGGTGTATAACGTCTCAAATTAACCGGTGCAGCAGAAATCTTCTTGACCTGACTCCTCCAGGATACAACAACTCAACTGATCGTCTTATGACTCAAGCCTACTCTGCACAAGTGGTTGAGTCCAAAGCTCCACTCAAAAGAACACCTTTCTATTATCTGAAAAATCTCTAAAAAGAAAAATACGTACTTTGTCTTTTTTTCCTTTTAAAAAATGTTTCATCTGAAAAATAAAAAAAATCACTCGGCAACCAACCCCCGACTCAGTACGTCAACCTCTATTCAATTTAAAAAGGAAGGTAGACGTTAAAAACAACAGATTGAGAACTGGGCCATCAAAAGAATAAATACACCTAAATAAATATAAAACGGTTTAGCACTTAACACATAGTCCAGAACGGATAAGAAATAAAGTGACAAAAATAATGTTAAATAAACGTTTCAACCCCACAATGGTCAAAAATAATTTTTTCTTTAAAAACCATAGCTAACAGTACTGTTACGTGCATTAACTCTAGTACCATTAAAGCAATTAACCAATTAGGAATGAAACCATCTTAATGACCCTTCTCAATATCTAATGCAACGTAATAGTAAAAAAGACGTTACAAAAGATTTTATTTATTAAAAAAAACTAACAAAGGACTCTTCAGATTTTGTTTCAAGTTTTTTAGAGTTTAGATCAGGGCATTCAAGATAAAGTTTTATTTATTTCAACTTTAGTATATAGTATGGCATTAGTTACCACATAAAGTAGCGATGTCAAATATAATTTCCTAAGTACGTTTTCTTTTGTTCATTTCGTACTGATCAATTTAGATAGGGAAAAAATCACCATTTGAGTACGTTAAACACTCAACAATCACAATTAAGGAATGGTTAATTAAGACTCCATAGATGTCAAAAGAATTTTAAATCATTTATAAATAATAATTAATGAAATAATTTATGTATAGTAATAAATACTTAGTGAATAATAATAAATTGTTTATAATTAATAATAAAATAACTTTTTTTTTGAAGTAATAATAATAAAATAACTTGAGACCACTTATATCATGAGAATGCCTTCATGCGTTCTGACTCAAGAAGAGCTACTAGTACTAGACCTAGAATCAAGCTTTAAAAGTAAGCTCCTTTCAAAAGATTTTTTTTCTATGATAGGTGTGAGTCTCCTCTCTGTTTTCTCTCCCGCGAAAACTGAGGTGGTAAAAAAGTTAGTAACCGTCATGAGAGTTCTGTGAGGAAGGTGATTGAGAAATGGTAGATTCGAATTGTGAAGAGATGGAGGGGCTCGAACTTAAGTGTGGTAACCTTCGTTTATCGAAGGAAGAGAAGGTAGGGATTGATTGGGATTCGGTATCGGTGGATGCTGTGCGAGAGAAGGGGGAGAGAAGTTTGATTGGGAAGGTATGCATGGAGAGGGTGATTGGTTGTGAAGCGGTGGCCGGGATTATGAACAGGATCTGGAAAATAAGTTGTCCGGCAAAATTCCAGGGAGTTGGAAGGAATCTGTTTGTAATAACATTCGGGACAAAAGCAGACAAGACAAGAATTCTAGAGGGAAGGCCATGGCTATTCGATAGCCATCTGTTTATCTTAAAGGTGTTCGATGAATTCTCTCAACCAGATCAATGGAACTTCTCTACTTAATTATTCTAGATACAGATTCACGATCTTCCATTGGTCTGTATGACTCGAGAGGGAAGAGTCCATATTGGTAGTTCGTTGGGGAAGGTTGTGGAAGTGGAGGTTCCAGATGATGGTGTTGGTTGGGGACAGTTTTTAAGAATAAGAGTGGAGATCCAACTGCACAGAACACTAGCTCGGGGGAGACTGATCAAGGTGAATGGGAGGCAAGTCTGGACAACATTGAGGTATGAAAATTTGCCTCGTATTTGTTTTAATTGTGGATGGGTTGTACATGGTGAGGGAGGGTGTGGTAAGGGCTCTGAGTTGGGGGAGGAGAGGGGGAAGGAATGTGCACAGTTTGGCTCATGGTTGAGGGCAGAGGTAGTTCAAAAAGGGAGGTATAATGGTTATAGGGCTAGATTTGGGAATGAGGGAATGGAAAAAACATGGAGGAGGGATGTGAGTATGGAAAAAGAAAAAGGGAAGGAGGGGTCCAGGTGTGAGGATTTGTCTGTTAATAGGGACGGTCCAGTGATGGTGGCAGAAAAGGAGATCACATTCAAGGAGGGAGGAGGTGAGGAGCGGGGGGGAGAGAGGAAAAATGGAGAGATGAAAGGGAGGGAGAAGGGGGAAGGGGAGATGGAATCGAGTGGGAATTCTAGCCAGAGGTTATTGAGTGAAAAAAAGGAGATACAGGAAGATGATGAAAATGAAAATGCTGAAGTGAAGAGTGTAGGGGTTAGTTTGGGAAAAAATGGCTGTTGGAAGTGAAGGGCAAAGGAAAAGGGGAAGACTCATAACCTGGGTGAGTAATAAAAAAAGGGGAGGGAAGCAGGAGCAGAATGAAGGGGTTATGAAGAAGTTGAAATTAAGTGATGAGGAGCACTTTGAGTGCAGATTGGCGGAGGCTGCTGGGCAGCCCCACCAAGAGTTATGAAAATCCTGAGTTGGAACTGCCGGGGGTTTGGAAACCTCCGAACAGTTCAGTTCCTTTGCTTAACGGCAAAGGAAAAGAGGCCCGAAATTGTCTTTTTAATAGAGACAAGAATGCGTTCTAAAAAAGCTGATGGGATTAAGAGGAAACTGGGTATGGAGGGATGTATGGTGGTTGAACCTAGGGGAATGAGTGGAGGGCTGATGATGTTATGGAAAAAGGAAGACGAGGTGGAACTTTTCAACTACTCCCAATGGCACATTAGCATGTGGGTTAAAGGAAGAGGGGGGGAGAGTGATTGGCTGTTGAGTGGTTTCTATGGAAATCCTGAAACTAGTAAAAGGGAAAAATCATGGGATCTACTAAAAGAGTTAAAACCTCAGGAGGGGAATGCATGGTGTGTGGTGGGGGATTTCAATGAAATAATCTCTCAGGATGAAAAGGTGGGTGGAAGGGAAAGGAGTGAAAGGCATATGACTCTTTTTAGAGAAGGGCTGGAGTGGTCGGGGCTATATGATATGGGTTGGATAGGGAACAAATTCACTTGGTCAAATGGGCACGAGGACCACACTTTCATAAAAGAAAGACTTGATCGTGGGGTGGCAAACCAAAGGTGGATGAGCAGATTTATGGAGAGAAGGGTAGAGGTTCTTGGAACTCAGTTTTCTAACCACAAGGCCTTGTTTCTAACTGTGGGAGGGAAGGTGGGGTTTGTTCAGCAGAGAAGAAACTTCAAGTATGAGATGAGCTGGAGCATGGAGGAGGAATGCAGTAAAATAGTAAAGGAGGAATGGAGAAAAGTGAAGAATGAGAGGTGGCCCTTGGAAAAAATTTAGAATTTGCTAACTGGATGTAGAAGGGCTTTAAACAGATGGTGTAGGGGATCAATAAGGGTGAGAGAGGGGGCAATAAAGGAAAAAACTGAAATGTTAAATATCCTGGAAGCTGATGAACATCCAGAGAAAATGGGAGAGATAAAAAGGCAGAGAGGAGAGTTTGGCTTTTTGCTGGAGCAGGAGGACTTGAGATGGAAGCAAAGGGCAAAAAAACAATGGCTAGCACAGGGTGACAAGAATACTCAATTTTTTCATGCCTGTGCAAGTCAAAGAAAAAAGAAAAATACCATAAAATCCATTATGAATGAGGAAGGAAGGGTGGTGGAGGCTGAGTTGGAGTTGGAGAGTGCTTTCTAGAATTTTTTTAGGAAGGTTTATACTTCATAGAACCCTTCCACTGCTGATATTATGAACTATGTACAGCATACTAGACCCAAAATTGATGAGGGTATGAGGAGGGGATTAGAGAGAGAGTTTACTGTGGGTGAAGTGGAAATGGCTTTAAGGCAGATGTCTCCCATGAGGTCTCCTGGACCTGATGATTTTGGGGCAGGGTTTTACCAAAACCATTGGGAAACAGTCAAAGAGGAGACATGTAAAGCAGTTTTAGATGTTTTGAATGGGGGTGAAATAAGTAGGGCTGAGCTCCGACTCCGACGGAGTCGGAGTTGTCGTTTCCGACCTCCGACTCCGACAGTAGTCGGAGTCGAATTTATCCTCCGACTCCGACTTCCGATCGGAGTCGAGCTGTTTATTTTGTGTATATAGTATATAAGACGTTGTAGAGACAAATTAAAATGTCTTTGGGGCGCCAATACTACCATATATATCAAAAGATTCAAAACTTTACAAGAATCTGATACTAAATAACATGTATGATGTAGCCATAAGTTATAACAATCCCATTTATAATGTAATAACAACACGGATTTCACTCAAATGCTTTTTGGTCCATTGGTCATGCCTGAAAATTGAAATGAAAATAGAAAGTTGCAATCAATAAATGAAAAAAATTGATATTCATAATTTGAACACAAGAAAAGTATAATTTGATTCTTACCAAGAAAGGGGATTCTCCCAACTCCTCTCCAACTCTCAAGGGGCGTTCGTCTTTGACTCTCAGTCATCAGCAATTATGTTAGGGTTCACAACTAGATCTTTAAAATCATAAAAAGTAGAAGTTAGAAACATTAAAAATAATTAAATAATCATTTAAAAGCATATAAACTTACCCGACTCAAGTCTATAGCTCTCGGCATCAACGCCAACGGTATTTAGTCCAATAGGCGTTTCACTTATCCAATTCTGTGTGCAAACGAGGGCCTCCACGGTTGACGGTGACAATGAACTCCGATAAGCATCCAACACGCGACCTCCAGTGCTAAATGCCGACTCTGAGGCAACCGTAGTGACAGGAATGGCTAGCACATCTCGGGCTACACGGGAAAGGACTGGATACTTGGTGGAATTAACTTTCCACCAAGTTAATAACTGAAATATATCGCTAGGTGCCTCGACAGCTTCCATAAAATATCGTTCAACCTCAGATGTACAATGCATAATATTCCTTGTTGACATGAGTTGATGATACTGCTGCATAATACGATGTCCTCTAAGCCCTACAGATGGATTAGTATCACCTGAGGAAGCTGTCGACCCTGTCCGCCTCGAATGTGAAGAGGTATCAGCTGCGGATGAAGGCTGACAACTATTGCTGTAGTGATTATATAGATCATCAATATCACTTTTTAACACTTTAATAAACTCTGCAGCCTTCACTGCCCCAAGGACGGAATTTACCCAAAATTCCAGAATGGCCAACTTGTATCGGGGGTCAAGGATCACAGCCACAAATAGCAATCTATTTATCTTCTCAATATTCCCCCAATATTTATCATATTTGGTCTTCATCCTCGTAGCCATAGCAGATAACAATCCACCAGAGTCAGTACAACTATTTTCCAAGTGAAAGTGAAGCTCTGAGAGCTCACTGAAGAATGAGTTCGCAGTCGTATATTTGGATCCAGATAGCCGCATGGTTATGTCATAAAAAATTCTTAAAAATTCAACAAAGTAGCTCACACTGGTCCAATCATGTGCGTCCGGCGCACCGAGCCCCTGTCCTGCTGGCTCCAACAAAGCATACCTCAGGCCTCCATCCTCGACCTCCATCCGCTCGAATGCTTTTTGGTACTTCTGTGCCACATCCAACATCATGTATGTAGAGTTCCATCGAGTCGGAACGTCCAAACACAACATACTAGAACATTCAATCTTAAGATCTTCAGCTATTGCCTTAAACTTGGCAAGCCTTTGAGGGGAACCCCTCACATATCGTACAATGCTGCGGACTCGGGTAATGGAATCATCAACCTCTTTTAACCCCTCAACAACTATGAGGTTGATGATATGAGCACAACATCGAACGTGAATAAACTCGTGGGCCTGAATGACATCATCTCTCACTGTCGTGTTCCGCTTAAACCAATCAATTGCTGTTTCATTGGCACTAGCATTGTCAACTGTAATACACATCACTTTTCGAATTCCCCAGTCCTTTAAACAATCATCCATCTTCGCCCCAATGGATGCACCTTTATGATCCACAATATCTTTAAAGCCAATAATTTTTTTATGCAAAATCCACTCACTGTCAATGTAGTGTGCTGTGATACACATGTAGCAGACGTTCTGTATGGACGTCCATGTGTCAGTCGTAAACGACACTCTCTGGCCAGTGGTAATAAACATCTTCTTCATCTCCGCCTTGTCTTTCACATGCCTCTTCATACAATCTCGCATCACCGTATACCGTGATGGAATAGGAAATCGTGGCTCAACAAAGTTTAGAAACTTTCTAAAGCCTCTTTTATCGACTGTGGTAAAGGGCATCTCATCAGTAATTATCATCTCTGCAAGCATGTCCCTCAACATCTTCTCACTGTATTGAGGGATAACCAATTTCTTAGTCTGTGTACCATCAGTGGCTGTAGAAGTTTGGTAACTGAGGCTGGTCTGATCAGTGGCCGTCAATCCCTTCGCTATCTTATATCGTTGGCAACCAGTTAGATGTGCTATTAACACACTTGTACCTTGCTTCTTTGAATGGCATCCACAAAGTTGGCCACAATAATGACATCTTGCTACCGGGTTCGCAATATCACCAGGAATTTTGGTGAAATGCTCCCATGTCCACGACCTCTTTTTAGAAGGCCGTGGTGGTTGTGGTTGATCTTGCTCAATGGGCATCTCCTCCTCTTCGTTGAACATATCCTCATCCTCTATATCTACTGGGAGTGGGAGTCGACTACTCGCACAAGATGTAGCTGCTCTAGATGTAGCTCCTCTAGATGTAGCTGCCCTAGATGTGGCTCTAGGGGTGGAAGTACCCACCGGTGTAGGAGTTGTAGCATTGGCATCCGCCACATCCCCTTGTGGACAGTGGTCTCCACTGGGTCTAGGATCCATATCACAATCAATGAAGCTGAAAAAATAAGTTAGAAGCAAAAAATTAGTTTAAAAATAAACTAGGCTATATTAAAAATTTAAATCAACGCGTTGATATAGGACATATATTATTGTATCATAATAAGCTGTCCACGATAAGCTAAAAATATTCCTTAGCAATAATAAGCTACAAGCCTGCATGCATGATAAGTTACAAATATCCACTAATTATGCTTAAATTTGGTTCTGATCTCGTATATTATATACATTAAGTTTGTTAATAAATAACATTAAAATAGAAGCTATCAAAGAAGCTCAAATAACATTAAGATGTGGGGTTGGGATTTGAATGATTTTGAGTTTAAAGTTAAGAGGTGGGCGGGATTTGGGGCACATGAGGTCGACCCTACTGAATCACTGATGATCTCAGCTTTAATCTCAAGCCACTAATAACTTTGGTTGTTTGAGTGAATGTTTAGTACTTGATCTACATGCAGTGAGTGCAAAAGAAGAACATGACACTTATATATATATATATATATATATAATATTAAATTATATACAATCTTTTAGTTAGGTATAAGTACTAGTTAGTGTGAAAAGGAAAATAATATTCATCATGTCTTTTACCTATCATTTGATTATTTATTTATATCATGACTCATGAGTACGTCAGACAAGAATAATTTTAATTTAGAAAAGGAAGAAATACTATTAAGAGATCAAGTCTGAAAAAGCAGAGATCAAGTCTCCGCTCGAGCGAGGGTCGAGCGCAGGTCAACTTCCAGAAAGTCGCTCGAGCGGAACATCGAGCGACTATCGAGCGAAACACTCTGCCTAGATTCGCTCGAACGGTGAGTCAAGCGACTATCGAGCGAAACACTCTGCCTAGATTCGCTCGAGCGGTGAGTCGAGCGGTGGTCGAGCGAATCACTCTGCCTGGATTCGCTCGAGCGGTGGTCGAGCGAAGCACTCTGCCTGGATTCGCTCGAGCGGTGAGTCGAGCGGTGGTCGAGCGTAGCACTCTGCCTGACTTCGCTCGAGCGGTGAGTCGAGCGGTGGTCGAGCGAAGCACTCTGCCTGACTTCGCTCGAGCTCCAGTTGTGCCCACTCGAGCCGTGGTGAGCAGTCTTTAGTTCTTGATTCCTAAGGCTTTATTCCTCTCTCTTTAATATTTATTTATTCCATTCTCTCTCATTAGACTATTGCTTAAAAAACAAAACGAGTTTGTGCACACGTCTGATTGTCCCGCAATTTGGGTGATAGGTTCTGATGCTAAGTACATGATGATCTATCTCCTTATGCATGCAGCTAGAGTACTGAAGCAGCAGTACTATGGATATATAAAATATCAAACATCATATGCAGGCAGCTGCAGTACGACTGAAGCAGCAGCTAGTGTTTATGCATGCAGCTAGAGTACTGAAGCAGCAGTACTATGAGGAGATTAATGCATGCATGCAGCTAGTGTTTAAGCATAATGTTTAAGCTGCTGAAGAAGCAGCAGCTAGTGTTTATGCATGCATGCAGCTAGTGTTTGTGCACACATCATATGCAGGCAGCTGCAGTATGTAGATTGATTTTGCACAGGCTAGCAGCTAGTGTTTCATTCAACCAAAGTGTAGATTAATTTGTTTATTACTCTGTTCTCTCTATGTGAATTTTAAAAGAGCCAAGAAGCCAAGGAGCCAAGCAGAATTAAAGCCTAAAGGAGCCAAGAAACATCTCTTACACATTTTATCAAACACATTGCATGCATACAATACAACTTACAAACACATTACACATTTTATCAAACACATTTCCTTACTACAAATTTTCAAAAGGAATTCATTTCAATCACAACAAAATACCCAGACGTGTATGCTATGAGACTATGAATAACGGAATACATAAAATTAAATCAAGCAATTTAATTTTAGGGCTCGGAATCGGGTTCTCACCGTAGGTTGAAGCTCGGATTGAAGTTGCGCACGTAGGAGGAGCAAAGTCTCATGGCGGCAATAGAGAGGGAACGAGGTGGCGAGGTGGCGAGGTGGCTGGTTTAGTTGTTCAGATGAAGACTGGCTGGTTTAGAGAGAAAGAGGAACTGAGGAAGGATCCGAAGAAGGGAGAAGGGAAAGAGGAGGGGGTCCTTCGTTTTGGACCCCCCTATGATGAAACAGACGCCGTTCCACATTAAGTGGAACGGCGTCGTTTGATTTTTTTTAAAAAATTCCAGATGTAAAACGACGTCGTTTTACATCTGGATTTTTTTAAAAAAAATCGGAGTCGGATTTCGGAGCTCTAAGTAGCTCTGAACTCCGACTCCGACTCCGACTCTTATTCGGAGCCACTCCGCACTCCAACTCCGTTTTCCGAAAACTCCGACTCCGACGGAGTCGGAATCGGAGCGGATGTCGGGCGGAGTCGGAACTTTCAGAATTTTGCACAGCCCTAGAAATAAGCATGGAGTTAAACCATACCCTGATTGCTTTGATTCCTAAAGTAAAAAACCCTATCTCAGTGAAGGAGTTCAGGCCAATTAGCCTTTGTAATGTGCTTTACAAACTCATTGCAAAGGTTTTAGCAAATAGAATTAAGAAAGTTCTACCTATTGTGATCTCCCAAAACCAAAGTGCTTTTATCTCAGGGAGATTAATTACTGACAACATAATGGTGGCATATGAAATGCTACATTCTATGAAGTCAAGGCAAAGGGGTGGTGAGGGGATTATGGCAGTTAAACTAGACATGTCAAAGGCTTATGACATAGTTGAGTGGCCTTTCTTGAGGGCAATGCTGTCAAAACTGGGGTTTGGGGCTAAGATAACAGATTTGTTAATGATGTGTGTGGAAACAGTCAGTTTCTCAGTGTTGGCAAACAGAAAAGCTAGGAGAATTTTAAGACCAACAAGAGGAATAAGGCAAGGGGACCCACTATCCCCTTACCTTTTTATCATTTGTGCAGAAGGGCTCAGTCAAATGGGGAAGGTGTAGAGGAGGGTTGAGGGTGAATCACCTACTTTTTGCTGACGACTGTGTACTTTTTTGCAGGTCAAAAGTAGAGGAGTGGAGAAGAATCTACACAACTCTATGAATCTGCTTCTGGACATGCCTTAAATAAGGAAAAAACTTCCATAATGTTCAGCAGAAATACAAGTGGTGATGAAAGGAGGAAGATTCATCAAGAGGCTGGAGCTGTGATTTGTGACAACTATGAGAGATATCTAGGCCTACCTGCCTTTGTGGGGAGATCTAAGTACAATGCTTTCCGAAGCATAAAAGAAAGGATATGGTTGAAGATTCAAAACTGGAAGACCAGTTTTCTCTCAAAAGCTGGGAAGGAAATAATGATTAAAGCCGTATTACAAGCTGTACCAACATACACAATGAGTGTTTTCCTCTTGCCAAAAAGATTATGCACTGAGATTGATGGCCTCTTCTCAAGATTCTGGTGGAGCCAAGGTCAGAAGGAAAATGGTATTCATTGGAGGAAATCGAGTGAAATGGGAAGGCCAAAAATGATGGGGGGAATGAGGTTCAGATCATTGATAAGATTTAATCTAGCAATGCTAGCCAAACAGGGGTGGGGGCTACTAAAAGACCCTCATTCCTTAGTTGCAAAAATTTACAAAGAAAAATACTATAAGCATGCAAAGGTTCTTGAGGCAACACTGGGCAAAACCCCTTCTTTAATCTGGCGAAGCATATGGTCTGCAATGGGGGTGATAAGGGAAGGGGCACTATGGAGGGTGGGGAATGGTAAGGACATAAAGGTTTGGGGACAGAAATGGCTACCAACTAAATCCACTCATTGTGTGCAGTCCCCAATTTCGATATTGCAAGCGGAGGCAAAGGTGAGTGAATTAATTGATGAGGGAAAGAGATGCTGGAAGGTGGATTTAGTTAATGCAGTTTTTTCAAAGGAGGAGGCTGAGATTGTAAGATCAATTCCCATCAGTCAATGGGGCATAATAGATAAACTTGTGTGGGGTCAAACTAAGAATGGGAAGTTCTCGAGAAGTGCTTACCATATGATCCACCAGAGGATGTTGCAAACAGGTGGTGAACCTTCTGTCTAAAGAATAAAGATGAGGTGTGGACAAGGATTTGGGGACTTAATGTGCCAGCTGCTACAAAGCATTTTATGTGGAGAGCAGTTAGTGATCTATTGCCTACGAGAAAAATTTATGGAAGAAAAAAATCGTAGAAGATCCACTATGTCCAATCTGCAAAATGAAGGAGGAAACTGTTTCTCATGTGATGTGGTCTTGCCCCGCGGCTGTTGATGTGTGGGGAGATACACTGAGCCCTATCAGTAAAGTGGCCTACGGGTGATTGTGATTTTGTACTGATGTGGCTGGATCTGTGCAGATGCATAGATCAAAAAATTCTAGAAAGGGTGGTTGTAATAATGAGGGGGTTATGGTATAGAATGAACAGTTTTGTTTTTAAGCAGAAATTCTGGGGGCCTGGTAAGGTGATACAAATAGCTGTAACGGGACTTGAAGGATTTTATTCAGCAAATGAGAGGAGAACTGATATGAATGAGGGGGAGGGTGGGGAAAGAGAGAGATGCTACTGGAGGGGCCCTATTAGTGTTGATTTTAAAGTCAATTTTGATGGGGCTCTAGACAAGGGTCAGTTGAAGATGGGAATGGGTGTGGTGATTAGAGATAGACAGGGGGAGGTGGTAGCTGCATTGTGTGCCTCAAGAATGGACGTCCAAAATTATTTGCTGGCAGAAGGTATGACACTTTGGAGAGCTATGATATTCTGTAGGGAGACTGGAATAATGGATGTGATATTTGAAGGGGATGCTAAGGAGTTGATAGAGGCTGTGATGACAGATGAGGAGGTGGACTCATGGGGTGGTCAGATTGTTGAAGACATTAAGCAGCTGAGATATCAACACAGAAACTGGAAGGTGGTGTTTAGTAATAGGGAAAGCAATGAAGTGGCTCACAACTTGGCAAAAATGGCTCTCTCGAATGATGAGGAGCAGGTTTGGATGGAAGAAGTATCATTTTCTATACAAAGATATATTGTAAAGGACAAACATTATAACAGTTTACAGTAATGAAAAAGATTTATGAATGATTAAAAAAACAAAGTACTAGACCTAGAATTTGGTATACACAACACCTTGTAGAATTTGTCTGATGAGACTGTTGTGATATAATAAAAGGAATCGGATAAAAAAAAAGTTGTGAGAATCGTATGGCGTGTGATAAAAATGGAAGGCTGCGTAACTTTTCTCTTATATTTATTAATCGATATGAATAACATATTTAATAAATTATTTATAAGATATAAATTGATTTAAAAATAATTATATTAAATGTTTTAAATTAAAAATTATTTTTTTCTTGCTAATTAAGATCCCGTTTAGTTACATAAACAGTTTCATCTCATCTTATTTCATCACTATAATTTTTTAAAATTCTCATATAAAATATAATAAATAATTTAATTTTTTAAATTAAAAAAAATATATTAAAAAAAATATTTTTTTAAACTTTTATTAGGGTCTAAATGTTGACGAAGATGGAGCGAAATAAAATAACTGCAGTTCAAAAAAGAAAAAACTCCCCTGAAATATATCACATCACACGTGCATGGGCTACTCAGATCCGTGCAAACCCGAAGTTTACGGTTTCGTCAGCATCCACTTTGTTCGTTTCTGATCTCTCTACGATCCCTATTCTCCCCCATTTGTGTTCACTGTCCAATCCAGACACCCCCTCGCCCTCCCTTTAACATCATAACCGGGTCTATCGTTCCCGGTCTGGCCGGTCCTATCCCGGTCGATCTCCTCGCAGATTAAACACAACCGCCAACAACAAGGACAACAACTCGGTCATGAATCCTGAATAGTAAGTCTCTCCCATGTCAATCTCCTCGTCGGGATCGTTACAGCTTTAACCTCTGTTTGGTCGCTTAGAGATTGAGAGGAGATAGAAAAGAAGATTCTGAATCGGTTGTGAATGCGATTTTATCTTATTCGTAGTTTCTTGCAACCAAACGCAACGTGAATTGGAAAATTTCTTTAGATCTCTGATTGTTTGTGCTTTTTAGGGTGGTGGATCATGGATGCATGAATTAATAGTTTTTTCTTCTTCAGGAAAATAAGTTGATTCGGTAAGGTTCCTCAGTTAATTCGTACGATATAGTTTGCTTTCCTGTTTGGTTGCCGAAAAAGAAAAGAAGCGGGAAAGGAAAGAAAATAAATGAAACTTTAGTGCTTTATTCTCTTATTGGTTATTCGATGCTGTGAATATTAGGCTTCCGTACTGTTAGATTTATGATCGTAATCGCAACTAACCGGAAGCATTTTCTTCCTTGGCTGTTTAGATCTGCAACGAAAATGTTTTAGCTCGGATGTGCAATTACAATTTTTTTTTTCTCACGAGTATTCGTCTCCGTCATTGCGATATAATCACTTTATCTGGTTTGCGATTTTCAACCTCGATAAGTCGACAGACGACACTGTTTGGGTTTCAGATCTCAATGTTTAGTTTGATGGCATAACTCTTTTCTGTATGGCGTGCACGCGCCTAATCGCCTTCATCTTTTTGTGTCGCTCAATGTACACATCCCATATTTGTTTCGTCCACTAGGTTGCAAATATATTAAGGTATTTTTGTCTAATCTTCTCAACTATATCCTTCTCTCGAAGTTAAGTATATAATTAATTGAAGTTTAGGATCGAATTGAACGTGCTAGGTTCTATGCTTAACAAGCTGCTGTTGGGGGCTGTTTGAGCCCTTTTATTAGTGGTCACAATTTCGGAGATGCTCCTTCATTAGTGGCTATTTGCTTTTGGGATTAGGCACATGAATTCTATTTTCTGTTGTTCCATACCATATACTTGTGACTAAGTCGTTGTCAGGACAAGGATCACGCCCAAGCATTTAATTGAAGATATTACTGAATTTCTTTCACAAGGCCTCACTAATTTTTATTTTTAGCCCCATGAATCCTTTTGTTTAATATTTGAGTACAGAGATTTATCTGTTAAAATGAGTTACAGCTTCGTGACTCAAATGAAATTGTGGGGAAAAATTTATTTCTTTTTAATGTTCTCTTCTGCAGTGACTATCTGTTCAAGCTTTTGCTTATTGGAGACTCTGGTGTTGGCAAATCATGTCTTCTTCTGAGATTTGCTGTAAGCTTTCAAAAAGCCAGGCTTCATTAAATGCCCCCTATTTGTTGTGGGTTGATATTTTTCTCCGCTGCGTGCCTCCCTGGATATTGATTCTCATCCAGTTCATTTTTTTTTTGTCATCCATTTTGTATATGTTTATCCTTGCTTTCTTACTTGTCAAGAAGAAAATTTGAGACCTAGTTCGTGCCAGGGTGGGTCTGGAAAAGATTTTTGTGTTACTGCTGGAAGTTTTCTGCTTGCTGAGCATACTGAAGCCATTGTGCTTTTCTTGAACTTTCCTTTACTCTTTCCAGCCTTTATGATAAGAATTGTCTTTCATCACTTTGATACAGGATGATTCGTACTTGGACAGTTACATTAGCACGATTGGAGTTGACTTTGTAAGTATCACCTGGATTTTAGTGCATGCTATTTTAAGTGAAGCAATATGATCCTAACTGTACTTTTCCACCGATTGTTAGAAAATACGCACAGTGGAGCAAGATGGGAAGACGATAAAACTTCAAATTGTAAGACATATTCTCCCCTATATTTTTTTGGAGGCATCATGCTAGTTCCCGGGCATTTATTTAGCTGATTAATTGGAAATTGCAAAGAAGTCTTGTTAAGATTCTGTTTAATCAATATTTACTCTTATCGGGTGTCTGCCTTGCCTTGTTATTGAACTATCTGATAGGAAGTGTGACATGAAAGTAATCCAATGGTCTTTGGATTAAATGGCATCTCCTCCCTTTGAAACATGTGAAGGGTGGGGTCACAAGTTAAACCTTGCGAGGGTGTGAGAGTTGTATTTATTTATCACTAGAAACATGTTGTAAATATAAGTATAGTATTTACGGTGGTGAGAATTTCTATCGACTTATAAAAAAAAAATTCTATTGTATTGTTTTGGAAGCTAAAATTAGAAACATGATATGAAAATAAGTCTAGTAGCTGTGGTGCTAAAGGTTCTACGATATTTTCTTGGTGGAATATGATGATACAGTTCTGCCACATTAAGGGTTGATGTATTGGAGGGGATTGTGGCTCCAATTTCTGGGATACAATAAAATCTTGATTTATTCCATGATTAGCCATTAGATATCTACATAGCAAATTACTATGATGTGGAAAAGAACTGAAAAGGATATCGGATTGTAACAGTATCCGATTTTAAATGAACATAACAATCTCTGAGATCTGGCTAGGTGTATCAAATGTTAACTCCCTATGTACTTGGGTAGTGCCTTTCTGCTCCTTCGTAAATTTATCTTATAAAAAAAATCTCCTAGTTGATTGACTCAATAATATATGCTTTAATTAGATGAGAAGCTTAAAATTATAAAGGCATGGAGACTAGATAAAAAAGGCTACTAGATGATCTGGAAAATCAGAATCATCTTTAACATGTTTGCTTTTCACTGATGACCATCTTCATGCAGATGTATATTTGGATGGTGGCATTGTTTTAGTATTGTTAATAGATTAGAATGGGGGTGCATATCCACAACTTTCTGTATTGTGGCATTCTGTGCAAGTTGCTTTTGTTTCTATCTAGTTGTCGAAACTCACCTGCTCTCTCTCTCCTCGAACTTGCAGTGGGATACTGCAGGACAAGAGCGATTTAGGACAATCACCAGTAGCTATTACCGTGGAGCACATGGCATTATAGTAAGCTCTCTCTTTCTCTCTCTCTCTGTGTCAGGTTTTTTGGCACTTTGCTCATGGTTGTGCAGTGTGTCTGTCATCTGTGTGTGAGAATGTATTGAATTTGTTTCACAATGTTCTTGGCATGTGTGGCAGATAGTTTATGATGTGACAGACCAAGAGAGCTTTAATAATGTTAAGCAATGGTTGAGTGAAATTGACCGATATGCTAGTGAGAACGTAAACAAGCTTCTGGTTGGTAACAAAAGTGACCTTACTGCTAATAAAGTTGTGTCCTACGAAACTGCCAAGGTAAAAGCTGGTTTCCTTCAACGGCAAAACCTTGGTTATTTTGTTTTTTACTGGATTATTGATAACCCAAATAATGCTGTTGCCTGTGATCTGAATGGGTTCTAATAGGCTTTTGCGGATGAAATTGGCATTCCATTTATGGAGACGAGTGCTAAAAATTCTATTAATGTGGAGCAGGCATTTATGGCCATGGCTGCTGACATCAAGAATAGGTACTTCTTATGTATATGACTTAATTATATCTTGTGGAAATAAAGTAGAGAAGAGGTATAGCATACGTAATTTACAAGGAAAAAGCATGTGTTGGACAGCTTCGAAGGAGCGAGTTAGAAAATACTCAGCTTCAGTTTTTGTTATGGTTGGTTAAGTTGCTTGGGGACAGGATTTCCTTGTATTTCAAGTACCATCTTCGTGTGTTTTCATAATGGTCCAAGTAATTCTTTCATCACTTTTTGCAGGATGGCGAGCCAACCAATGAACAATGTGAGAGCACCAACAGTGCAGATACGAGGACAACCTGTTAACCAGAAGTCTGGCTGCTGCTCTTCTTAGTTGCTTCTTTCGATATTCCTTTGGACGTAGGCATGTAAGAGCAGCCTTCTCGCTGAATCAAAGTGGACGAACCCCCTGAATACTATATGATTATGATATGCACGTCAGGTTGCTTTGTTAGATTTTCTCTCACTCCATTATTTTTTCGGTTTGTTTCTAAATGGTATGTACAAATGATCTTATTCTAGCCACAAGGCATTCTCTATTACAGTCAGTGTCTAGTAATTCCACTTCAATATTTGTCATACTAAATTCGAAGTAGCTTGCTGATAGAATAATGAAATGTTAGCTTGGCAGAGAGTTGCTCTTTCTGTCAGACCGTATTCAGTTCCCTTTTTTGAAAAACAAAATTTGTGCTAGAAATTAGTAGATAATGACCCTACGTTTTTGTCGTGCTTTGCATTTCATCTTATGATTTTTGGATGCTCATGCCATGGGGGTTTACAGATTTTGAAAAATACACATGATGTTCCCCACTCCCAACAGTTTTTCACGCGTGTTGAAATCAAATGATTTTTATCCTGAAGACTTTTGCGTGGTCAGGCTGGTGGGGCATTGTCAAGGAATGCTGGACTGATGTATAATTACAGCATCATGAGTAGAAAAGTTTAGCCGGGCCCCGGGGCAGAGAGGGATAACTACTTGGGCTAGAAAGACGGGCAAAACTGATCATAAATTGCTCGACACTTAGGACAGAAGAAAGCTTCAGATGAGGCCGAAAGTGGAAGGCTCGAAAAAAGCATTTAGAAATAGCGCAAGATTATTTCCAGAATTAAATACCTTCTAAATACATAAAAAGAGACATTTATTTGTATTTCTTCCTCTTCTTTTTCCATTTCCACTTTTTGCTTTTTGAATTCTTCCTCGTTTATCAATGGTCCATAGGAAGATTCACATTGAAAGATATCAATTCAAAGAGAGAGATTCTGAGCCTCTTTTACTTCTAATTACACTAATTTGTTTGTATAACCGGGGATTGAGCTCTCGTTTTGGATAATCAATAAGATGATAAATTTGTGAATAATAATGAGATAGTTTGTGAATAATAGTAAAATAGTTTAAGTCAAGATTTTTATCAGATTTTGAGAAATAAGAAAAAAAATTGAATAAAAAAATTATAAAGATAAAATATTATTAGAATATAATTTGTTATTATTATTTTTATTTTGTAATTTGAAAAAGTTAATTGTTTTTTGTGTTTATATGAATGTTTGAAAAATTTGTAATGATTAGTAATTATTAGATGAAAAAATATGAAAAAAATTAAAATTTTTTTATATTTAAATAAT
Source organism: Cyclocarya paliurus (assembly GCA_029856935.1). Lineage (NCBI taxonomy): Eukaryota > Viridiplantae > Streptophyta > Magnoliopsida > Fagales > Juglandaceae > Cyclocarya > Cyclocarya paliurus. The sequence continues at coordinate 5,266,842 of CM056949.1, read as the reverse complement.
ATTAAGATGCTGAGATAAGATGATACAAACTCTTATCAAACGGAGATCCAGTCTAGACTATGTTTCTTCCTAGATACTCTCTCTCTCTCTCTCTATATATATATATATGAAACAAAGTTGTAAAAAAATATCTATTCTTTTCTGAAACTTGTCTTGGAAAATATTGTCCCATTTTGTTCCAAAAAACTTACCAACAAAAGACCCACAAGGCTCTGCTCAACTCGAGTCGTATGATTGCCATATGCGCAACACCTGCCAGACCAATCAAGTCGCCCTAGCAAGGCCTTGTATTCCAGATTGAAAAATAATACACAAGATTTTATACAATATGAAAAATAATACACAAGATTTTATACAATTATATTTTAAATAAGAAAAAATTTTATAAATTTTTTTATAAAAATAATATTATTTTAGAAAAATACTCTAATCTTATAATATTATTATAAAATATATAATTGTATATATCTTTACTCTTCCAAATTCAGCCAAGTAATAGTACAACGTAGGCCGGTATCCCCTTTAAAATATTATTAGAACAAAAAGAAAAAAAAAAAAAATGAAGGAGTAGGGCAGGTTTGGAATAAAAGATTTTCAAAATTTTTTATCTCATCTCAACTCATTATTATATATTTTTTAAATCTTTATATAAAATATAATAAATAATTTAATTTTTTCAAATTCTAATATAATTTTTTTAAATTTTAATTTAACTTTTCTAAATTTTAAAATTAAAAAATAATATTTTAAATTTTAAAACAACTTACAAAATTCTCATCGGTCCGAAACTCCATAACTCTCGAGTCAAAATCTGACCCAAAATCCATCGTCACAATGTACTTACCAGTTACTTCTTCATGACTGCCCTGCCTTTTGAAGACTTTCTGGAACCCCCGCCTCTTCAGATCGTACCGCTCCTGGTTGCTTTCTCAGGCCTGCGACCCCTTTATCTATTATAATGAATCCCTTCTGATTTTCTGAGCTTCCTGAGAGCTACGAAGCTCAATTCCTGTTTAGAATTGCTTCCGCGGAAGCTATGTGCCGCCAAGATTCCCGTGTGCGTATGTCGGCCGAAGAGGAAGCTGCCGCCGAAGAGAGCCTTTCCGTTTACTGCAAGCCCGTAGAACTCTACAACATTCTTCAGCGCCGTGCCATCAGAAACGTAGTCCCCCAATAATCCGTTCAAATTCTCCTTCTTTTGTCTTCATTTCCGCCTCTTCATTTCTAACTCTACACATTGCTTTTGCTTTTGTAGCCGTCTTTTCTTCAAAGATGTTTGCACTACAAAATAGAGGCAAAAAATAGAAAGAGGTATATTGTTTGAAGTCTGCATTTTATTTTCCATTCGTACTCGGATCCTACATTTTCCTCACAGTATTGCTCTTTTCTGTAAATTTTGTTTTATTTCCTCCCCCATAAGTTTAAAGCTTATTCTGAACTTTTTTTGGATCTTGGTTCTTAAGAACACTTTTTCACGTGCTCGTTCTAACGTAGAAGTTAGATTGTGGTGCGGATCAGCATCTGTTGTATGAAAAAGTCGGGTAATTGCTTTCTAGGGCAAACTAGTCTGTATTTCTTGAATTTAAACTCGCCAATTGTGAATGATAGAGATATCTTAGTCTTCATCATATATTTTTTCATATTCAATAACACCGACTGTCGTGGCATATCTCGAGTCGCTTTAACAGTTAACTTTTAAATGAAAAGAAAACGATACATATGACTGGAGATGAGAACATTCAAGATAAAGAATAAATTTTTTTTAAAGATATTGTTTTTCTATTGTTTAAGAGAGGAAAAAATTCATCCGTGCAAATTACAGTTTAGTTAAAGATTTCACGTTTTAGTTAATCATCTTCCTCCTGCCTTACTCGTGTTGTTGAATTCTATTTGTTTTCATGACGTTTATTGCTAAATTTATTGAACTTGTGCAACTTTTGCGGATACCTTTCATTCGTGCTATTGTTTTTGAACTTTTAATAGAGAGTAATTCCATTAAGCATATGATGAATATAGATGATGGTACTGGCATTTTGCTATTCATCTTTTTTTCCCTGCATCGTTATATGAATTCCATTAAATTTCATGACACTGAACTGATATCGTTTGCATAAGGATGTGGGCTTGTCTGCTTTAGTCTGTCCTCATCCTACAAATCAATTCGTGGCACTCACTTGTTCCTGTTGGTTGATCATGTAGAATACAAATGACAATTTCTTTACCAGGGACTGCGAATGAAAGTTTACAAACTCAAAAACTGTTTCCCCTGTGTATTTTCATAGCGAGACTCATTTCTGATGTTGCAGATGCCGAGGTAAGAATGCATATGATTTAGTCTTAGGCTAATATTAATCAATATATATCTTATTGAACATTATTCTAACTTCACTAGCATCTGTTGATGATAATCTTCTATTTATTCTACCCTCTAAATTGTTTTGCTGGCATTATTTTTAATTTCTCTTCCCCATAAAAAAAGGATTCAGCTGTGTACCGCTTTAGTCGAGCATTCATCTTGAACAATCCTATCGGAGTAGGCGGGAGTACTCAAATTCAAGCCAATATTATTCTTCCTGAGATTAATAAGCTAGCACTGGAGGCCAAATCTGGTTCACTTGCCATCTTGCTTGTCAGCTGGGGTATGCAATAATAATGTATAAACTGAATGATGTGGAGGGATTGAAGTGTGATTCTCACTGCAATATTTGGTCACGTTATTATTTTCTTGCAGTTGGGGCCGAAAATCCTTTGCCTGGAATCAATTTAAGCAAGGGATCTTTGGATGTGACTTCTTTTCCGTGTAAGATACATAGTAGTTGCTGTACTCTGTTGTATATAAAATACTTCGCTACGTGTTTTAACAGTTCATGAGTCATTGTCTTTCTTTTTTTCCCTAATCAATATCTGACAATTCATGTGTTTTTCTAATTTGATTCATTGCATCTGCTTTACTCACGCTAATTTTTTTTATTGGCAACGGGTGCCCGAGAGCAAAGTCTCCGGACTAATCCTAGGGGTGTACAGGCCCTTGACAAGGAGTTTCCCGCAAGTGCATATCGGGTAATTCAAGGGGAAGTTCCCTAGTCCGATGGTCCTTAGAAATTTTTTGCACCCTAGAGGATTCGAACCTTAGACCTAGAGGGAATATTCCACCAAGACCAAGGCCTTTACCACTTGAGCCAACCCCTAGGGCTTTACTCATGCTAAATGTGTTTAATATGTGTAGGAGATTGCACTTTTTTGATAATTTTGTACAAGATTGCATTTTATCACACCAATATTAAACTTCCTAAATGAAAGTAAATAACTACCTCTGAAAGATGTAACTTATGATCACCCAAAGGTTGTAAAGAAAACATTTCATAGAGCACAATCTTATGTTAGAGCTAATAGATAATGAGACCTTTTTATTATATTTAAATTAATTATTTAATACATTTTCAACCCCATGATCCATAGAATATGAAACGATTTTAGGTGTACCTCAGCATAAGAATGTTGCTGGTTTGGTTTTGTTTTCACTTGACAGTAACTACTGGAGGAGACTGCTTATGGGGCAAGATACCATTCGAATCACTTTACTTGTCGTGGGAGAATTCTCCTAACTTTATCTTGGGCCAGAGGGCTGAGATAATTTCATCTGTAAACATGCATTCTTGCTTCTTAAAGGTATGTCTTATACATGCCTACTAATCCTTTTTTTTCTCTTGTTTCTAGCCTAGATGTGCTAATTAGCTGTTTAAATATGCCTTGGGAATATTGTCATATTCTAATAAATTTATTTGTACTTTACTCAGCTGAGTTGTTTGAATGAGGACAGATGCATCTCAATTCAACTTCCATATAATTCTGAAACTCTGGTATTTTCCACATTTAACATTTCCTTGTTAGGTTGGAAAAAAATGAGTATCATTTCTTTTTTTTCCCCGTTCCTTTTTCTTTCTACTATTCTATATATATTTTCACATTGCTCTGCAAGGTCCTGTTTTTTATAATATCTGTTACTTTTTTTTCCCGGTTGCCTAAGAGTACATCACAGCAAGTGCAAGTCATCATTTCTGCAGAAGAGATTGGGGCCAAGGAGAAATCTCCTTATAATTCATACATGTGTAGTGACATTCCTTCTTCATCATTGTCTCATATTATTCGGTACTCTTCATCTCTCTCTCATGTGTGTGTGTGTGTGTGTGTATTTCATGTATAGGTAGGTAGGTATGTATGAAGACATTCGCAAATAGAGACAATTAGGTAACACAAATTCAGCCACATGAATGGTATAGAAAATATATTATCTGCATTGTCACATCAAGATTAATACCTTCCCATTTTTTAATACAAGAATGGGATGATATGCAGATCCATATAATTCAAATTAATCTACCAACCATAAAGGTGGAAAATTTCTAGATTTTGATCAAATTGTTGAGCACATCAATTTATATATTTTCTAATGATTGAACGGTGAATAATTTGTCTGTATGAGCTAGTAATTATGTTGATTTCTTAAATGAAAATGGTCACTTAATTCATAATTTAGCTTTTTTTACTTAAAAATATCTTAAATTTTTTAACCTCTGTTATAAAGGATCTTTAACTATTGAATGTTTAGAAGGAGGATAAAGACTGTATCTTAAGTGAGAAAGGATGAGGGTCTCTCAATCTTGATCAGGCAGCCCCACATGGTTGATTATCCCTGCATATGTTTATATATTCACAACTCCTTGAGCTTCATAGATGCTGTTAGGGTTGGAATTTAGAAATCTTCATTTTTATTAAAACTAATAGTCTTCTAGAATTGGTATACTGCACATATTTTTCTTTGTTGATTTTTTTCAGCCGTTCCAATCTTAAATGAATGTAAACAAGCATTGATTCAAGAATGTTGTTACATGTTCACTGTAGACTATCAAAAACTAGCCCCAAGTGGATTGAGTCTGTAACTTTGTCAATAATATTCAAAGTTTAATTTGATCGTGAAAATTTGTGTCTTGCTGTTCATTTGGAAGATTCGAATATGTGCATTTGGCATGCTTATTGTTTAGTATGGTCCACTAAAACATTGGCCTGGCATATTCTTTGTTTTCCCATGTCGATTTATGGAAAAAAAAAAATTGGCTGATTGTGATATCCAGGCTAAGGGCAGGAAATGTCGTTTTTAATTATCGATACTACAAAAATAAGTTGCAGACAACAGAAGGTGATGTGGATTTCTCTTTTTTCTTTCTGGTTAATCTGTAGTTTTTTTACCCTTTCAATTTGTTCTCTATCTCCTTTCCCCTGTGCAGGGGGCCGTCCCCCTTTTGTTTGATTATTTTCACACACCTAGTGGCATTGGTAATTTGTTATTGCTTTGGCAACCTGTTGAAATTCATAAGGGTTCAAGGAAAGAAATAGAGAGAAGCATGAATGTAACTGTTTACTTATGTTAGTTTTCTCTTAGAATTAGGCATGACGACTTATTGTAGCTCCATAGCATTAGCTCAATGAGTGCATTCTCGTCCTCTGAATTTTGAAGTGGTATCAATTTATATCTTATGTTTTATACTGAGCATTTCATGGCTATATTATTTCCTGTGAAAGCTAAACTAGTGTCAGTTACCAATTCTCTAGAAAGCGCTCTTAGGAAATGGATTAATAATGTGAACCTGCTAAGCTCTCACTTCCTCCTCCATTTTGAGTAGACATAAGATGGACTGCCCTTTCCATTATACCTTTATTAAGGGGGAACAAAAGCCGTTGATGGGATTCTAGAAGCATAGTAATTGGAGGAAAAGATAAGTCCATGGAGGTGGAATAGGTAATTGAGAGTTTGAAATAGTGCAGGAAAAATCCCATTTCAAATGCAAGATGTGTCCAAGGGCAACTGTCACATTAGAAGGGATCCGTTTGAGTAGTTGAGGGTCTAGATGAAGCACTTGGATAATTAACTCCTTCTGAACAACAATGAACAGAAGTCATTTTTCCTGTTAGTAGTCAAGCTAATTGCAGATGTAGTCCAGGAATAGTAGGAGATGGCAAATTATTTCCACCGTTAAGAGATGGAGAAATGATAACATCGCAATTGGATGTTTAGTCACTGATGGACAAGTGGATTTGCACTTGTTCCAGTTCCATCAGGGCTAGTATATGATAGAACATACCTGTTTTTGTATCATTGTTCAAAGTGGTGAAGGCATGCTATCAGAAAAGAAGAATGGATTCTGGGTGCTTGGGGGCTGGGGGGTTGATTTCAGGGCTTCAGAGTAATGATAAGTGAAAGAAAGAAAATAAAGGGTTAATCAACAGATTCTTGGTGCTTTATGATTCCCCTTGATTGCTGTCAACTTCATGTATATGGTCCATCTTCTTGTCAACTTTTGAGGTTTTTTATTAGCTCTAGCCAGTATACTAGTTTGGTAACTTGTGGCAACTCCTCGATGGTAACTTGGTTTTAGATGAGGTTTATCAGTTAGACATTCATAAAAGAATAAGGGTTTTCTCATTTTGCACTTCCATTTACTTGTAAGAATATAGTAGATATTGATGCTAATGGAAATTCCTCCTCCAAATTTTCCCTGCTTTTTTTAATCCTTCCGAATAGTTTTTTTCCTACCTAGGCGTCTTCTATTGTATAAGTCCTGTATTTGGGCTTCCCCTAGATTGCTATTAATAAAATTTTTACTTACAAAAAAATAGTTCTGTATGATGTATGCTTTTTCCCCATTAATGCATGGTTGTGATCTTTGAGCTGTAACCTGGTTAATTCATGAACTTGCAGTAACTGAAGACTTTACATGCCCATTCTGCTTGATAAAATGCTCTAGCTTTAAGGTAAATCTCTTTCCTTGTTCGTTTTCTGATCTCTTCATATATCATTTCATATGAAAATGAGCAGATAGTATGCATGCTTTTGCATGTTGATGCTTATAAGTTTTGAAACGTTTTCTGTAGGGTCTCAGATTTCACTTGTCTTCATCACATGATCTCTTCAACTTTGAGTTTTGGGTTGGTAATCTTCAAAATTCTTGTCATTCTGATTATTAAAATTTGGTGAAGCATAACTACTAAAACATGGATGTATTACAGGTGACTGAAGAGTATCAAGCTGTAAATGTGTCTGTAAAAACTGAAACGTGGAGATCTGAGGTGACAATAACTTTATCCTGAAAATTACTTTGTGATGATTCTTTATTGTACTTTGGTTGTCATTAACAGTCTAGTATTATTGTGTGTACAGCATTTTGCTTTTGTGTCATTGATATTCCTGTCTGGAATTTATATCCAAGTTTGTTCTCCTCAGGTTGTTGCAGATGGTGTTGATCCTAAGCAACAAACATTCTTCTTTTGGTAAGTTCTCTCTTCTTTTTCCATAGTGTGACCTAATAAGCTTCTTTGGTTTTGTTCCATTTAAGTTCATATACATAATCAATTCCTTAGAATTAGTGTGAGGGCTCATTTCTCTATCCAGCTCAAAGCCACTTAGACGCAGAAGACCGAAGAACCTAGTTCAAAGTGCAAAGCATGTACATCCACTCGCCTTGGAGTCACAGTTGCCATCAGAAGTCTGTGAACTTCTTCTAGACAAGGCTGATGGTATGTGTTCTTTACTTTTATCTGTATCAGCAGCCTCAACAGATCTTCTAATCAGTTCTTTTGAATGAGCTCCTAAACACAACTCGTGCTTCATAGTAGATTGGACCTGTGGCCTTATTCTCCACCTCTTGCTTATTCTGAAGATTTCATTTGACAACAGATTGTTAATGGGCCAATAATACTTGTAGCATAGAAATTCCTTGTTTTTGAATTTTGGTTCAAATTATTGCCCCCGAAAAAGATAAAGGAGTAAGATTGTAGAGAACTAGCATGAAGGAATCAGAAGAGAAACAAAAGGAATTAATATTTTACCTAAAAATACTCACCTCTTAATTATTATGCGACTTCCATCCAGAGTCTACCTAGAGTGTCCTAGTAGGGAAGTCCTGATTGAAGAGATGAATTTTCATGCAATCCATTTATCCACCCCTTCAAAGTGGTGTCGTTTCTTTTTTCTCACTGTTTACAGGATCGTAGATCGAGAAGAATTTCAAAACCTCTCTTCTTTCTTGGGGCTGGAAAATACAATAAACCTAGAATTTCCCACCTGACAGACAAGTGACTACTAACAACTGATAAAAAAAAAAAATTATGATTGTGCTGAAGCAATCCAGCAAATTGAAACCATGATGGTCTACGAGCTCCTTAAGGCTAGTGCATGACATGTCTCTTGTAAATCACCTGCCCTTTGATAAAGCAGGTCACTTGAATGTGGAACTGCAATGAGAATGGCGGTGTCAAATTTATTAGTAAACCTTAATAGTGTGAGCCTCTTTTAGAATGTGATAAACTTGTGTGCACACATGCATGCATACCTAACTGTGAAACTGCATTGCCCCAAATTTCCTTTCACATTAAAATTGTGCGTAGGGAGGGATCAAGGGTGGGACGAACATGTGCAACATGTAATCTGCAGATTTCACTTACATTTTTGCAAAATGACCTCCTGGAGTAGGTTTGGAACTTGTGAAGTGACCTTCAGCAAGCTTTGTTTCAAAAGGCCATCTCAAAATAGGACTGAATTGTTGAAAACTATCTAGCTTTGTGCCACCTGTTGAAGATATATGGAAAAGGTGGGGTGAGCCTATTGTTGCAGGCTTTCTAAGGCATCGTATTTTCAAATAAGCCTACAAGATATCTCCAGCAGCTCGTTGTTTTAGATATCTGCAGATACTGTTAAGGATTCTTGGACTAGATAGACTCTTGGGTTCTTTTCTTTGTTTACCTGTTCACCCATTCCCAAGGATTTTATTTATGGACAATGATTTTTTTTTTTTTTTAAATTTCAGATGCTCATTCTAGCAAAGGTGATAGGGCTCGTTTTTCAGGTGGGAATGATTTGCAGAATGCCATTCTTAGTGCTGAACAGTGTTTAAAATTTTGTTGTCCGACTTTGATGTTGCAGGGGTTTCAAGTGCCACACCACAATCACATGTTGATCCTGATTGTGTTCAATCAATACCCGGGAATAATCTTGCAGCACCTACCGTGCTACAGTTCGCAAAGACAAGAAAGTTATCTATTGAACGATCTGATCCTAGAAAGTATGTCTGTCCCCCCCCCCCTCTCTCTCTCTCTCATCCCCACCCCATGGTTTGGCATATTCTTATTTTTATTTGGAAGGATACAAGTTTTTATAAATTATAAATTCCATCATCTTATATGCATACCATTATAATTATTTTCCAATCATTTCAGCTGTGCCCTGCTGCGGAAGCGACAGTTCTTTCACTCACATAGAGCACAGGTGTCACGTTCATGTTGTATATTTTTCAACTACATGATATTTTGTTTTGGATACTTATGCTCAAAATATACCAATCAACTTTTCGTAGCGGCTAGTTTGTAATTAGGCTTTTTTCTTGTATACTTCCTTTGTACTTGGGCTTGCCTATTTACGTGGATCAATAAAACTTCTTACTTATAAAAAAAAAAAAATATATATATATATATATATACCAATCAATATATCTGAGAATAGATATTATTATCTTGTGCTTGTAGCCAATGGCACCAGAGCAAGTATTATCAGATCGAGATAGTGAAGATGAAGTTGATGACGATGTTGCAGACTTTGAAGATCGGAGGGTATGCTTAGTGATTTCATGACTTCTTTTGTTGTTTTCTCATAGTTGTTTCTTTTTGCTTGAAAAAGAAATTTTAGGTTGAAGAGTAATGTTTAAGTTACAAAATAGTTAATAGCTAGCCAAGGCATTGAAGAGTAGTTTTTAGGTAACCTTTAAGAAGTATCAATTACAAGGGTCATAATTAGGGCCCATTACAGGAAATTGTCAATTGTTATAATTGTACTAAATTTCATATTGTTGGCTCTTCAAATGCATGTGGACAAGTGTTCACATTCTTTGCTTCTTATTAGCAGTTCCTCCTTTTAGGTATTCATTAATAGGTAAGAATGATTAAAAAAAAATTCTTGGTCCAGTCTTTGTTGAGTCCATGGTTAGTTTGCTGAATATAATTTGGGCCTTGGTAAAGTCAATGGCCGAGACTTTTGTCGTCATCTTTTTTTATTGGTGATTTGATTGTTGCTTGTCCACATTTGTTACCTTCATTGTTATCCAAAAAAAGAAATTTGGCCTTGGTTGGATAATATGGGTAAGTACCTTCAGTTTAATAAGCTTCTTTGACTTTGTTTACTTGGAGGTATTTTGTTCTCTATCAATGATAGCATTGATACACTCTTATCATGTTGCAGATGCTTGATGATTTTGTTGATGTGACCAAGGACGAGAAGCTAATGATGCATATGTGGAACTCTTTTGTGAGGAAGCAACGGTAATCTTCTATCTCGTTTCGATTTTTTTTTTCTTTACAATTGACTTCATTAGCCATGCCTGTCTGAATTGGCTGAAAGGGTGATTGTTTCTGGGTTCTGTATAATTGTTTGAATCAACCTAACTGAATGAAGCTGTTAGTTGCCATTTAGTGATGTTTGGAAAACTAAACATAATACGGATGTCTGAATCACGAATGCAACCTATGTTCAATACTTTTATTTTATATGGAAAATTGCTTTGAGTACTTCTCACTAGGCTAGGACAAAAAATATAATGGGGTGTATGCATCAATTTGAATGCGGTTTTGATTTCATGGCACATTTAATAATGATATATGATGCATGGTTCATGGTTCATGGTTCATGGTTCATGCCTGTCTCTCTGAATTGATCTTATTCATTTGAGGCTTGTTCTTTGAAATACTCTATATTTGGTAATGTCAGGGTGCTAGCAGATGGTCATATTCCTTGGGCATGTGAGGCCTTTTCGAGCTTGCATGGACCCGACCTGGTCCGTAACCCTGCCCTGATTTGGTAAGCTATTTTCATTTGATTCTGAATTGTGGGTATATTCATTCCAATGCATCCCTTAAAGTCTCATTTCCCTGCTTCTGCTTAACTCTGCCCTTAAGGTCTCGTCCAATCCCCAATTATTTGATGAATATAGAATTGAATCAGAACACCTTATAGCAAGCCAAATTGAAAATGTGCCACACGACCTGGCTAGGATATATGAGTGGACGGTGTTTATCGTTGTGCACTTGCTTTGTATGTATGCACATCATATAAGTGTGACGTTATGCCTGTTACTTTCAGTCTTCGTTTTCCTTATTGATTGGAAAGGTTTGAAACTAATCTCTCTTCTGCTCCATGCTGATTTATGATAACATGAAACTGTTCATAAATCAAGTTTATATATTGTCAGCATTGGCTTGTTTAAATTTAATTGGGGATTGCTTTTAGGCGTCACATTACAGAACCTCCATGCTTTGGGACTTACCTGCCTTTGACAGTTGAATGAAATAAGGGGAGAGGGGAACAATGATAAAGGAAATCTTCTACAAAACTTCAGACTTTTGGACTCAAATTCTCTCCATACAACTTTTCCTTCCCAAAAAACCCTAGCCTCCATCCCCGTCCCCTTCAACCTTCTGTCGCCGTCCCACTCTCGCCGTCAGCCTTTCTAACCCTAGCCTCCATCCCCGTGATCTTGCGACCGCCTCTCTCTTGCATACACATAACCCGTGTCAACACCGATAGTCACCCACCCACTCTAGTCCGGCGAGTGTCTTACAAGATTGCCGGCCCCCGGCGACTTCGCCGAGGGTCATCTAGCGTTGGCAGGCCTCTAGCGACACGGTTTTTTGCTAGATTTGTGTTCCGGCATTGTATTCCATCATTAGCTATCCCTCAGGCGGCTAATCTGTGTTTCCAGCACATCCACCGACACAAACAAGACCGACGGCTCCTACAAGGGACTTCCGACGCCGGTACCATCTTTGGTGACCGAGTTTTTGAGCAGTCTGGTTTTTTTTTCGCCGCACTGATCTGATTTTTCTGGGTCTCACTCCAACAATGGGAAGTTTGATCGGGTGAAAGGTGTTTATACAACTTTGGGAGGGTGTTTATACGATGGGGACTCTTAAACACCTTTAAATAGAATCAAAGGTGTTTATATTGTCTATGGAGGGTGGAAATTATTGTCGTATCACAGAAAGGGACAGGAAGGTAACCAAGGAGATGGTGCTTAGTCATGCCAGTGCTTGTTGGCTGGCCAGTACAGTGGAAGAATGTGTTTTATCGGAAGGAAGGAAAGACTTCTTCAAGACATATAGGAATGGAATCAAAGCTATGTTTGCTCATAGGAGGTCGAATTCTTATGGGCATTTTTTGGAAGTAACTGACTATGGTGGTGGTAGGGGGGTCGTGGCTTCTTAGCAATCCTGGAATGAGTGGAAGGCAAGGGTTAGAAGAGCTTTTCTATGGAGTTAAAACAAAGTTTGGCTAAGAAGGCTCCAATCTTTGCACCACAAATAAACAGAGAGGTAGAGAAGGGGAAGGAGAGGCAGTCCAAGTTGTATGCAGAGGTGGCGGTGGGTGGTGCAGAGAAGAGGGCGGCAACGCATGCAGTTTCGAGTCATCCTCTGGTGGTTGAACAAAAACACAAAAAGGGAGGCATGGCAGGGGAACTTTCGGAGGGGCAAGAAGCCAATTCCCTGAAATGGATAGTTGTCCAAGAGAAAACGAGTTGCAGGGGTATCTGCATAGTCTGAAAAAGATGGGCATGAAGGAGGATTTGAAATTGTTTAGAAAGGAGATAAAGTCTTGGATTTTTAAGATAATCAAAGGTTTAGGCCTGGGCTTGGGCCAACGTATGAAGCCTCTAAAAATAGGAAAGAGGAAGGCTGTTGGGTGTAATAGCTTGAGGCCAAACAAGGGGAAGGCCAAACTTGGGCTAGGCTGCATAAGCCCATTTCGCCTTCCAAACCCGAAATGGAGGCCGAAGCTCCATTGGCCTGTGTTTGAGAAGGGCTCCACTTCTGGGCCAGTTTCATAGTTCAACGGAAGTCTTGGGCCAGATGAGACTCTAATCTCGGGGCTAGTAACCTCCATCGTCGATCACGACCCCTACGTAGGCATTCCTTCATTGGTGACAATAGCTCCTACACAAAAATGCATGCAAGCTTCTACGGAACACTTGGAGGAGGTTTCTGACTTGTCCCCAATCATAATGGCGAAGAAGGTGTTAGGTTGTGTATCTGAGAAGTCCACGACAGGAGCAGAGTCTGTGGAAGGCTTGGAGCACGGTGGGAAGACACAGATAACAACGATGGGACCCTTGGCTCTGGTTTTGTCCCGTGATCATGGTGTAACGCCGACGTCTAAAGGGTCCGTCGAAGTTGCACACACAAAGTCGCCGAAGGTGAAGGGACTTACTGCCAACCCAGAATCTCCAATGGAGAGTACCATTGGTGCTGTTGAGGAGGCACAGGATTTGAACAAGGGTTTATCGTTGGTACCATTTGGAACTATGTCGGGCGCTACATCGGGGGAAGACGTTGTCCCCTTGGTATCTCTTCCTCCATTAAACAATATAGATGAATTATCTTCAGATTGGGTTTTGCCAAAGATTAATGAGATTCAGCATATTGTGGGAATCTCACATGGAGGATGTGAAGACCAGTTTAAAGCTCTAATCACTGCTATTGAGGCAAGCCACTCGATTGATACCAAATCAAGCTTTAAGAAAAACAAGGAGTTGAAGCGTCTTTTTTGTGCAATCAACTATGACGCTAAGGGTGGTAGCTCAAGTTGAGGGCATAGAGGTTGATGTATGTTGGGTTGTCTTTCGCATAGAGGGTATTTTGGGAGGTGTGATTTATGTTGGGCTATGGGAAACATGGGGTTGGAGTTGGAGAGGTGTGATTTATTCTATCTCGAGCTTGATGTATGTTGGGTAGTTTTTCGCGGGCTTTTGGGACAATAGGAGCTCTCTAGTATGGGTTAGGAATTTTCTTGTATATATTCAGTGTACTTGGTTACTTCTATTGATATATATAAATATAATATTTATTAAAAAAAAAAGGGGGGTGGAGAGGGGATGGGGGAGAGGGCTTTTTACTTAAACGACAGTGGGCACATCTAAAGGTTAAGACTAACGGTTTTTAGATATTAGTGACGGTACTTTCCAGGCCATGCTCTTGTGCCTCCTCTCTTGCCACCAGCTCTCTACAGATGCTTTGCACCAATGCAGAACAAGAAATTACAAAACAGATTAGCTGTTTCCAGTAACGCTGCTTTTGGGAGTTTAAAGGTTTGAAGGAGGGGGAAAAAAAGGCAAAAAAAAAAAAAGAACATTGAAAAAGTGGACTGTTGGATGTCAAGAATTGGATTTGATATTTAAGGACTCGAGTTTCCCGTGTTTGGGCCTCCTTCGCAACCATGTTTGTGTTTACTAGCTCACCTCTACTTTTGTGGACAATGCCCGAGTTTTATTAGTAATTAGATTACGATGTTTGACATGTTGCCTTGGGCCCAAATCTTTGATTATCTGTTCATCATTACAATTTCTTGCTCTATAATCTTAGTAAAGTTGCTCTCCTGACTTCTAGTGTCATCTGGTTGGAAGACTATAAGGCGGTAGTACTCATATTCAATAGAAGCCATCTATTTGCTCATAACTTGTAATTGATAAAACGGTCTGGAGTATTAGTATGCTTATGGCTTGGCAGGTGTTGGAGATTATTTATGATCAAGCTATGGAATCACGGTCTCCTTGATGCGCGCACCATGGACAATTGTAATGTTACTCTTGAACAATGCCAAAGCCAGGATTCATATCCTAAAAGCTAAAGAGGTGAATTTTTTTTTTTTTTTTTTCTGAGTCAGCAAAGGTATGGTCCAACCGTCCAAGATGACATGATTCGTCACTCATGTATCAATCTCTATCACTACATTTGCGGCATCTTTATTTTCATTTTTGGGCCCCAAGTCTACCCGTCTGTTTCTCAGCACACCTTGTATCCGACCAGAAAAAGAAAAAGAAAATGTATTTTGTATAATTTGAATTATAGAGGAATAAAAATTTTGTTCCATTGTGCAAGATTGGAATTTCACATCTTCGCAAGATTTTTGGGTTATTCATGTAATCCTATTCACTCTTTCACGAAATTGTTCTTCTGTTGTTAATTGATGTGTAATCTGGATTTGTTATTTTTTATAATTTATAAATTCCGCCAATAGTTTTATATCTATAATGAGGAGTTCCACTTTAATATTTCTCACTATTTTGAGTTCACGAGTTCCAGGCATTTCGTTAGAGTGATTGCATGAATCGTCCAAGGAATCATGCTCTACAAGTTTTTGGCGGAAATGGGGTAGAAATTAGAAAGTGATTAAAGTCTCGCAGGCCAGCCTTCTATTTATATTTTTTAAAAGTGTTAATAGATAAAAATAAACTCATAAAATGACATGATTTTATATCATCCGTTAGATCTATATTATAATAAAAATTAATTTTATAATTTAATATATTACATCAACGTAATCATTTTTGCCTAAAGTATTTTTTTATTTTATTTTATTTAACCTGCAGATTGGTCACGCCGCAGGGGGCACTTGTCATCCCGTGGGTTGCGGCTTGTGAGTCAGCCACGCAAAGTCCTTGCAAGCAACAGCACACCCATACCCCATACCGCTGAGTACCAATCAGCAAGCATGAAATTAGACTATTTTGTTTTTATTTTTCACCCAATCAATCCTTTAATACCAAATTAAGATATGAGGAAAGGATAATAATTAAATAAATAGTATTTTTCATACTTTAAAAATTCTAAAAGAAAATCCCAATTTGAGAAGGGAAGCTGACTTTTGATTACTTTTTTCGTTTATGAGAGTGGACATCGTTAGGAACCTCTCTTCTTCAATTTAATATTCGCCCAATCGCGGAACTGGCTATAGATCTACGCAGACTAATCAATGCTAACCTCAATTTCAAGTTCTATAGATTTTTGGTACCAAGAAGACAACACGTACGACTCGGAGATGGGTTTTAGGAAAGAAAATACTCCATTGAAGATAAAGGTTTATGTACCTCGATTTTGTTAAAAGCTCTGTACCAACTCTTTTTCTCACATAGAACCAACAGCCATTTTGTTGCAGCGAAGGGAGGAGTCGGTTTTGTTTTGTTTTGTTGTTTTGTGAATGAACCGAACCACAGAGAAGAGAAGAAATTAACGCTTGCCAAACCGAAGGACACCTCTCAATTAGAGCAGGGAGAGTAACTCAAAACTGTTCCAGCTCGGGTATTTGATCCTCTGACACGTGAATGCGAGAATCTCTTACTACTTTTGTCGTAAATATAGGTCGGGTCACTTATCATTTCCACGTGTGGATTGCCGTGCGTTTGCCATTTTTAGCAAAATTTGTTCTCTCTGTGGTGTGGGGGCCGGAGTCGATACAACGTCGATTCTGGGTTTTTGTTTACTGTGGTCTCATCGAAACGTCCGTTAAACCCCTGCTCTCTGCGATCGGCAATCTTTACGTCACCACATTTACTTTGTTTCATGATCTCCAGTTTCATTAATGATGGGCCAAATAATGCCAATTAGTAATTATGAGAAAGTAGTGTAGATTCTGGTGAGGGTGCTTAAGCAAATTCACAGATCTTAGGTCATAAAATCTTGATTTCATCAAGAGATCTCCAATTAATTATATTCTACCAGATGGTGAGTTTTTTTTTTTGAATAGACCAGATGGTGAGTTAATTGCAAAGTTAAGCATCGCTCTGCAAGTTGCAACAATGGCCAATATGAAATGGCCAAGCTGCCTCTTCATGGGCTCACAACTGGCAGATTGTGTTAACCAATGTCTTCCCGGTGGCAAAGAAAGCATGCATGCCATGAATGTCATGCCCATTAAGGGGAACCCCAGCAGACGTCCGTTACCGTTAGACGAAGGGTCCATTTGTGGACCTCAATTGTAACTCATAATGGTTAGCTTTTAACTCTAGCAGAGTTCAGTTCCTGTCGCTATAAATGCACGTACCCTTGCCCTTACCTTCCTTCACTTCAATGCTTGAGCTTCCTCTAACAGCCTAGCTTGCCTCTAGATTTCTCTAGCATGCTTAATGGATCTGCTCTCTGCTTCCTATATTTGCAATCACAAAAACAATATTTATCGGTAGCATTCATCGAACCAATAAGCAGAGGTATTATGAAGAGATTAAAGCTTAACAGATTGTTTTCATCCCTGAAGTGTTCGGTCTTCTTCAACCCAATGCATCCTGGAGTTGAATTTTCTTTTCAATCTTAATTTCTTGGAATTTGTGACACGCACATTCCAATTGTCATGCGTTCTCGATTTGTATAAAAAAAATTGGCACTTGATTTTTCTCTTTCCTTTGAAACCGTAAAACCTTGTGCATGTACGAGTGCAGTTTGGATAAGTTCTCTCTTTCCCTTTCTAAAATCTTATCCGGCCATAAAAATGTTGAATGGCATCAATCCCGGTTTCTACGATTTCTCCGAGCAGCAGTTTCCCCAAGTCGTCACTGCTTCCGAGTTCAATTCTGACCACATTGACAACGCCGTGTTTGGCACAGATGAGTTCCGCATGTACGCCTTTAAGATCAAGCGATGCCCGAGAATGCGAAGCCACGACTGGACCGAGTGTCCCTACGCGCACCGCGGCGAAAAGGCCCAGCGCCGGGACCCACGTAAATTCAACTACTCGGCCATCGCCTGCCCCGCCTTCCGCATGAACGGGAAATGCCCTAAGAGCGATGCCTGTGAGTTTGCGCACGGAGTCTTCGAGTACTGGCTGCACCCCGCAAGGTACCGCACCCGTGCATGCAATGCCGGCAAATATTGCCAACGTAAGGTATGTTTTTTCGCCCACACGCCCGAGCAGCTGCGATCGGAGACCAAATACAAGTGCCATTACGCTTACCGGGCACGAAATAACGGTGGGGATAGATCAAATGGAAACGAGGGAGCCATATCAGCAGTACCACCGGTGCCGGATCAGTTGACGAGGAAGAAGAATGAGAGTAATTGTTTTGATGGTGTTTCGGAGTTTTTGAAAACATTGAGGGGCTTGAAGATTAGGGATTGTGAGGAGGCAGGGGATCAGAGGAGCTCAACTTCTAATTCCTGGGAATTACCAGATTCGGATTTGCCTCATCTCGGTTGGATTTCAGAGCTGTTGCAGTAATTATATATAAATATATATATATATATATATATATATATATTTATATATGTATATATATATTTATATATGTATATATATATTTATATATGTATGCTGCATTTGAGAGAAGATGAGACATATATATATATATGTCGATTCTTGAGAAACATAAATGTTTTTGCCGGTAAATATGCTTAATTACGTTTAAGTAAAGATTGTTTTTGTTTACTGCCTATCTTAATTTGAGGACTCCATTTGGGTAAATAATGTCAGCATCAAGATTATCTAAAAGCCTTTGAAAGAATGTGAATTTTGCAGTATTTATTTTTATCTATTTTTCGCCTTCAAATTATTAACTTTTTTTCATCTAGTCTTTAATTAATTTCCGCTTTAGCATTATGAAATCGTTTAACCAAAAAATGGAATAAAAGGACTCTTAATCAATTTCATGGATAATAGAACAAATTGAGTACCTAACAGAAATTCGTCAAAGAAAAAACTATATAGCTAGAGAGCTTACAAAGAAATTTAATTGTGGAATTTGGCATTTATCATTTAATATTTACACGAAGAGTAATAAATATACAATTAATTTTTATATATTTATTTTTCTCAATCTTACTTAAAATTCTCAATTTGCCCTCCGACCCCGACTTTGAATCCGGCTCCGATATTGTACATATCTTATAAAAATGTATTTATCATATATACTAGTATATTTATATAGTTATATAACTTGAACTTTTGTAGTTAAATTCGATAATATACTAGTATGGGCTAGTTATTATAAAATAATATACTTACACTATAATATAAATAGTCTAATGATAGTTTGGTATATATAAACATCATAGTATTACTACCATATATAATCAAGTATATAAATATGTTAGACACTAGTGTTTAAATAAGTCTAGTATAAGAAATTAATAACATATATTAATTTACTAAAGTATAATAACATGTAATTAGACACTATAAAGTTTAGTATATAATTAAGTTATAAATAAGTTAGACATTAGTATAATAATATGTAATACTAATGTATAATAACATATAATTAGACACTATAGTATAAGTCTTCTATAGAAATAAATTAGACACTAGTATAGAAATAACTAATAAGCAGTATAATAAGTTAATAACAGATAATACTAATTTACTAAAATATAATAATATGTAATTAGACACTAGAAATAAATCTAGTGTAGAAATAAGTTATAAATTAATAAGTTAGACACTAGTATAATATAATAACATGTAATTAGACACTAAAAATAGTATGTAATACTATAGTATGATAACGTGTAATTGGACACTATTGTATAAGTCTAGCATAAAAATAAGTTAGATATTAATATAGAAGTAAATGAGTAGCGAATAATTTAATTTTAGTTTGTAATTTTTTTTGTAAAAGTTAAAATTTAAAAGCTCATAAAAATTTCTTTTTAAAATAGGCTAAATATGAAGGTAAAAAAAAGTCCAACACTAAAAGCCCAAATCCAACTCCGCTCCGCCAAATTTGAGTCAGAGTCAAATCAAAGCCATATGAGTCTGAGTCGGAATAGGAGTTTGAATTTGAATTTGAATTCTAAAAAAGTTTTACTCCGGATTTCCTTAAATCTGTCTCCGCCAAAATTGGTAATTACCCCTATCACCTGCCTTTATCCGTTTTAGCTCTTCTTGGGATTTCATTTTCCTGATCTTAAAAAAGTTTCTTTAATTTGCTTTCTTTTTTATTTATCTGTTTTGATTCTTTCACTGGGAAAAATAATTTGAAGTAATTCTCTACAAAAACCATAAATGAATACTCAAAATCTATCTCTCGACAATTATCACTTTAAGCAAACAAAAATGGAAGCCTTTTAAGATTATTACTATTATTATTATTATTATTATTGTTTGCTCAAATAAAAAAGGACCATCATTTCCATAATGTAAGAGCATTTTAATGATCCTCCATTTTTTCTTTTCATTTTACCACCTCTAATATTGTTTTCTTTTAGATCTTTCTGATTTCTAGCTATGTAATAGTAAACTACAGTCGTTTTTGTCTTAATTGATAATAAAAAAGAATTCATATATTTGTTCATGCGCATTCCATACCTGGTACGATGACCAGTACATGAAAATTCTTGCAATAAATTATCTTTAAAAGAATTAATAGCAACTCATTAAAACTAGTTAATGATGAAGTCTCAAATCAGTCTTAAACCAAACAATAAATCTTCCTAACCTCTCAACACTCCACACTTCATCTTTTTTAAAAAAAAAATTTTTAATTTTTTTATTAAATAATTTTTATATGAATAGTAAATAAAAAATTTGAAATATTTTAAAAAAAATAAATTCAAAAAAAAATTTAAAAAAAATATTAAAAAATATAGAGTATAAAATATAGATAAATGGTAAAAAGTTATCTAGCAAAACCCTAAACCAAAACCCCCATTTTTATGCCATACCAAAGACAATTCGGCAAAGGCCGGCATTCAAAGCTGCGACATGTGAGAGCACAATTTCGAAGTAATAAATAATGAATATGGGAATAACAACGTAATTAAGAAATTTAATAGGTATGGGTTGTCCCATCCCTGCTGATATGGCAGGTAAGTAAGACACTTTGTGCTATGTGGACCCAACTACAGTCGATTTATAGCTAACCGAGCATCCACGTAAGAGCGTCTCCCTCCTTCTCACAGCCAGGACATCTCCTCCATGCGCTACGTGCCTCTGTCACAGATAACGCGGCCCTCCATTATAATCCCTTCAGACGCAGTACCTCTCTCTCTCTCTCACTTCTAACCATGTCCTCACTCTCAAGGTAATTAAGATAGGTATCACTCCTCTCTGATCTGATCAGATTCTCATGTATTTGCATATTGCATACGCGCACGCAGAAATGTGCCATATTGTTGAGGTGATTGGATTGAGACCATGTATGGGTTTTGAATTCTTACTTTGTTTTGTATGTTGATAATATAATATTTATAGGTGCATAGAGATGTCAAGAAATCCTGACAAGAATAATAACAGAAACAGAAACAGCCATAGCATTAGCGATGGCGATGATGAGCCTATTGCAATTACCAAGAACTTCAACGAATGCTCTGCCTGCACTCAGGTGGGTGTCCCTGTTTTCCACTCCACCCGCTCTGACTGTGACCTGCGCCGCCCCAGCTGTGGCCCTTTCGGGAGAGTTTCGGACCCACGAAGCAAGCGCGTGCTGAGGTGGAACCGTGCCGTCTTGCTGGCACGTGGCATGGCTTTGGCCGTGGATCCTCTGTTTTTCTACACGATTTCCTTAAGTCCGAGTGGTGCCCCATGTTTCTACATAAACGTTGCGTTGGCCGCTATCCTCACCGTTGTTCGCACGTGTGTGGACTTGGTTCATCTGTGCCATCTCTTGCTCCAGTTAAGGCTGGCGTACGTGTCGACCGAATCTTTGGTTGTTGGGTGTGGGAAGCTCGTGTGGGACGCACGTGCGATTGCATCTCACAACCTGCGTTCCCTGAAGGGTTTCTGGTTGGATGCTTTTGTAATACTTCCGGTTCCTCAGGTTTGTTTCTCTCGCAAAGGATAGTACTTCTTTCTCTATATAATTAATTAATTAGTGTTCAAAGAGTACGGATTATGTGACATGCATGAACACTTCTTTTAACAGGACAGGCCTCCTCTATAGCTGAATTTCTCTTATCCACGTGCACGTTTTAGATGTCATGTGCTATATATACATAAGGCTGATCATAGCCATAATCCATTTAATTTCCTGAGGCTGATCAATATATGATCTCTCCTTTAATTTGGCAGGTGGTAACGTGGTTAATAGTCCCAAAATTGCTCAAAGAAGAAGGGATTAAGCTGATAATGACAATACTTTTAGTAACCTACTTGTTTCAATTCCTTCCCAAACTCTACCATAGCATTTACTTGTTGAGAAAACTGCAAAAGGTCACAGGTTATATCTTTGGCAGTGATTGGTGGCGTTTGCACCTTAATCTCCTTGCCTACTTCATTGCTTCTCATGTAAGCTGCCTGCCTAGCTACCTTCATCCTTCACAATATATATGAACCAATTTTACCCATTTATTTGGTAATTATAAAGTAATTTATATATCCTATATATGATCTACAGGTTGCAGGGGGATGCTGGTATGCCCTTTCAACACAACGACTTGTGTCGTGCCTCCAGCAACAGTACTCATGTGACAGACCAAGGATTAACAAGTACTCATGTAATCTCTCTTTATTTTGCTCAGAAGGAATTGGTTCTCTTAACCAGTCTCCAACAACAACGATTAGGTCATTATGCTTGGATGTCGATGGGCCTTTCAATTATGGGATCTATACGGAGGCACTTCCAGTATTTTCTAGCAATTCTCTCGTTCTTACCATCCTCTATCCCATATACTGGGGCTTTTTAAACCTTAGGTAATTAAATAAAGATTAAAATTGTTATAATCTTAATTAATGCCAATACGAAAATCTTAAATATTGCTATCATGCATTTATTAATTTCCATGAATTTTTAGATCCTAGCTAGCTAGCTTACATTTTGAATAAATAAATTAATAATCTGAATAATTTTTTGTACTATTATATATATAGTTAGTACGTAATTGTTTATATAATTATGCTTATATATATAATATGTCACATGCAGCACTTTCGGAAACGTTCTCGAGCCTTCAAGTAACTGGTTGGAATTGATAGTCAGTATTTGCATCACGCTTGCGGGCTTGGCACTGTTCATTACTTTGGTTGGCAACATCCAGGTGACCGGCCCATTACTCATGTGATTTTTTTTTAAGAAAAAATTATTCTTAGATTTATTTATTGACGTATCAAATATATGAAAATTTGCACCGATCAACTCGCAAGTAGCATCACGCTTTAAAAAAAATTGCCAAATGTATAATTGGATATTAAAAGTTCGAAGAACTTGTCTCTGTAATTATGAAGATATTTCTGCATACGGTCACGGCAACTAAGAAAGAAATGCAGCTGAGATATCGAGACATGGAGAGGTGGATGAAAAGAAGGCAGTTGCCATCTCATTTGAGACGGAGAGTTCGCCATTTTGAACGCCAAAGATGGGCAGCCATGGGGGGATTGGATGACATGGAATTGATCAGAGATTTGCCCGATGGCATCCGTAGGGACATTAAACGTTATCTTTGCATAGATCTTGTCAAGAAGGTAACAAAAACCATATCTCTCCCTTGTCATCTCTCATGATGACATTAATTTCACTTTGTATAATAATCTCTCGTGATCATCAGGTTCCTCTATTCCAAGTGTTGGACGATCTTATTATTGACAACATCTGCGATATGGTTACACCCCTTTTCTTTTCCAGGGGCGAAAAGGTGCAAATTCTACCACTGGCGGCCTTCTTAAATTATAATTAAAAATTAAAAAATTTCTATTTGTAAATTGGTGTTGAAGGCATACTATTTACATGTTAATATGAACTTCTATTACTTGATTTATTAATTAAGTTGCAATTAGTTGTACGTACGTAGAACGGCTCTTAAGAATTTCAGCTCTCTCTTTTTTAACTAGTTTGGTGCATGTTCCCATAAATTAGCAGATTATTAGAGAAGGAGACCCTGTTCACAGGATGATATTTATAGTTGATGGACGCCTAAACCGTCGCCAAGCGCTTGGTAAAGGGTTCATAACGACGAGTAGTACTGTGCTTGAAGCTGGTAGCTTTCTGGGTGAAGATCTCCTATCCTGGTGCCTCCACCAACCTTTTATAGAAGATCGGCTTCCGTCCTCATCTGCAACATTTGTTTGTCTAGAGTCCGTAGAAGCATATGGTCTGGATGCCTGCAATCTCCGATTTATAACCGAACATTTCCGTTACAAGTTTTCCAGCGATGGACTTAAGAGGACGATGAGATACTACTCGTCCAATTGGCGAACATGGGGAGCCGTCATAATACAGTTTGCTTGGCGTCGCTACAGGATAAGAACTAGGAGATCATCAGCAGTGACTTCTGATCTTGATCCTTCGATGCAAAATAGATCAGGCAGTACTGAGAATCTGCTCAGACAGGATCCTGCAATATTATTCATGTCACTCAGGCCTCATGATCACCTGGAATAAAAAATAAAATTAAAAAAATTCATGTTTATGTTGACAAACTTTGGTTAACTGGTCTAACTATTTCTTTGTCAGTAGTAGTCATGATGCACTTCCATTTCTGACTCACATTATCTCTACACTTGCCCGGCAAACATGTAAATAGGGGCATAAAATGATCGGTCCGGTCCAGTCTGATTATGGACCGAAGTTTTTTCAGTTCACTATTATTTTTGGATCGAACCGGATCGAATATCTATAGAGACCGGACTAGACAAATAGTTATCAGTCCGGTTCGGTCCGGTCTATTTTTTTTTTAATTAATTAATAAAAAAATTATTAAAAATATTTAATTAAACTAAGTGACTTATTAATGTGAATTATATAACAAATTCAATAAAAAAAATATTTCATATAATCAATAATAATAAATTAGATGAAAATTACATTATTAATTTATATAGTTAACTAATTGATATTATATATTAGTTAATTGATAGAATATTAACAAGTGTTAATAACATATTTAAATTTTATATTGTTAACAGTGATAGGTTATAAGATGAAGATATATTGTTAATAGTATTAGTTATAAACTTATAGTGATTTAGTAAAGCTATATAATATATTAGACTATATAATAGTATTAATATTATACTATTAGTATAGTTATATATTAGTGTTAGTTATAAAATACTTATAGTCATTAGTCATAATGATATTAATAATTTAATATTATATATAGTTATAGACTTATAGTCTTATAGACTTATAGTGATTTCTTTATAATTATAGACTATAGTTATAATGATTTAGTCTAGTTATCAATTTATAATTATATAATTATATTGATGATGTTAATTGTTACTTTATTACTAACTTAGAGAATGTGAAGATGTTGTAATTTTATATTGTAAATAGAGATAGGTTAGATGAAAATTATATAATTTTTTATTATATAAAATAATATATTTATAAATATAAAAATAATAATTTTTAGATTCAGTCGATCCAGTTCGAAAAATCTCCACCTCGGAACGGGACCGAAATACCCCTACTTATTAGACCAAAACCAACCATAGTGATTTTCGGTCCCATCGGTTTCTCCGATCCGACCATTTTACACCCCCAGAATCACAGTACTACTCTCACCTATCCAAAATTGCTAGCTAGCGTAACGCCCGACTTGTACTTTTAATTCCCAACTCAAGCTCATGTCCGAGACAAACGGCCTGCGAAATAATTAACGACAAAGCCTACACGGACGACTATTTCAAATATTTCAACTCTTTCGTTTAATTATTTTATCTAAAAACAATTCTCAATATATGACATAATAAAATATTTGAAGAGAATCTTAATCCTAAGATATGATATTATGACATATTTGAGCTTTCAGACAATTAAGTCCTTCGTAACAACCCATTTTCTCTTGATCTTTTATGATTATAATTATCAGCTTCATGAGTCGTGACAAATAACAAAATTGCCTTGATTTTGTGGTAGCGCGGCGCGCCACCTCTCTTTAAGATTAAGATATTGGCTGGCCGTTTATGGGAAATCTTGATAAAATTTACACGTGTTTTGCTGCATGCATATATGAATCACTTGTCATGCCTCAAAAGCAAAAAACAAGCCTTCTGATGAGCGAGTACGCTTGTATTTTGCATTCATCGATCCAGCCACCTATCCTGTACATACAAATTAAGGTGCATGACTTCGAGTGCATGCAGGCCTGATCTATCGATCAGATTACTTCCAAACCCCATTCACAAATAAAAATTACCAGCTTATATAAGAAAATAGTAGCCCAAATCAAGCTCCTCAGGAAACTAAAGAAAGCAAAAAAAACAAAATCGAAATTCAAGTTCACTTAAAAGAGTTTAATTCATTACGTCGACAGTAACAGACACCATATAAAAAGCACTCAAAAACCACAACACGATATATAACGAGAAACAGACAACCAATGAACCCCTCCACTACAGCTTCCATCGACGCGTACGTACGTAGATGACAGCTTAAGAGCTCTGGGCACCAGAGACATGCTGCTGACCAAACTGCTCAGCCTTGTCCTTCATCTCTCGAGCCTTGCTAGCCATCTTCATGCGTGCCCGGTCAATTTGTTCCGCCCCAAGTGGTTGCCTTCCCGTCACGTACCTATAAATCCACGACAAAACTGTCACCGCCGCTACTCCGAATCCACCGGATGCCAAGAACCCCAAGATAACAAGACAGACTGTAATGACCGCCGGGACGAGAACCGGACTGAATATCACAAGCAGTGGGGTGGCTACGGTCAAGGCGATGACCGTGCCGGCTAGGATCAAGCCAGAGAGTAGCAGGAGAGACCCTCCGGCGGTGGCCGCGGTGGCTGCCTTGACAACTTGATGTGACCGGGGTTGTTGGGCTGGGTGCTGGGATTGCTGTTGGTGCTCGGCCATTGGATATATCGATGAAGATCGGACGATTAAGAATTGAGCAGAGAAACACCGTATATATGCTAGTGGGGCTTGTGATACTGATCGTAGGTAGACGTGGGAGGGATCGAGGTGGGTTTTATAGAGAGGGATGAGGTTGGCACGTCTTGAAGAAAGGTTGGCACGTGTTGGAGAGCATTCATGCACGGACCGCATGCAGAGGAAGTGACCTGGTCTTGAGACACGTACGTACGTCGACGTTTTTGTCCGATTTGAGATTGTTGATCAAGAGATCAGAGAGCGAGGTTGGGGACGATAAGGATTCGATAATGACTTCGGCTGGAAACAATCGAGTGCAAGTGCATGCTCGACCTCGACTACTTATATCTAATTAAGAGCATGGGTATATATATCACTATCGTACAGTAGTCAGTACTGGTAACAATTTTTTTTATTAGAAACATGCAGTACCAATTTGATTAAAAACATGAAATAAAACAACCGAATGCATTAATATTGCTCGGGAGTTCATCCTGTAAGCAGACTATTGAGCGGATAAGACGATTTGGGGCTTAGATATTATGTGCAGGTATTTGTTTTTAGGAAGAAAACTAATTGACCAGAATCAAGTTTGTGAAAAAACCGATCAAAAAGAAAGAGAAAGCGAAAGAAAAGCTGCACAAGGATTTGGCTCATTCGACTACATCAAGTATGCATTCATTATAAGATTTTTTCAGGATATTTCTCCTATTTCGTTTTAAAGCCTTGACTTCGATCCCTGAAATGTTTGATTTGCATAAAAATCTTATCCAAAAAATCTATATACTTATATGGCTTAATTGTATGAATCATCATATTTACTTTACAATAAAATAAATTTTATACTCGGATGGTTCACTTTAAGCCACGTCAATGTGTAATTTTCTAACGTAAGATTTATGTGTGGATCATCTAACACTAGTTCCCTTTAATGTATGATGCATAGATAGTTATACAGAATACAGCTCACAATTCAAAGCAAAAAAAAAAAAAGAGACGTTGAAGATTCATGAATGACGTCTTTCAAGAGATTTTACGGTTTGTAACATCAGATATTTTGTTGAATTTTAATCTCACGGATTTGTTTTTAGTAATACCAGGCACAAGTTTTAAATGGACAAACCTTATACAAGTCCGTTGTAAAATAGTGGGTTCCATTAATAAAGAATATTTTTTTTTCTTTTTTTTACAAGACCTTATATGGGGCATGTCTATATATTTGAAACTTATACAAATCATTTCTCTTTTTTTTTTTTTTCTGGGCAATATTCTCATGATTGAATAAACCTTATAAGAAATATGGTGAAATTGGTTAGAAAAGGAAATTTATATGAAAGGGAAAGACATTTTGGATCACTTCCAAGTTAAAAGAACTAAAAAAGAGAAGAAGAAATTATTTTTAAAAAAAACTAAACTGGATCATATTCGATTCCAAAGATTTGAATTGGTTAATACTGATAACAGGGCCGAGAGAAAAGAATACTGCTATACCAGGAACTATTAAACGAATGGCCCAGACCAAGAAAAGGGAAGGCCCAAAGACCGGCCCTAGACCTAGAATACACGTTTAAAAAACTTCGGGCATTTTGTCCACGCGAAAAAATCGTGTGAGATTTTACATTTTTACCAGTGTGATGTCTGACAAATTAGTTATAATGTTACATTACCATTTTGTAAAATTCAATTTTGGCCCGTTGACCTTTTTTTTTTCGGGGGCATATTATGATGACTGGGAACTTTGAATATGTATACTTGAAAGTTGAAACTCCATGAAATAGGTAATAAAGGCAATCCAGTTTTAAATAAGATTGAGACTACTTTACTGATATTCACAAATAATTTATTATTATTTATTATTTTTTATTATTATATATTTACAAAATCATTTGAAATCACCCCAACAACCAAACAACCTAATGCAAACATGTTGGCACTTATAACAAGCTGGTAGCAGTACCTAATTAATGTCGACAACGTCCTCGTGTAGGTTCAAACGAGAGGAATGTCTCTTTATCATCTCTAATTATCCCCGTCAAAAATCCTTGACAACAATCGTAAATTCGTAATGGCTTTGGAGTAATATCTTTATTTTTGTTAACAAAATAAAATAAAATTATATGATTGTAATTTATACATTAATGCTCACGGTTGGATAATATTGACATTTTGATGTCACCTAGGATATGATCCGTCCCATGCATACAACTATATCATAATATCAAACATGATGCATATATATATATAATAAGTCATTATATCTGGTTTTGGTAAACCACGTTACGTTAGTCAATAACTTTAAAAGTTTTTCGTGGAAATCCTAATATTCCTTGGCTCGTGATAATTCAATAGCTCTCAATCGAGGAAGTCTTTTCACATGACGAGAACCTAATTAGTGGTTTTGAAATGCCTTTAAAAGTGGCCTACTATAATTCCTTTCACACCGATTTCGTTTCAATTTCCACTCCCTTAGTTATATCCATATTAATTCTTCCACAGAGGTTACCGTATATTTGGGTTTGATCATAAATCGTAGGATACATATATTTTATAAGAGTTTTGTTATGTACAAATAATTTTGTATATCAATCTGCGTATTAATGCTATTGCCTTCATATTTTAAATTAAAATTAATATTGTTTTCAATAAAATTTATTTTCTGACAAATCATATTGAATAAGTGTACGTATTAGTGCGTATAATCACTTACAACTTAATTTTTTTGTTTTATAATATATATTGTCGGCAAATTATTCGTAAGACGAGCGAACTAAAGACTTATACAATATATATAATATTGTATGCATGCTGCATGACTTCATCGATAAATTATATATTATTATATATATATTCATTGTTGCACATTAAATAATTAAGCAGTTTTGTCTCAGACCTTATAAATATTCTTCGTGTGATCGATTGACTTTGTTTAATTTATAATTACTCTTTTCTTTTTTCTATTATATATATGAGCTCTGTAATTTGCTGCTCTAATAATATTGACTGCATCGTTGAATATTAATTTGGGTCACTTTTATGCAAAAAAACTCATTAATTATTATTCATAATTAAAAGCATTATATACATCAAACTCCCATGTAATATTATGCAAATATTAAAACGCTAATAAGGTTCGAGCATATAATTGGTTACCTAAAATGATAACATAAATTATAACGAAAAGTTAATTAAATTCTTATTAATTTTTGTAGTTATCATTTTTTTATGGGATTTATTCTTTTTTCTTTATTAGCGTTCAAATTTAAAAGCTATAAACTTTTGGCCAAAGTTTATATGATTGATCTAAAAGCACTAGTAGTGAACTCAACAAAATTATATTTTGGTCAAAATTTAACTAGATTGCATAAAAGTTCAATGTAGTGGACTCAACAAAACTACAATACTTTTAACTTTGATAATTTTCACTAAACAAATCTATTGAGTCTAAGTTGTTGGCCAAATATTATTTTGGCATAAAAAATTCTATCTCCCGCATGCTATTCATTTCGTGCGAGCTCAAAACTTCAAAAAATTCATCTTTGTCTCAAAAGCACGAAGCACCAAAATCTCAAACTCAATCACAGAAGGCAACCAGTCTTCATCAGTCATCATTTCAATGATATGACATCATCTTGCTGGAGTACTTCAAGTTCTAATTCTGCAATATTATTATTAGTTGATGTCAATTGTTTCTTTTAAAATCTAATATCAACACTAAAAAATTATTGTGTACTTTTTTAATAATGAATAAATATTCAAATTATAATTATAATTAAAATAAATGAAAAGGTTAAAATCAATATTTTAATAAAATTGAAAGAGTCTATTATTTGATATTATTAAAAAATAGCAACCTAAATTTATAAAAATAAATTCTCTAATTAAATTTTAACCATAAGTGAATTCTCTAACTACTGAATTCTCCAAGCATATTTATAAATATGGTTGGTGGTTGGGTGAGTGAGTATTTAGCTATATATTAATCAAGTTGAAATATGGCCATATAATATACTAGCTACTCGACTATAGTCTATAGGCCTCTATCGGATCTATAGGTACTTAGCTGGAAATAATTATTTGGATACTCTTGTTAGGTCAAGATCAACTATACAAATTCTCCTCGATTGAGACGGCCTTTTTTGTCTCCTACGGCCAATTTGGTTTGCATAGCCATGCATGATACAAATTTACTATGCATTAATGGACAATTCGAACTACTTAAGTACTACTCTATTTATTACATATTATTATATATCTACCTCGTAATTAATTAAGATGTTTAATACCTTCTCGCGCCATTTTTTGTTGAGACAATAATTGGTCGTGGGATAATTATTACAGATATTTTTGAGTCATCGGTTCACCTAAGATTTAAATTATTTACGTTCAGTAGAAGTAAGACATGATGCATGCATGGGGACACTGTATGCCTAATTAAAGCAGTGGACCTTTGGATCTCATATTTGTCAAAAATATGATGAGGAGAATTTCTGACTTAGGACTTTATCATTATTATATATGTGTTAGTCAAGTTTAATTTGGTCGTGCATCAATATATAAGAAATTAAGAATATGGTCTATATATATATATATATATATATATATATATATATTAACTCTAACCAGCTGATCATGATGATATAATGTCAAACTTGTTAGTTTGGATTCCAACGGAGTAAAGGATATGTTTTCACTGACTAATCACTGCCTATATATAATAAACTGTTAAAAGTTTGAGATATGTCCTGAATGTCAACCTCACTGCGCTCAACGACTTTCGGAGGGCTAGCTGAATTAAATGGGGTAGTCATAGATGTTACTATCCTCTTACTATCTATTTATTATTTATAATATATTTTAAGTTTTTTATTTTTTTTATTATTATTTTTTAAGTATTTTTTTAACATCCTTAATCATTAAGAGAAATTAAAAATATATATATAAATTTTTTAATAATCACTTTTTTAATCATTAAATAAATTAAAAATTAAAAAAATCAAATAAATAAATAATAGGAATAATGACCATATGGTCCATATCTTTATCCAAATTAAATTACGATTGTCAGGAAAGAAAGTGCATGACATACTCTGGTTACAACCTAGAAAAATTACTGCTAGCTCATGATTTGATTTTGGTGTGAACGTACAATGTTTTCCGTTTTGTTCCTTTCACATGTATGATATTATCATCTTTCTTTTGATCTCTGCTTCAGAGCTATATATATATTAGTTTGTCCCGTATGTCTCAGTCAAATGTCTTTAATGATGAGTCTTTCAACAGAAGTGCATTTCATAAACAACAAATATAGTCAGTTTGAAGAAAAAAAGAAAAAATATCTCCTCTGTTTTTTTCTTTTCCTGATCACTGAATGACGTCAAAATGGCGTCTTTTTTGCGTCTTTCGAACAAGGTACATGAACATTTATTGTGCAAGAGCCAGCGACTTTATAAATGAAATTTCTAAAATGTTAAAATTAACCAAGATATTAAGAAAATTTTCAAAAGAAAAGTGAATGACGGTTAAATTTTGAAAATTTAGGTCCAAAATGGATAGTGAGATAAATTGAAATAATTCTATATGAAAGTTAAAAATTTAATAAAATATTTTTAACATATTATTTTTTAATATTAATATTATTATATAATTTAAAAGAATTGAATAATTTATTATATTTTATATATAAATTTAAAAAAATTATAATAATTTGATGAGATGAAATAAAATATTTTTACTATCTAAATAGAGCTTTAATCATCACAAAAATCATAGCAGTACTTCATATATATATATATGTATATCTATATATATAAGTAAGATCTAATTAATTATTTTGGTTGATTGTGGAATAATCTTGCATTTTGTCGAGATCACTTCCCTTCCTAATTAAGGCTGGGTTTGGATATCGAGAAGTATTGAGAAGTGTTGTAAATAGTTGTGAGTAGAGATTAGAATGAGTTTGTGGGTCTCATTGAAAGTGTTTTGAGTTGTTTGGATGTATGAAGTATATTGAGTTGTTGACTTTTGAATAGGTAGTTAAAAAAAATGCGGATCCCATAAATATTATGTAATTTTATAATAGTGATAAATGTTATAGTGATTTTATTATTGTAATTTTATAATAATAATAAAGATTATAGTGATTTTATTTTATTTTATATATAATAGTGATAAAAATTATAGTGATTTTATTTTTATATTATAATAGTGATAAATATTATAATTTTTTCTTTTCTTTTTCCTCACTTTTTTTTTCTCTCTCTCTCTCTCCCTCTCTCATCTGGCCCGATCCTCTCCAAACGCCCGAAATGGGTTTCAGCACAGCCCGTCTTCCACCATGCACCGTCCAACCTCATCGCCACCACCGGCGACTCCCCCAGCCACTACCTATGTCCCCCATGCGCGGCTCTCTCTCTCCCAAGCAGCAACCCAACCAAAAAAGGTTTCGATTATTTCTCTCAATTTGCGCCGCCATACGCGGCCACCCAATCTCACTGCCACCATCGGCGACTCCCCCTCACGCCGGCGCCCAAGTCAGCCACCACCGATGTCCCCCACGCGTAACTCTCTCTCTCTTTCGATTGTTTCTCTTCACTTGCGCTACCGTACGCAGCCCCCAGCCACCAACACCTCACACAAGCTCAAGGCTACCGCCCAGTGGCATTCACAATTATTTTGTGGGAAGGCCGAAGGGTGCGAACGAGAGGAAGGGAGAGAGAAGTCGTGTGGGAAGTGTTCTTTTCGTACGAAAATGTCTGAGATTGTGTTTGGATGTAAGACACTTCTCATCCGTACAAACATATCTCAGAATAGTTGAGATATCTTTAGTGTCCAAACTAGGCTAGGCTGGGTTTGGATAATGAAAGTATTTGATAATGTTTGTAAATAATAGTAAAAAGTATGTAAAAAGTAATAATAGAATATTGAATAGTAATAAAAAATAAGTAACAAGTAATGAATAGTAATAAAAATAGATAAAAAATAATAATTAGAGTCTTTAAAAGTAACTTAGAGTACATCAACAACCAAGCTGAGCCTAGCGTGGGCGTACGGAAACGTTAACTTGTTTTCATATTCGAAGAGAAAAGTCTCGATCCGCAATATTCAAAACATGTGTTTTTGTAACAAATGGTGGGACGCAAATTAATTACGTACGTACGGTCCAGATGCTCTTGCGGTACTTTCTTCTTGCATCTCCCGCTAACTTGCTTTTCATTGAAAACAAAAATAAAAATGTGCTTTATAGTTTATATGCAAAGAAAAGGTCATCGACCCCAGATTTCCTCGCATACTCGTTAGGTAAAATAGAAAGTGCTATTGTTTTCTTCATTTTTCTGAAAAATTTGTGAAACTTATAAATTTATTTTTACGAGATCTTTTATAAACGTAATATTTCTTTAATCTTATTCATAAACCTTCACTAATTAAGAGGTTTGTTTCTCTTTGCTAAATCGAAAATGATAATGCTGTCGCAGGTTCATAAAAATTGCCATTGCTGGGTAATGACTTCTCAGTGACATTTAAGGGCACTTTTGCTTTCCTAACCCAGAGTTTGCAACGGAGTTTAACACCAAACGTCAGAGGAAATTAATTAGACAGAGAAAAAGTCATGTACTTACTAAAGAAAGAGACTTGATTTTTGTGTAACTTTTACTAATAACATGACCATTAATTCTGGCACTCTGTGTGACATTTGCATCTAGCCACCGGTGCATTTTAGCCAACTAGAAAATAAAAATTATATTAGATTCCATTCCTCTAATTGCTCGTTAATTCGAAGCAGGTCCGTTTGCTGTTGATGCTCGAACACATTTGATTCTCTCTTTATTTTGATTTTGGCTTCGTTAGTTGTCAAGCCTTTCCTCTTTTTTGGGGAGCCGCTGTCCAACGCCGGCTCTGATTCTCGTCGCTTGGCTGTGATTCTAACTGGCTCGGGCTCACCGGAACCAATCCGGTGAGGAAAATTAAGCAAAGCCTTGGAGCCGCGCATCTTGTAAGCCGCTACGTCATAAGCCAACGCAGCTTCCTCTGCCCTCTCGTACGTGCCAAGCCACACTCTCGCTCCGTTCTTAGCTGGGTCACGTATTTCCGCGGCAAACTTCCCCCACGGCCTTCGCCTCACTCCTCTGTAGTGCCTCTCTTTGATCACTCTCCGGTGAGCGTTTTGGAAGAACTTTCTTGATTCATCCAAGAAAATTTCGCAATGATTTTCGATTTTCGGAGCAATAAAAGTAGTTCCCAATAAGTTCCCGGACGATGCAGAATCTTGCGCCAAATCGATTGGCGCGGTTACCGTAATCGGAGCCAGCTCCGACACCTCCCTCGACTCCAATTCCACGTTGGCTGCCGTAAAATCTAACGGAGACCACCCATAACTGAGAGCATCATTCAGTGAGTTGTAGACAATCATGTCCTCGGAGTCATTAACTTGGAACGGCAATTCACCCCACTCTTCGGTTGAGCAGGGGAAGAAGCCACCGAGGCCTGAGCTTCGGTGACAGAGATCAGGGAAACTAAAGTCACCCAAGGCAGCTTCGTTCATTTTCGTGTAGTTTAAGGCTCGGAAGAAAGCTGGTTGAGTTGTGAGGCGAAAGAGCTGGGAAGAAAGGCTTGAGATGAGGGGGAGAGACGAATTTGGTAGAAAATAAAGGTTGTGACGGCATTTATACTGGAAGGAAGAGAGAGAGAGCACCGGTAGGTGAGATAAGTGTTTTTTTTTTATAAAAAGAAAATCCAAAAATTAAAGTTTGTGGAAGCAAGTTGTTTTTGTTTTTGTTCTTTTTTTTTATTCATGTTTTTGGCAAACGAGTAGTGTTTTTACAAAGTCTGGACACAGCCCATGCTGTATAATCAAACAAGGGAAGCATTCCCACACCATCATCAAAGGTAGTTCATAGCCTTTAAACAGAATCAGCACAAAACCATCCATCACATCATTTACAATACCAGCTGCAGAATTATACAACCATATATATATATATATAATAGGTTGGACAGACTTGTCAGGATATATAAAAGGTTAAATTATTCATATAAACCTGTACATGTTAGATAGGCAATTATATATATGTATTAGATCACGCATATCTGTATGGATAAATGTTTAAGTTATAAAAAATTTCATAAAAATAAATTTATAAATTGATGTGATTTAATATAATATGTTAGATTATAAAATTATTTTTATTGTAAAGTAAATTTAATGTATGACATGAAATTATGTCAATATAAAATTTTATAAAAATTTTTATAAATTTTTTTGTGATTGTAGCATTTTTCAACTCTAAAGAAGAGAGAGAGAGAGAGCATTGGAAATTTGGAATAGTGGAAGCTGGGCATGGGACTCCTTTATTGATCTCCAATAATGCGCGAATATTCCATCACGAATAAGTTATAATTTGTCCATTCACGGGTCCGAGTTGTAGGGTTTTGGAGAGGTTTTGTTTAACACTTGTTTGTTGCTTCTGGCCTCATCCATCTAACAACTTCAAGATGCCTATGATTTATTTTTTCAATTTTGTATTCTTCATCATTGAAATAAGTAATTTGTATTTTCATGGATGTACGTATAGATGCATATTTAATGTAGGAACAGCTAGCAAGTTTACAAAATCTTGCATTTTTAATGGGATTTGCTATGTTTTAGTTTTTTTTTTTTGGATAAATAGGTATGTTTTAGTTGAGAATATAATTTGCATAGCTTGTCTACAGGAGGGACTCTTTTTCTTGTGTCTTACTAATTGATATCATGTTATGGAGCATCAAACATCTTGAAATTAAGGGCCTATATGAGAATACAATTGTTATTAAATATTCTCCAATTCAACCTTTGCTCTATCTTTTTTCAAAACTCAGTAAATTATCTTGACTCAAACTATTTCATTATTATTCATAAACTATTATACAAAACTATTCACAGATATTCTAAAATATTTTTAATATCAAAATGAGCCCTAAAAGAAATGATGAAATCTTCTTCCTAAAGGTTATTCATTCCTCCTCCATCCGAAATCCCTCTACTTTTACTTTTGTACATAGTTTTGTATGTTGTACATATTAGGGGTGCCCCCTCCCCCCGGCCTCTGCCGCCACTGCATGGGTGAGGGGTGGGGTTTGCACCCCCACAATCCACCTCCGGGATGTGTGGGTGAGGCCCCTCGTCCATGTGCTAGGGGTTGGGGGAGGACCCATCATCCATCCACCCCCCATCTACAGCCCACTGCCCCACAACAGGATTGGAAAAAATTCCAACAAACTCACAGAAAACACAACAAAGTACAAAATCACACAAAAAAATCAACAAAAACTTAAACTAGTAAAAAATTAATTCACAATCACGGACTCGGAGAGGAGAACCAAGGACGATTCATAGCAGAGGATGGCGATGGCGGGAGATGAAGGCACCAATGCAGTCCATAGAGGAAAGGAGAAGAGAGAATTACGAAGTGAGAAAGAGGGTCGGAAGGGGGGGTTTAGGATTAACTTAAATCCCCCAAAACGAAGTCATTTTAGCATTGGTTTAAAATAAGAAATTCGTTACCAAAACGATATCTTTTTAGTAACAAAATTATATATATAATTTTGGCCTAACCCACCCCCGCTACCTGTATGGGCTAGCGAGGTTGCCTGCACCGTCCAGGCAAGGCTAAGGCGGTGGATGGCAGAAGCCCTACCGCCCAATCCTAATATATAGGGTGAAAATGCGAAATTTAAACCAAGATTTAGGTTTACTTTAAATAAATAAATTCACCCTTTACCTTTCAAGCTATAACTTATTTACAATATATATATTTATATATATAACTAATAAATTACCATTCAAAAAGTGATAGCCTCAACCAAAAAACCTACGCTCTCTTCCTTATCTCTACACAACGGCCCCCCTCCCCCTAAACTCGGATCAGAGGAGGGGGGTTGGAGCTTTCGCTCCTCCCTCCCTCCTCCATTCCTTCCTCTTCTCTCTAGTTTTTTCTTTTATTTTTCTAGTTTTGATAGTTTCTTCGTTTATAATAGAGCGAAATGCAAACTTGTTGTTCTTCAGAACCAGGCGACCACCACGTTCCCCACCGTAAGATTCTCAAGGTGCCAATCATTCCGACGAACGAAGAATCTTGTCAAACAGAATGATGCGTGACCATATGCTCGGTCGTGCGCGCATGACATCCACGCGCCACTGCAAGGGAGCTCTATCGCCGCCACACACAGCGTTTTTGGGATCAGAGCTATCGATTTTTTCAGACATGATGTTCCGCCGTACTTCCAGGGTGGCGCGTGTCCCTCATGCGCCACCACAATCTCGGTGTTTGCTTTTCTATTTTTCTTAAGATTGAAAATACAGATCTACAACTTTTCAAGTTGTAATTCACTATTTTTTCATGTATCTTTTATGTTTTATGTTATTTCTTTTATTTTAGATTAAAATAAAAATAAATAAATAAAACACTTAGTCTATTAGAGTTTTATACATAAAGTGTGTCCACTACTCTGTTTTAAACAGAGTGTGTGGGTATTTAATTTTGTCTTAAGACAGAATGTAAAGTTTCTTAAATCTATCTTAAGACAGAGTGTTGTCTCTCAGAAAATTTGTTTATAGAGAATTACAGCAATAAACTAGACCATATTAGTCATAAAGAAATATGTGTATTAGAGAGTTTTAAAAGCAATAGTTGGCTTATATTTTGTATGACTCAGGTCAAAGTTGTAATGTCCCGTTATAAATGAATGAAATTTGTTCCACTTTCAAAAAAATAATAATAATAAATTACCATTAGACTGCTGCTCTCTTTTACACTTTTGTTCCATTATTAAAGATTCAACCCTCAAAATCTTACCATTTAACTTATTTATAATCTATTTTAACAATTCGTAATGATAGGTTAAATGTTTAAATTTATATTTTTGCTTCGTAAAATTCTAACCGTTAAGATCGTGTTATGTCAATAAATTTTTTGTCAACTTTAACGGTCATTAATGACAGGATAAATTATTAAATTGTGACTTATATTTTCAAATTGGGGATTAAATAACGAATTTGATAATTTAGAGGTCATATTAGAAAATAAATGATAACTGAAAGGTATAGATAAAAAAATTTATGACCTCTGTCGTTGAATTATGCTAGAGATGATGGATCATTTCTAATTAGTGCATAATTAGTCATAAATAAACAAATTTATGACCTCTGTCGTTGAATTATACTAGAGATGATGGATCATTTCTAATTAGTTACACCAGGAATCAAAGTAACCCTTTTATTGGTATTTCCATCCCTAGCCCTTCTAAATTTCCACGGAAAAGAATATAAAAGACAAAAGTTATTTTCTTAGTTGTTCATGATCTTTAATGAGTTTACAAGTCAGATGACACCCGGGCCACCAAAGAGTTGGCAAGGACTAAAGTAAGGAGGCATCAAAATAATTATTGGATAAATATTCTTGCAATCATTTTTCAAATTATTGATCACTCAATTGATATAATTATTCATTTAAAACAATTATAATTTTATATAATTATCTTCTATTTAAAATATAATTAATTGAGATGGGAGATGACGACGGAAAAAACTATGTTTTCAAAAATGCTTGGGGTCCCGAGAGTGTCTACCTATACTTTTTTTTTACTTAGTAATTAAATAAGTATTTTTTAATAATGTTATGAATTTTTTTAATATTTAAGTAAAAAATATATATGAAAAAAATAAAAGGACATTTGGTCTTCTCTTCGAGAGAATTTGTAGGCTACACTCTCGGTGGTGTAGCACGGCTCTGTAGTCCTATCATTATCCTTTTATGATGAAAAAATTTATTCATTATTATTTTTCTTATCATCTCATGATATGATATTAAATGATAAATTCATAAATGAAACATAATAAATTATTCTAATCATTTAATGCCACATCACGAGATGATAAGAAAATGATGAGAAAATTGATAATGAGTTTCACAATGGTTGTTGTTGGGTCCCACCATGCTTAAGAGCATTAGCATTGGTTTGACTAAATGCATATTCAAAATTTAGCCAATATTACATTTTTTTACATTTACCTACTTTATTTAAATTCAATCTCCATATTAGATTAGCCATTTACTCTCTATATAATAATAAAATATTATTAAAATAATAATTTTTTTATTTTATTTATTTGTATCACATTTTATAATTCTATCAATTTAATATTAATGATAATTATATTCTAATTAAATTAATATTAAAAAAATCATATTTTCAATGGTCATTTAAAAACTAATAACCAAA
This sequence comes from Cyclocarya paliurus, assembly GCA_029856935.1. Lineage (NCBI taxonomy): Eukaryota > Viridiplantae > Streptophyta > Magnoliopsida > Fagales > Juglandaceae > Cyclocarya > Cyclocarya paliurus. Next base: position 5,226,983 of record CM056949.1, on the reverse strand, counting down.
AATTGAGATTAAACTTATCTAAATTTCTTATTCACTAACCAAATATCTAGCAACATACCCATTTCAACTTTTGGTGGAGTGATAAATTATTATTTTAACTTTTGGTGAATCAATTTGGTTATTTAAATTTGGCTAATCACTGTAGCAGAAATTCAAATTGTTTTAGAGATGCCTAATCCAATCTGGAGTTTTTTTAGTACAGATTATCTAAATTTTAGCCAACTTTTAATTTTGCCCAAGCCAATACTAGTGCTCTAAGCGGTAGCTAGTAGCTAACTCAAACATTGCTGACTTCTTGGGAAGTCTATTGTGTGGCCGCATACAGATATAGAAACAGAGGACTCTTTTGGTCAAACTTTTGATTTCAAATTTGGGTGCGGGGCAGGGCAGGGCAGCAAGGTGCGGGCCTCATCGCCCACCCCTAGGTTGAAGTTGAAACTATTAATTTTTTTTTTTGAAAGTGCTGATATGAATCCAGTGTTTTACAAGGTATATTCCAAACTGGAAACACTCAATTAAGTTACTAAAATCAAAGAAAATTATACTAATTTTATAATATTTATTGGGCATTTACTGTTCTTTAGAGAAGTTATGTAGACATTATTACATGTTGTTAGACTCATTTTACATGTATTTAAAAGCAAAAATTAACAAATTAGGAGTTGTAGAAACAAAAACTAGATTTTTTTATAAAATAGAATAAAATAAAAATAAAGACTACGAATTGTAGAAACATACAAAAACTCCCAACTTTATTTATTTTTTAAAATACGCTGCCTTTTTTAATTTTGGTGAAGTTATTATTCTGTTTTGAGCAACTCTATGGAATACTTTTGCACGGAGAAAGACGAGATCCATATGGGATACTTGCAATATAAAAGGCATAAACGTTGATAAATTATTGGGAGACTGCAATATTGTAAGCACGTGGGGAAAATAATTTACTTTCCTTAGCCAAGTATTAAAAAATTAGTAAAAGATCGTGTATCTATACTTACTCTTAAAATAATATTTATGATTTCACTTTGAAATAATGTAATCTTTATAATATTATATTTTGAATTTTTTGTTTATTTTAATCTTTTCTATAAATTGACGATGACTAGCTATCATAAGTAAACAACTGAGAAAAAAAAAAAAAAAAAAAAAAGAAGAGAAATGAGAGGCAATCCAAGCTTATTATCCGTGCATGGGTCAATTATCAAGAATCATAAAATTATTTATACCCTCAAATAGTGTTGATTATCAATAGTTTTAATTGTCTTGAGTTTATATTAATTCCTAATAATCAATAACTCGCAAGTCTTAAAAGAAAATTATTTCATTAATTGTGATTCTCAAAATGTTATTTTCACTTCCCTTTTGTATAATTAACATATATTTATGACAATTAATTCCTATAAAAGTCATTGTATAAACACTGTGTTGATGTCATATTTCGCATGTCCTTGGACCGGGCTCCGACAATTCAGGTCTTTAAAGTTGGGCCTTGATCGATGATGTGTATGAGCCCCCAATAATAATCCGGTGCGGCTGTATCATGTCAGTTCATACATCCTTAGCAATGAACAATATTTAAATATAAAAAATAAATAGATGAACACATAGATTTTACGTGATTCGATACTAGGCCTACGCCTACGGGAGTTTCGAGCGAGGAGATTCCACTATAATAAACTTGTTTAAAGTTTTTTGTAGTCTCTTATTTCTCACTGTACAATAAAAATTGTAGAGCTATTTATTGAAAAATAAGCTATATCAAGATGAATAAGAAGTTTCCCCAATCGGAAGAAGTCGAAAAGATCAGAAGAAAATAATCCAGAAGTAAAGAAGTGACAAAAAAGAAAAAAAATCCCCAATCCGTAGGTTTCCCTTTTTTTATCTTCTGCCTCTTCCTTACTTTAAGTCATCCCATACTTTTCTTCTCCTGACACCTTATACCTTACTTTATGTCACTTCTCATTTTTTCCTATGCTGACATTGCTTTCCCATATCTCCTGACACTCCCTATCTTAGTCTCTTCTTGTCCTCTCATCTTTTATCTTTTATCGAATCCCTCTCAATAACTGAGCCTATGACATTCTATAGGTAAGGAAAAACCCCAAACACACTTACTAGCAATTAAACTATTTGAATATTCAAACTTTAAAAATAAAAATATCAAGAAACTCTCATCTAACATAAAATATCTTACTGCATCCACTCCCTCATTATAGAAGTTATTGTGATTTATTTTTACTTCACTTTCAAAATATTACCATATCTTTATGACAATTTCCTATCGAAAGTTACTTTGTAAACATTGACTATCAATTAAACTATTTGAACATTCAAATGTTAAAAATAAAATATTCATGACCGATATTCGTCTCGATAAGAACAAAATATCACGAAACTCTCAATCAACAAAAAAATATCTTAAAAAATATCTTGCTGCATCTATTTCATCATTATCAAGACTTTTTTTGACACAAGAAAAAACCCCATCTTTATCTTACCGCTACAATCCAAAAGGATACCAAAAACAATGAAAATAATGAGGTAAACAACAAAAAAGGAAATTGCTTTTTACTCTCTAATTTTCTAAGTCTTGGTGTTAATTCCTTCCAAATGCTCACAACATTGTACAAGATTGTTTTCTCTGTGGTTTAAATTAACTATAAAATGGAAAGCGGTCCAAAGTAAAATAAAGATAATTAAAGACACAAATTAAAAAATAATAGCAAAAGGCGGTCCCGTTCGTTCGTTGCAACTTGCATGGGCCGGGGGGAATGTATTTACTCTATGACAGTGTTAGCCAAAGCATCAAAAGCACGAGGCAGTTGTATTTTTTTTTTTCTTTTTTTAAATTTGCAAGTGGATGCTTATTTTTCTTATTTTTTGAAATTATTATTGGGCAGGCAAGTGGATGATGATCTGGCCGTTGACAGTTGCGTACTAGTTGTATCCTACGCAACTCGCCTGCTAGCGAAGATAGCGGTCCTTTCAAAAAGTTTCGCTTTAATTAGAAGCACTCAAGTCAAAATTCAACATCACATGGTTATTGAATTCCTTAAGAAAAGTCAAAGACATAATCCTGATCTCCTTGTTACTTGCTAATTTCGAATGTGCGTGTGTAACCCTGTACAGAGCACGTTCTTTGCATATTTCAGTACTGCATGCTGATGATGAATGCGAACGTTGAAAATAAAAATTCAAGAATATTTCCGAAACACTACCATTTACTACTAATCTTTCGAGAGGAAAAAAAAAAAAACCTGCAAGAAAACCTAACTTTGTGAAGTTAGGATTTATTATTCAAGATTATGAACAATAAGATGTTTTTCTTTAAAGATAATGTAAGACCTCATTCGTATATTTACAAAATTATTAATTATCCTCATTTATGATAGATGAATATCTCATATAAAGAAAGAAACTTGAAAGTTATATAGATAGAAAAAGAGATTTACAAAATCATATGTATACTAATGACATATATATTATAGTAATGAAAAATTTTATTTAATTTTATACGTGCGTGATGTAAGGCTGCTGAGTAGAAAAATTCAATGATAATAACTTCTTTAGACTCATTAGAAATGGACGCGATGGATGGCAGAAGATTTCAAATGTATCAAGGCACGACATGACAATATATGTTGTCATCGAGTGTTTTTTAAAAACTAAGAGGTCAAAATTCTTCAGGTTTTCTGGTTCGAGAATTAAACATTAGATTTCTAAAGGATAAGCAATGATATTTTTATAGCGGGCCAAGGTCTGCTTCCATATATATATATATATATATATATATATATATATATATATATATATATCGTTGCTTGTTTATCTAGATGATCTATTGGCTAATTCTATGGGGGCTACGTGTATATATAATATGGACTCGAGGGAAAATAAAATCTTTTCATTCTAATGTTTTTATAATCTATGTGCCTAAAAAAAACAAAAGGAAAAAATCCATATCCAAAGGGAATGAAACTGGAAAAGTTAAGACATTTTGAATAATTAATACGGGAAAAGATAAGTGGCATGGCAAATGACACCCTAAGTCCCCAAAGTATCCGAATGCATGAAAATGTATTTTTTTTTTCCAACACTTTGCATTTTCCTCAATTAAAAAAAAATTAATTTCTCCAACTGATTTTTCTTCTATAAAAATTCAAGAATTAGAAAAAAGAAAATATCCATTCCGCAATAATAATTAAAAAAAAAAAAGGATTGTCATTTGTCATGCTGATGAGTAGTAGCATGACCCAATTAGTATATTCCGTGAAATATAATGGACCGCCACAGTCGTCATCATCATCTGTATCAGATGCACGTAGGCCATCAATCTTTTGTTTTTATAAGCGACAAAGTTTCAAATACGTGGGCGTTAATGGCAATGGCATTTTTAATTAATCTAAGCTCTAATAATTTTCGAGCATGTAATCAAAATCCTCTTTGATTACGGCTTTTCTGGAAGTACCGTGGAAACATGTTGATTACGTGGCGTGCACACTAAATAAAGACAAACCGACAAACATATAAAAAAAGGTTCGCAGAGCTTCCATGCCACTAGGCACTATGTATGCTTTCCTTCATTCAAAGACGATGCTTCTTTCCTCTATCCTCGAACCTACTGTGAAACCAGGGACTCCCCTGTATTCCAACCAACATTCAAAATTCCTCCCCCTTATATTCCTCCTCCTCACTCATTTTTTTTTCCACTCAAAAGTACCCAACTTTCTTCTCAATTCTTCCTAGGTTTGAGTTTACTCCATCTCACTCTCTCTAGCTCTCCTCCCATCTCTCAGAGCATCTCACACACAGCCTCAAATAGTACTGCAGTACCCTGAAATGGCGTCTTTTCTGGAATCTTCAACCTTGGAACTCATCAGACAACATCTTCTTTGTGACTTTACCTCCATGGAGAGCTTCGTCTCCAATCTCGATGTTTGTAACTCCAACATCTCCCAAAATCAGCCCATCCAAACTTCGGAACACAAAAATGGAGGCTCCAACGGTGATATTGAAGTCTCTACTTATTTGCTGCCCAAGGAAGAACCCGTCACCTATCCTTCCAGCTCTTTCAACCAAACCAACTCTGGCCTCGAAACAGAGATTAAATCCTTCCACTCAAATCCCCCCAAAACTTCCAACTTAAGCCACCGCAGACCCTCCATAAATGTCGCAATACCTCCTCCAGCTTTCCGCCTAAATTCGCAGCCCATGCTGGAAGCTGGAAGTAACCCGAACGCTTCGAATCATAGTGAAAGTAAGCACTATAGGGGAGTCCGGAGGCGGCCGTGGGGAAAGTTCGCGGCCGAGATACGCGACCCCAACAGGAAAGGCTCTCGGGTGTGGCTCGGAACGTTCAATACGGCCATAGAAGCAGCAAAAGCTTACGATCGAGCTGCATTCAAGCTGCGTGGAAGCAAAGCTATACTGAATTTTCCACTAGAGGTCACTGCCAATACTCCGGAGAATAATACTTCTGAAGTGAGTGCCGGAAGTAAGAGAACGAGAGAGACTGAGACTGAGGAAGAGACGAACAGAGTTGTAGAGAGGAAGGTGGTGAAAGAAGAGCCGGTGGAACGTGCTCGGGAAGTAATGGCGGAGAGTGTTTCGGCGGCAGTCCATCCGTTAACGCCGTCGAGTTGGACAGAGGTATGGGATTGTGAGGTTAAAGGGATTTTCAGCGTGCCTCCGTTATCGCCGTTATCTCCGCATCCGTCGTTGGGATACTCTCGGCTAATGGTTATATGATAATGATAGCGCGCATCGGCAGCTAACGCGGGTGGCATCACTGAGAAATAAGGAATATATGTATATATACGAATAACGTATAGATAGAAGAGCGATGTTAATCTTCATTTTAGATCTTGCCATCTTTAGTTATATTTTAAGAAGTGTTGGTCGAATTCCTTTATTTTTTTTTAATTTTTTCTAATCTCCAATCTTGAGTTTGTTTGTCTGTTCATTCATATGAATAAATGGTTTGGTTCAAAAAACTGTATATAAATAAATGGTTTTATAAAAAAAAAAAATTGTTTGATGGTTCTTACTATTTCTTTTTTGTTGTCTAAAATAACTAAGAATTCATAATTATCAATTATCTACTCAAATCCATACCCAATTTTTCATTTAAGAATTTATTGATAATAATATTGTTGTAAGTCAACATGAATTTCTAATCCTTAAAGGACGTTGTGACTGTCTAGAGAAAAAAAAAAGAAAAAAGAGAGATACAAAACAGAAGATGATCACGGAGAGAGAAGAGTTTAGCACTACAGCTGCATATGCTGACGTGTTAGCAACAGTTTCACAAGTACAAAGAAAAATTTTACTTTTTATCTTCACGTGAAATGATAAATAAAAATGATGAGTAATATTCCTCATCTATAAAATAAAAAAAAAAGCACAAAACTACGTAGCAAATTGCATTGAGTAGGATCATCAGAAAGTGAAAGCATTATCATTTCCTTCTCTCTCTCTTTTATATATATATATATATATATATATATATATATATATATATATAATTGATAATGCACAAACAAACACACACGAGTTGCTGCTTTCTTCCACGTCCTCGATCTTATAATTTCTTTTTTTGTTTGGTTACTCTTTTTCTCCTCATCATCGGTATTATCCCTCCCATATTCTATCTATTTTTTTTTTTTGATAAGCCATATTCTATCTATTTGGTTAGACATCATGGTTGCACAAGTTGATGATGCATGTGGGGGATATCATTAAATAGATCGACAAACTATTTGCATCCGGCCACTTGGAACTTTTAATTCTATCTCATGAGGTTACTGTATATATAGGTAGCTAGCTTGGCGTCTTTTCTCTTCATTTATGTTTTTTGAATTAGTGACATGCATATGAATTCGCTGGGTCCCCCCCAATAAGCACAAGTTGCAGACTTATTAATGTCCCATAACAAATTGGCTGTCCATGTAGCTAGCTAGGATGGATGCATGCGCCCAGCTTTGTACGTACACATGAACAATTACTTGTGGCTCCTACCTAACTTAGCTCAGCTTAGCTACATGCCAAATATCAACTTGGAATATCAACTTGCATGTCATTATAATTTGTTGCATGGGATTCATCTTTTCTTTCATCTCGAGTGCTCCATTTTCCCTTTATTGTTGTGAAAGGATAAGATTATAAATTCAATTGGTGAGCAAAGGCTAGGCGTCTGATCAGAATTTTATCAGATCCTACGGACCCATTTGCATTGGAGACGTCAGCAGACTTTAAACTCGGGTGAGTCCCACTTTGAACTGGATAATATGATATTGTACTCACGTCTTGCATTGTGCCTACCAACTAAAATGCCCTCTCTGCTTACATGTTTTAATTGATGCATGCGTTAAATATCAACGAAAAAGCCGCCATGAAGATCGAAAATAACAGTTTTGATTTAAAAAATACAAATATACAAATACAAGAGAAGAGATTGAGATGTTTTATTTTTTGTGTATTGACTTGTGGGAATTTATCATCGGAAGAACGTTAGTAATTATGGAGAAATCAGAAGGAACTATGCATGTAATATCAAATTAATAATTTTTTTGATTATTATATATCTTGATTTGATTACATAATTATAAAATTAACTGATTTAAGTTTTATAATTATCAAATCAAGAGATTTGATTTTTGAAAATAATTATCTCATTTTCATGTAATTTTTCTATAATTAGATATCAATGCTCTATATTCTATCATAATTGAGAATAAGAAAAAAATTTAACTATCAAAATGTTTGTTCTCCCTCCTCTCTTCTCCATCTCTATTTTTATTTTATTTAAATTTCTATCATGCTATCATAGCCATTGGCTAACGCCATACTCGAAACTGTGGACTACTTCTTTTAAAGTTCTACTATATTTACCCCTCACAAAAAATAAAAATTTTTTGCCATTCGACCATATTTTGTATTAAATCCATGCATTTGAACCATGTTTATTAGCTATGAGCCTTTTCATTGAGTTTTGGTATGCTATGAATATTGTTTGAAGTTTCATATCCATTTTTGGCATTTCGATTTTGGTTTTATATTTGGTCAAGGCCATTTGTAGCCAATTGTCAGTTCAATCTGTTGGCCTCCTCATCAATGTCAGTTTTATAATTTCTTCAACAATCAATCAATAGATATAAAAATTACAATCAAATTTTAAACTTAAGATTTCAAAATTCTAAAATTTTCTATAAAAAGAGGATACTAATCTGTATATTTCTCGTTAAAAAAATGCAATTAAAGTTAAATTCGCGTGAGGTTAACGTTACTGTCGACTACTCAGTTGTATCTAATATCTAGCGGAAGCTCACGCGCCAAAACGGAAAATACTCGAACTCCTATATTATCCCCCTACCCTGTTTAGCGTTTACCATGTCTTTCATTCAAAATTATCAACCTTGAAGCCTCCACTTCTTTGAGCTCAAACTGTTTTGCGTTTTTTTCTCTTTAATGGCAACACCGCATGAATCTTCTGTCCTTGACCTTATCCGACAACACCTTGTTGGAGACTTTACCTCCACGGATTCCTTCATTAACAATCTCAGTTTCAGTGCCCCTAAAGCCTACTGTCCTCAACCCATCAAACATGAAGCTGAAAGCCCCATATCCGAATCTGAATCCCACTCTCCCACTTCGGACCCGAGCTTATACCATAATCCAGAACTAAGAAAAGCCAGTACTTTCATTTTTGGCTCAACTCGAAAACCACACGCTTCGAGTACTCCAAAACACTCACCGAAGGAAGTCGGACAGTCCAAATCACCCAAACCAGCGGAAAGTTCCAGCAAGAAGGTGTCGGATTGTGGTGATCATCATCAGAGGAGGCACTACAGGGGAGTTCGACGTAGGCCGTGGGGTAAGTTCGCGGCGGAGATCCGGGACCCGTCCCGGAGCGGGAGGCGGGTTTGGCTGGGTACCTTTGACACTGATGTTGATGCTGCCAAGGCCTATGATTGCGCTGCCTTCAAGATAAGAGGCCGTAAAGCCATTTTGAATTTTCCTTTGGAGGCCGGAGAGTCGGCGCCAAACAACTTTTCCGGCCGGAAAAAGAGGAGAGAGAATATATCGGTACTGGAGGTAGCGGAATCTGATGAGGTGGAAGCGGAGAGTTGGATGGTATGGGATCAGGTGCAGGAGGAGGAGGAGCTGCTAGAAGAGTCCCATGCTTGATGACTGTCGCCGTAGCTTAGTAAACCAGTTATGGCCAGTTGTTAAAATGTCAGAGGTTGTTCCTTAACAATATTAGGATAAGTGTGACCTATGTAGTTTGACGTTATAATAAAAATAATTTTATTATAAATTATATTAATTTATAAATTTATAATGAAATATCTGGAGAATGCAAATATAAAACTCCATTAGACGAGGACGTTGGTTTCAAAATAAAAATTTTGAAGAAAAAATGGCCCAATGCAGTACCTGGTTAGACTTTGTAGCAAGTATTTTGAAAGTATCTGCAATATTTTTTAAAGTATTTTAGACTTTTTTACTTGTCAAACAAAAAGTAATGTTCCATTCACGTAGCACTAGTTCTTAAATTATTATTATTATTATTATTTAAAAAAACTTCTAGATATTAATACTACAATTAAATGAGATAATAATAGAATAATGAACTCTGATCTTGAGGTTACTATCTAATCTCATGAGCATGCATTGGGTTTCAATTTTCATTCACAAAGGAATGATAATGTCAATTTCGTCGATCCTTTGCCCCCACGTGCTACCAAAGTTAATTGCTTAAAAATCATACAAACAATCGTGTCTTCATCAAGTTCTTTTGCCTGATCTTTATTACTGGTAAGTTCAGTAAAAGACATAGCAGTGGATAACGGCTAAATTTGGGTTCGATTGGTCGAGATTTTGGTCTAATAGGTCATTTTCGTTTCAGACTTCAACCTGTGTACTGATTAAGGGATAATTAATGATTGAGTTATTATATTTTCAAGTTGGTGTGTAGAACACATCACGTTATCTATATTATTTAAATAATAAAAATTAATTTATAATATTTAAATTTTAAAATTGATCTTTCACAGTTTGTAAAATAAAGACTCCAGAATAAAAATACTCTAAATAAATACTCTCTTGATTACGCCCTTTAAAAAGTGGTTACCGAATTTTCAAATTTACTTTTTAGTCCTTAAGTTTTGGATCTTTCAAAAAAACTTAAAAAAACAAAAAGTAAAGATTACATAAGAAAAAGAAAAATAGAAGTGGTGTCCGCAATTGTCTAGTATCATCAGTCTATCAGAGTGAAGAGGGGTAGCCCCCTATCTCATCCACCTGTTTTTTTTTTTTTGTAATATGTTTTATAGTTTTTTAATCTTTTTTCTTAATTTAAGTGTTTGCGTTTTTATACTTATTTTTAGGCTCAGTGAGTCAGTAGTCAGGTTTCTGATTTACAGGTTTATTTTTTATTTATTTTTGTTTACCTTTCCACATACCACGTCCACAAATATGATAACGTGACGCTGTTTTCGTTAAATGAAAGTTTGCGTTCAAGTGGGAAAATGAATAAGATTATAAAAAAAAAAAAAAAAAGACAAATGAAAGGTCAAAACATTGGTGACAAGAAAGTCAACTGATCCAGACATATATCAGCATAGATGTAATTTGTCAACTTGAGCCAGCCATATGCCAACATAGCTTTAACGGCTGATGAAATGCGGCAGCTCTCGCATTCATGGAGGTAGAGGAATGGCTAAAGTCGGTCCCGACCTATATGGGGCCTGGGCTACAAAATTATTGCCAACGTCCCAACTAAGAATACGATGATATTCAGACAAAACACAAGAAAATGAGGGATAGAGATGGGCTTTGAATTTGGACAATATGCCAGCGACTATGCAACTAGTATTTAGGGTGAGTTTGGATGTTGAGTTGAGTTGAGATGAGATGATAAAATATTATTAGAATATTATTTTTTAATATTAAAGTTGTTTTGAGATTTGAAAAAGTTGAATTGTTTATTATATTTTGTATTGAGATTTGAAAAAATTATAATGATGAGTTGAGTTGAGTTGGATTGAGGATCCAAACGCAGCCTAGAGACGACCCTCCTCCTAGTTTGAAATTCAATGTGCTTAAACCTCCTGGTGGTAGGAATAGACCCCACAAAGTCATAATCCATAATTCTATTGAAATTTATGTAGGAACTAACATTCGTTTGTTTCAGTGTATCATCTCATTCTCTACTCCAATCAGACACAAAATTCTAGCCATTTATAAAGCCTGTAGATAATAATAGTCAAAAACATTTTGGAACAAATTTATCAGGCTTTCAAGTTTTTTATTTTTTTCCTACGCAATAAGTTTCGAGATGCATTAAAAGCAATTGAGAAACATCAATTTGGCATCTCTTTGAAAGAACGTTTGCTGGTAGATGCTTGACGGGAGGGAATGTTTCCCGCCTGTTGTTCATTGCGGCCAATTGGCCAAGTCCAGGTAGACTCACCTTTGCACTTTGCAGCAAACTTCAGGTAGCAGAGAAAGGACTCCTTTAGTCTTCGTACCAACACTAAAAGAAAACAATCAGCCAACTAGTGTCAAGTAGCACAGGTGCCATAGACAGGAAACGTGTACCTTTTTTTTTGTTTTGCCTCCCGTTAGCAGCATAACGTGCTTTGATTTATTCTCAAGTCAAGCTACATTCGCATCATTTGAATATAAGAAATCTTGCTACGCAGTCATTTATAATCAACCGATGTTTGAGCTAAGACTTGATAAAGGCTAAAAGATGTAGCCAAGAATTAATATACCAATCATAAAAGCTAAGCCATAATCAATGCCTTGTGGTTTTGAGCCACCTATATACTCACTGAGATTCCCCATACAGGAGAGCAACCAAAGAACCTTGCCAGAATTGCAAGATCAAGAGCTCTCAGCATGAGTGTAAGAATCAATGGAGCTGATTAATTTGGTTATGAACCCAAATTCATAGTATCTATATTGATGTGATCCTCATGTCATTCACTACTTCCATAGTCTCTTGATCAGCCTTTTCTGGAATCGACTCATTGCTGTTCAAGAAACTTGGTTGATTTGTTGATGACAGAAGTCTTGCCCACATCCTATCTGTCAGCTTTACCGTATTTTGTGTCCCAGTCACACGCTGCAAAATCACACCATGCCATTCATAATAAGGCTTAAGTTATCAATATAACAGAATGAAAATTCACTACAGTAGTAAAAAAAAAAAAATTGTGGAAGAACAAAATACACTTGTTAGCGCACTAAGAGTATACAACTGGGAGAAAAATTCACTCAAATAAATATAGATATTAAGAATTTCAGATAAAAGGGAGAAAACAATCGCGAATAAAGCTATTAGCTCAAAGCCATCATTGTTAGTGTGACTCGTTACAAGAGAGAATTTGGAAGGAATAAAAAAACACTAAGAAGTGAGGCGACAAAGAGCTTACAGCAATTGGAATATAAGCATGTCTGCTGTTTACGGGTCCAATGGTGAAACCAGTATATCCAGCCATGGCCCCATGAACAGCACTCTGAGCAAGAAGAGTACAGTAGACATTGTCTGCTGCATTACTTGGAATAGCTCGAATCATGTATGTTGGATCTGTAGAGAAAATGCATACAAGTTAAATTAAAACATAAAGAATTTAGAAAAAAAAAATATTTACACAAGGGATTAGGACAGAGTTGGTCCCATCTTGGCTGCTGAAAATGTGCAGACTTCAATGCAACTCAATTAAAATGTCAAAAGCAGTTAAAAACAAGAGAACCTTGGTAGGAGCAGCTAAAGAAATAACAAGCTTCTATTGCTTTATTAACAGAAGGACTAAAGTGTGTATAAATGGAAAGTGAAAAGATATAGACATAAGGTTTTCCGAAGCGGAAAACCCTCTAGGAAAAGCAGTCACTAGATTCGTGTACTATGACCATGAATTATTTCGTGTCTGATAAAACATTATCTAACAAGTCAAAGGCTAACATTGTCAAGGCCATATGTGCATACGTGCACCAATATAAAAAATCAGAAGGAATAATTCGGGAAGAGAGAGAGAGAGAGAGCGTGGTGCAATACTTGTAACATAGCAAAAATTAAAGCATAGCTCTCACTATAATTGAAGGAAAAAAGATCACATGACTGATGCTTTTGACATGAAAAAGAAACAGAAAAATCTTATGAGTATGTTTTGCCCACGTACAAAAATCTTATCAGTAGGTCTCAAAAAACGAAAATAAGGCATTCCACCCAATGAAAACTATCACATGTAGCATTGACAATTGTTTATGCATATGGTTAGGCTGTAGAAATCTTGAGAATGTGTTTAATAATGGAAGTCACGAGTGGCTAGTGAGATTTCTGTTGTAGAGAAATATAAGACACAATGAGAAAAGGCACAGTATTTTCTGCCATAACCTAATAGAAACCATGTTTTGCAAAGAAGAAATTACTAAAACTTCAGTAAGCCAAATTTCCAATATCTACTATTAAACTCTGATGAGTTCCTCCAAACAATTTCTGGATGACTGTTTTTATCTTTTACATGGCTATTAGTTATCTGACTTCCACACTCAAACAAAATATAAACCCTTGACGGGCAAATTGTATTTTCTGCCATTCCACACCAATGTATGACTATACGAGGACTATTAGAAGAATGAGAATCCTAAGATTCCAGTGCATTGTAAAAAGTAAAGCAAAATTCAAACTCTGTTTTGGAAGGTACCTATATACTTCATATTTATGGCCATCTTCCTCACGTTTGTAAAATGATCCTGTAACACAAACAATACGTAATTAATCTCATAGAAGATATTAGAGCAAAAGAAACACCATTTCCAACTTATTAAATCGAGAAAAATGCCTTAAATCATATAAAAAATTATGCAGGAAGCAACAAAACTTATCTCAAATTATGCATCAAATGAAAGAGAAGATGCAAGGTTGACTCGAAGTGCATGACAAGGTTGCAGTATCTGACCATTTTTTCCTTTTCATAACTATGTCTTAATTCTTCTTGGATATATGGAAAATAAAAAAGATAAAAGAAATTTCCCTTTCATACCTATGTCTTAATTCTTCTTGGATATATGCAAAATAAAAAAGATACAAGATAAAAGAAACGCTGGGCTTTCCTTTTATGTTAGATGGGTAAAGATAAACATTTGCTTCCAATATTCAGGATAATAAGCAGGAAGTATCCAGAACCCAGTTCATGCCAGAGCATATAAGAAAATGATCTACACATGATTCTAGTGTGTGCAGCAATGTTACTGAACTTGAAATGCAATGCACAAAAAGTGGCAGGCTGCAGCTACTTCATGCCAAATCATAACCAATTTTCCAACATTGATGGAAGTGATCCCAAGGAATTGTATTTTTGAGGGAGTGTGAAGTTATAGATTCTCAATCATTGAATTAGAATTATATATTTTATTTTGTTGAATCAGTTTTTGAAACTGAATGTAAAATTCCAACAAGATAGGCAACAAATTCAATACTAAAAGTTGGATGTCAATAATATATGTAAAAGAAAAGAATTCTGTTAACGACTGCTATATACTGCATACCAACATATGTGGCCCATAAGTGTCATGCAGAAAGTCACAAATGAAGATGAAAAACATGAGCCAAACAAGAATTTAAAATTATTAGCTGCACCTTAATCTTTTGAGATAACCACAGACCAACATCTAGTAATAGCCTGTTTCCGGATGCATCTTTCTCATCAATTGGATGCAACTCCCGAGCAACATAATCCTGCCCTGCTCCTTCTGCTAAAACAATAACTATATGTCCATTTTCTTTAAGTCGCTCTTCAACAAATTCAAAAAGTCCACCCCGACCCTCCAAATAGAATGGGGATTCTGGAATCAAACAACAATCCTGTTATATCCCATAGCCTACCATTAGTCTTGCAAACCATTTATACCATGAAAGCAAAACACAACCACCATATAATTTGCTTACCTTTCAATAAGTAGAGAAAAACTATATTGAATAAATAGCAAAGAAATATGTTAACAAGAGACAAAAGTGGAAGTAAGCTCTAATTAGTAAAAAATCCCACCACCTCTTAAACAGGAATTGAGCCCACAACATAAATTGGTCTATTAATTAAAGGTTGACTAAGTTGGATCTCCTCTATTTGATTATTTCCACAAACTTGAATGAAGATGCAACCACTTATTTACACAAGCTACAACCATCCCATCCCCCCCCCCCCCCCCCCCACACACACAAAAAAAATCCAATTGTTAGTTACAATTTAGAGGGTGAAACAGGAAATCAAGAAAAGAAAAGCAAATGTAAGAGAGCAAAAAAACGAAAATTTGCCTCACTTCATTGATTCACATCATAAAAAATATTTAGTTTTGATGGTTAAAGATGAGATAACCTAAGTCAACAAAGCCGATAAATCTTTTTTTGTCAAATCAGATCAATATCTTAACCTTGTGTTTTCAGTGAAGTTTATCATCAGTAGATGTTATTTCCTCGATAATTGCTTCAGATTTAATCGTCTTCATCTTCTTCTTTTCTTTCTTTTTTATAAGTACTTCAGATTCATTTATCTCTTAACATGATGCATTTTAATAGCAATAAAGCATTATGCAGCAACCCTTAAGATCAAAAGGTATATGATCGTTTGCTTTGTGATGGGACTAGGGATTTACCACGTCTCGACTTGCCAAAGTTGCATA
Source organism: Cyclocarya paliurus (assembly GCA_029856935.1). NCBI lineage: Eukaryota > Viridiplantae > Streptophyta > Magnoliopsida > Fagales > Juglandaceae > Cyclocarya > Cyclocarya paliurus. Next base: position 5,211,296 of record CM056949.1, on the reverse strand, counting down.
CATGGCAATGAAACCTGCAAAGAGAATGTTCGTCAAGCTTTATGGCAAGATTATATAAGCAGGACAGCTCCCTCTCTCCGAGGACAGAAGAAAGGAGGAAACATATAACACTCGCTGTCCTATAAATTTCAACAGATCACATCGAGTCCAACCAAACTTACCACTATATCTGCCCATAAGCTTAACTATTCCAACTCCATTTTCCACACTTTCAACCTCCACATGTGCAGCATTAATGGCCCTCTGAGCTTCTTCAACAGCAGTGTCAAAACCAAAAGATTTGTCTATGACCTAAGCCAAACATGCAAAATTATGACACTTGATTGCAAAGAAGAGAACCATCTTTTTTCTTTCTTTTTTTAGGGGCATCCCAGTTAGGAGAAAGCCATCTTCCTATATAGACCATCCTACTTGCAACTGGGTGCTGCATAAAGCTACCAAGAAAATAGATCAAACCTGTAATGTGTGTGTGTGGGTGTGTTCCTTTACACACACAAAAGTGACTCACTGTGTTGTGTTTTGGGTTACGAAAAATCTGTGTGTGGCTCATAGTTCTAGAGACCCAAAAAATGGAAGGAGGAAAAAACGGAAAAGAAAATTCCATAGTGGAAATAATGCTATGGGATCCACGGAGAAGTTGCTTGTGAACTGCTTTTTCTTTTCAAGAAGATTCAGAGAAACTGAGCTTAAACGGAACTAGAGAAGATTTGGCCAATAAATATGAAAAGGATAGAATGTAAAGAGAAATTTTAGTAGACATTGCAGGTTTCATTCTCTTCTTTCAATCCGTGAGTCAAAGGATATCCAAGGATCAATCCACCATTAACAGTAACTTGTTCTTTGGGCACACCATTAAGAGAAAATACCTTCAAATAATTATGGCCACAGGACATAGAGAATTTAAAAGAAAAATCTATATAACCCATTCATTTAATGGAACCATTTGAATTGGAACTCTAGGTCTATGGCTTCAGCTATTCATTTGACATCGTTGTTGGTGAGTGGCAGAACATATAATTACCCAAATAAGGTTTAGTCAAAATAACTTACAGCAATATCATTATCAATTGTCTTTGGAATCCCAGCAACTGCCACTTGAAGGCCACGTTTCTCAACTTCCTTGATAAAAATATGTTCATGTTATACATCAGACGATGAACACATCTAGATTGACAAGCAGCAGAAGAATATAAGTAAATCATGTAATAAAAACAAGTCACCTTGAAAATTAGATCTGCTCCCTTCTGGGTTCCATCACCACCAATAATGTACACCTGCAGCCCCAAAAAAGATCAAAATTCTCATATCAAACTCCTTTCTTATTCGTTGTTTTTTTCCAATCCATCAAAAACTCAAGCATCCCAGGTGGTCAGGAAAAAATATCATATGTCCACCTGATTTATTCCCCGGTCCTCAATGTTATCAACTATCTTATTGGTATCATGGCCTCCTCGTGAAGTTTGAAGGAAGGTGCCGCCGCGCTTATGGATATCATTGACAAGTTTAGGTGTCAAACTCACAGTATTCTTAGAGTAAAAGCCTCTGTATCCTCCCTGTTTCAACAGTACCAAGGGGAGGCAGTTAACTGTTAACTGCTAATACTGAAAATGGTGAAAGGTGATTATCATGAATGCAATTCATAAAACCAACTCCAATGTTTTGTCTACTTTCAATTGATCACCACTCGAATGAACCAAACAAGTTAATACCATTCTTTCGCAAAGGTAAACCCAGCCATCAGGGGAAACACATCAAAGTAATTGATTCGAAGAAGCATGGGTTATGATGCAACTGCAATTAAAATCTACTAATAGTATCTCTTTTTTCTTCTTAATCCCCCCCCCCCCCCGTCCTCTTTTTATTTCACAATTATACCAAAATTTATTGTCCCTATTGACAAATGAGTAAAATTACTCAAGTAGCTGATCAAGTAAAGCAACAACCATAATTTCAAGCATCAGCTACCTACTTTAGGAAACCTAGGAGTCCATTGACTTACGGCTCAGACCAAGCAGGGAAGTCGTCTAAGTCTAAGTTAGAAAGGAACACGAACCAATTAGGTAGAGTTCCAATGAATTGGACCAAGTGCCGGAAAAAAAGGAAAAAAAAAACTACAACTAAAAGACAATAATGTGGAAGGCAGCTCTAGAACTAGAGCTAGGTCTTAGTTCTTAATTTTGATAACGAAAATGAAACCTCTAGAAAAGGTATTTAAACAGTCAGGTAATTAACTTGCCATGAATTTTGACAATACACATAGTGAGAAAATATAGTGTGTTTACTTGGCCCAAAATAAGTGTCATGCGGAAATTGAATCTTAAAAAAGTAACAATTACTCAACTGGGTAATTTAATCTACATTAATCTCACCTCAATCCCAAGTATGTCATCAACTCCGTACATGTAGTTCAAGCCATATACCAGCTCTCGAATCACTGTATTGATCCCCGGACATAAACCCCCACATGTCACTATGCAAGCACGCACTTCTTCTGACTTGAAATAAACCTAACATTAGACAAACCCCTTATCAGCTTTATTTGTGATCCCACTACAGATATGAAAGGAGAAAATACCTTTTCTCGAGGACCTGCACGCCGAAAATGTACTCCTCTCGGACTATCTTTTTGAACGACAATCTGGAGGTAGTTTCATATTAACTTGGTAACTATCACAAAAAAGTTGGAAATGTAAACATGAAATATCGGTAGTTTTAGAGTAAAAATAGGGGTGTTAATTGGTCCGGTCCGGGGGGTGATAGACCAAAATTTTCGGTTTCAGTCCATCATTTTGCCCTAACCGGACTGGACTGGACTGGACAGGTAGCTATCTGTCAAGTCGGTCCGTTCAATCTAACCCAATTATTTTATTATTTTGTTTCATCTTTTTTTTTTCAAATAAATTAATAAAAATATTATTTAAATTAATAAATTAAAATTAAGTGAATTATTAATGTGGATTATATAACTAACTCATTAAAAAAATATTTACTATAATTATATTTATGATGTTAATAGTTACTACTTACTAACTTAGACTTTACTCTTTAGTATGCATACATTTTATATATGGTTAATGAATACTAAATAATTTCATTGTACATAGATTATTCATGCTTGCTTGCAACTTCCGTATTTAAAAGAAAATTTACCTATTTATTTTAATTAAGTGTAAATAATAGAGTATGTATCAATGTATGACGTATTAACTATATACATATAATGACATAATTTTATTATTAATTGATAGTATATATTATTTTATATTTTATATAGTAAACAATAAAAAATTATATAAAAATTACATCATTAACTTATATAATTACAATATAAAAATAATATATTAAATTATTAAAAATATTTTAAAAATATATATAGGAGTTCGGTCCGGTCCAAAATTTATAGACCCTGGACCAGACCGAATTTTTTCGATCCACAGTTTGTGTGACCAAGACTGATTGGTCTCAACTTAGGTCAGGTCGGTTTTTTGGGTCCGGACCGAACTCCTTACACCCCTAAGTACTATTTCTATCATTCACCCTTTTCTTTTGTATGAGAAAATGCGGCGCTTACATTTTCTGAGACTGCATCTTCAGGGGTTACAAAAGTTTGCCTGAAAAAACAAAAAAAATCGTAACGTATAAAGGCCAAAGAACAAAGAGGATCATTAACTTAAACCGTAACACAAAGTAGCAGAAAACTCCATGTAGAAGTAAAATTACCTGACGATCGCATAAGCTTTGCTGTTTTGCAATGGATTCGGATAGGACTTGAAAGATATAAATTACATAGCTTGAATCAGAAATATATAAACAAATATATCTTTATTAAAGTTGGAAAGAAATAACGAACAACGGAATCTAAGAGGCAGACGAAAATAAGAATATAAATCACGTATTACACAAACCTTTTTTTTTTAAAGAACATTAAAATACACATAAAATTCAGATTAGGTAAAACAAAAGAAAATGAATAAAAAGAAGAAGAAGAAGCCCCGCTATTAAAAAAAAAATTGAGAATTATGGCAGAGAGTTACCAGCAAACCGGGGAGGAAATCGGTCAAGTGAGGGACGTCTTCGAGAACAAAGCCGTCGCCAGCAGTTCCATTGGAGGATTGAGCCCTGATGCGACAGTTTTGGCGCGAAATCAGCGGGTTCCGGAAGAAGTTCCTGGATTTCTTGGAATTGAAGTTGGGGAGATTTGGGCGTGGCGGGGAGGCGTGAGATTTGAAGGGAATGGAAGATGGATAAAGTAGAAGATCCATCGACAACCCAAGAGAGAATTGATCGTAGCGATAGCTTGAACACCGAAAGCAGGGAAGAAGGGGTCGTTATAATATGGTTGGATTCCAGTCAAGACTCGAGTGCGCTGATAGACTTGACTCGTCTAAACTGGTTTTTTTGTGCTTCTCCTTTATTTTTACCGTTGGTAACCGACCCCTGTACATTTTTCTGATCCGCGGGAGATGCGTTTTGCTGGGCAATCTGAATCGGATTTGAATCCAAGATCTTGAAATTGGAGTTCTAAGATCTCAAGAACAAGAAATAATTACAAATCCTATAATATCCGTTTCCGCTTTTATTCCTATGATCTTTTTGAGTCTTTATTGGTATAAGTGGTTTGGCGTTCCACGTTGACATGATTTTTTTAATTAAAAAAAGAAAATTTTTAAGAGAAGAAAAAATGTCTTATGTCTCGTAAAAATAATTTACGTCTTCAATTCGTATCATTTTATTAAATAAATGGATTGCATGTCAATATTGATGTGTTGTTTGGTGTACAAACTTGCTTACAAGATGCTTTTTCCTTTTTTTTATATAAGCACTATTGAATTATTGTTACAAATTTTATATAAGCGCTATTATTAAAAAGTTATATCATATTTGTTTATAAATAAATTTAAAAAACATGTTTTTTTTAAGATAAAAATGGCATAAAAGGTCACTTAACATTTTAAGAAGAATATTATGCATCAGCCACTATTCATTCTTACAGCCTACATTTATAATTTTTTCACAAGGTATAAGGATGATTTTTCATAGAGTGTGATGTTTTTTATTAGGTGTGGGGTGATGAATAATAGTTGATGAAAAGAATTTTTCATTTTTTAAAAATCCTTTACGACTGGATTACTACCCAACTATTTTTTTTTTTTTTTCATTTTGCCATTTGAATCTAGATTAAAAATCTCATAACATAACCTTATTGCATAATCTATAAGAAAATAAATCCAATCAACCAACTAATCATGTAATTTAATTAAAAATAAATTTAATTTTATAAAAATTAACTGAAAGAGCAAAAGAAGATTAATTTATAAAATTGAATTTATTTTTAATTAAATTATATAATTACATTAGTTGATTGAATTTATTTTCTTCTAAATTATACAAGAAGCTCATATTTTGAGATTTGTAATTCGGATTCAAAGAAAAAAAAATAGTAAAAGAACAGTCAAAAAGTGCAAGGGCATCATTACCCTTTTTTAAACATACTTTTTAATTTTTTGTATATTAAAAAATACTTTAATATGTACAAACCAAACAAACTAATTTTATTATTAAAATATATGATTATTTAAACACTTTAAACCTGCTAACACAACCTGAACAGAACTAAAGTTTGTTTCAGACCATTCTAATTGGCATGCACAACTATTGTTAATGATGGGCTTTTATGAACATGACTGCGAGAGAGATCAAGCTGATGAATGAGTATCCAGCCGTTCATTCCACAACTCTGATATCTATATTGATTTCGTAATGGCGATAATATGCCTGAATAATTTTGGGAGTCAAATTCCTTTTGCATTCATATATGGAGACAAGAAGGATTCAAATTCAATCAACTCATGTATTTACCCTCATAATTAATTCAAATTCAGACCTTGCTCCAACATTAATTGAGCAAGTTAGATCCAATCTACTTCCCTTCAAGTCTGTTTGATACCCTACAAAATAATGGGCATATGTAATTATGTATCCCCACAAGCATGGGAACAACAGTTACTGCAAGTGTTAGAATATAATCGACCAATAAACATATGTTTATACAATGTACCGTTTGTGTTTATTGGGAGCGTCTGTACAAATACATTGCAAGGATACCAAGAAAACAAAATTTCTTTAACTGCTTGCATAGTCACAATTTATGCGAGACCATGCCGTGTGTTGAGAGAATCAATTCCTTCAACCTACAACCAATGGAACTTCAGGAAAAAATCAAAATCAAAATTAGTGTGACAGAAATTTGTGATTCTTGGCAACACATCTCCTGTAGGCTGTAGCTTACCTTAAGGAAGCTTGCAGCCCTGTCTGTGGTGTGTATACATCTAGGAATCCGGCTTCTAGGTGAGAAAATGATCGATCATATGCTGTATAACATCTGCACCTTCTATATGCATACTTTGGTCTTTGACCTGTAAAATGCAAAGGGTGGGAATTTGATCCTTTAGAAGGATGACAGTATGTTACGGTTCTTTATGAAGTTTTCAGTGAAACCTCATTGATTCATAAACACCTCATCATGTGTGTGTGTGAGACCTTGTTGCAAAATCAGTCCATCAAGAAGTAACAATAATATCAAAACAGCAGAACATTTGTTAGGAGCACCGATGGAAAGAATTGGGGGGGTGGGGGATACATGTACATGAACTCAGGATTAAATTCCCAATGCTTCAAAAGAACTCACACCTTGGTTGCATTAGAATTATATAAACCAGTTGAAATGAACAGTTTTGTTGTCAAATATTGTTGTAGCTGATCGCATCCAAGAAAAAGAGCAGTTTCAACTTTCCTAAAGTATGTCATCATTCTCAATTAAAACAGATGAAGCCTTCTAATAAAGTGACCTTTTCTTAGGAGGATAAATATTAAATACTCCTGTTCAGAAACCCCAGTGAAGCCTAGTAATTCAATAACCAAAGCCAGTTTCTAAAATAAAGTATACACTGATAATCTCAGCAGCATCAACTGGAGAACTGTTTATGGTATGAAACAGCCAGCTTATGCACACAAGCAGTCCAAAACAAGTAGCATAGAAATATATGATGGTGGAATAAAGTTCTTTTAAGAAGTAGCAAGTAATCCAGTTGAGTAATTTAGAGGACAAATCAGGGAAAAGCTTGCCAATTGTAGAAATTATATTGCTGCATATAAAAAACTAACACCATTAAAAATGAAAATACACAGTAAATACACAACTCAAAAGCCTACAGAAAAATGCGAACAGACATACCTAGACATTCACACATACCCACATAAACTGAATATGCTCACGGTCTGTGTTTGTTTGGGTGCATGCGCACTGAAGAGAGAGAGAGAGAGAGAGAGAGCTACCTGAATAACACTATGAGCAGCAAACCTCTGTCTGCAGCTGTGAAAGCTAACATCTACTTTGTCCCATGAAACACGAGATAGGCCGGTCACCAGTTCCTCTGCACAATGTAAGACTGAGAAAACACTGAAAGAAACTGATAGCATCCAACAGAGTGAAATGAGGAAACAATGTTTTTTTTTTTTTTAATGTCGGGGAACCTCTCCAAGGCAGGGTCCTTCGGACCCACCCCTGCAGAGTAAACCCCGGTCCCATACACCGCACTCTTGGAAGTTTCCCTACACAGAATTGGTTAAATCGCTGGCTTTTTACTAGGAGGTGTGGCCTCAAATGATTGTTTGCACCCATAAGGTGTTGAACCTTGGACCTTGAAGGGACTAATACCCCAAGACCAAGGCCTTCACCACTTGGGCCAACCCCTTGGGGTTGAGGAAACAATGTTGTAACCAGAAAAAGGAGCAAACACCTTAGCCTTGTACAACCTAATGTGTTTTCATGCATAAAATGGGGTAATCTCCCCTCCCCCCATGACCCCCATGAAACAGAATCATAGTAGCAACTTTTCTAAATTAAACTAGCATCAGATCCAAACACATGCATCAGGTTTTGGGTAGTGGGTAGTCCACAAATTTACAGAAGTACACAATCTTAATTCTTAGATCCGGACTACATTTAGTGACTGACCAGGGTTAATGCACTGTAACACATATATAAATATCCGTGAAGTCCAGTAGGAAATGAAGCTCCAATATTTATACATGGAGAAGGTGTACATTATCACATGAGAGGGTAAAGAAATAGATTTTGTGTAGTTATACCTTCAGCTGTAAAGGTTTTTAAATAATCACAACAGACATTCTTCATTTTATTCTGAGGACCATATAAGTTGTTCAACATGTGTTTGCACTCACTCTATCCAATATTTTTTTATTGGCACTGGGTGCCTAGGACAAAGTCCCGACTAATCCTGGGGGTGCACAAGCTCACAACACCGTATCCAATACTCTGAATCTCACTGATGCCCCCATGAACATAGACCTTGGCTGTCCAACTATTAAGCCAAAGATGAAGGTGCCCAAACAACACCATATTTTCTCATCAAAATTCAATGCGCAATATACAAGACAAAGTAGTCTTTAGAAATTCAAAAATTAAATTATATCAAAGAGTCTCATTAAATTTAATACTTACACTAGGGTTTCAATGCATGATTCAGCATAAAAGTTTCACTGCTACTTTTCAGCTTTGTCAAAAAGATCCTAACTTAAAATTAAGTTATCTGCACATTTATAACTTGCTAAAAACACAAGATATAAGAAAATAAAAGGTCGTATTCAACAAGATGCAAAAAGTTATCAACAGAAATAATAGTCAATAGCACATGATCGGTTGAAAAGCAAGCCTATTAACAAACCTAGTGATCTAGTTACTAAAATGAATTTAGTATAGAGAACAAGAACAGGAACTTTTTCCCAGAGTGAAGTCACGAACCTTCAAGCTTGTCAGAGCCACCATCTTCAATTGAAGTAGGCTCACACTGCTCATCATCATAAGCCTTGCAGTGTTCTTCATATACAACATGCGGATATTTTTCATTAAGAGTATCCTCCCACTGATAACCAAAAAATGGCTAAGTTATTAAATTACAATCAGAGTATATAGCGTCTAGCCACAAAAACAAATTCAAATAGATAGCAATACCTTTGGAAGATCACTATTACGCCTAATACATGATGTTCTCCAGCCCACAATATCTTAACAATGTTTCATAATGGAAAACAATGAAGATAAATAGACAATGTTTATTTCAAGAAAGTCCATGTTAGCTTAGAGGGGAAAGTACTTGTGACGGTGAAAACAGGATACGGTCATAGCCCACATTTGAATAAGCAACCCGATGCCTGAATGCACGCAATGCAGACCTGCATGATAAGTTTGTTTTTTGTCCTATTAAGTACATACTTAGATCAACTGATGGGGCATCTCATTAAACTTGGTATCATTCAAGATATCAGTATAATAAAATGGATGCAAGTAGCATACATGAAATAACAGTCACCATAATCTTCTATCATGCATTTAAGCAACGGAGGCTTTCCTTCATCATCATCATTCATAAAAAGATGTCGACCCGTTCTCCTAAATATCAAATGAATAACAAAACTTGCAAGTTTCTCAATAGCAGGTACACCGAAAAGAAATGGTACCTGCAAAAGTCAGTTCTTTAAATGACAATAAATTGGCCAAATCAATCTCAGAGAATAAAAATTGAAAATAAGGAATATCAACACAGCTGTAACAGAATCCAACAAAAAAATGGATGCTCCCACTCACAACCCAATTATTGTAAAATCTTGTGCGTATGCTGCCAAGTGGGTCGTATTTACATCTTTTGTGCTTGGGTAATGCCTTTATTGGGCTTTTTTATAAAGACTTCAACTTATATAAAAAAAGAAAGCATTATTGAAGATGTGTAGTTAATTAAAACTTCACTGAAAGCTCCACTACTTTAGTTTCCTTTAATTCTATGTAGAAAAAAAGAACTAACATTTATACCATATATGATCCTTTCCCTGACACTTCTAAAACATGAACATCAAAACCCCAATAATGGCAAAAAAATAATAATAAATAAAAAACACAAAGACATGCACACTTGTACACCAACACCAAAAACAAGAAAGTAAAAAACTTTCCTCCATGTAGAGCTTCCATTTTGTTCATGGGCTCCATGGTCCATGAAATCTGCCTGGGAAAGTCAAATTAATTACCCAAAGTAATGTTGAAACATATCCAATCTAGCTTCAAAAGTCGATGAATTTCTTGTCATAAACAAGAAAGTAGTCATTCTTAGAGCTCTTTCCCACGGAATGCTCCTTTAAATTTTAAGATATAGTACATAAAAATGAAAAAACCCAAAAGTGGATATAAGCCACAACCATGCAATCCATAACCCCAGCCCAAAAAAAATAGAACCCACAACCTGCCTCACCAATCTTTAGAAAGACAAGCCTATTTTTTACTTTTCAAGAATGAACTTAAAACCACGAATATGTCAAAAGGAAACATATCCAGGGTAACATTAAAGGTCAATCCCCCCAGTCCCCAAACAAGTCCACAATTACAATTGAAATTAACTGCGTATTGAAAATGGACTACCACTTAAGGTTTGATAGCATATCGTAGTTCAGTCCATGCCTAGCCGAGGAGCTAATGACTTTTGAAGTTACAAAAATTTCTCAGCTGGAGAGCAAGGGTGTGAATCTGCTGATTTCTTTGTAAAATTATATGATACGAAGATCGATCAGAATAGGGAGGATAGGCTGCAGTGGGTGCATGATTATAATATCAGATTCTCGGTGAGATCTTTCTACACAGTCTTAAATAGTCATGGTGATAAAGTATACCCCTGGAAATGTATCTGGAGAGCAAGGGTGCCTAGTAAAGTTGCATTTTTTTGTTGGCTGGTGTCTCTTGAGAAAATATTAAAGACGGATAATTTGAGGAAAATGTTAGTTCTTTTTTTCTACATAGAATGTTATTTGTAATTGACTGGTGTTTTATGTGTAAAAAAGATGGCGAATCTGTTAACCATCTTTCCCTTCATTGTGAGGTGGTGATGAAGCTGTGGAACAAGATTTTTGCAAGGGTAGGCATTGCTTGGGTGATGCATTTGCGTGTGGTGGACTTTTTGGCTAGCTGGCAAGGTTCAGTGGGATGTGGAGGCAATGCAGCAGTGTGGAGGATGATACCCTTGTGTTTGTTTTGGTGTTTATGGTTAGAGAGAAATGGGAGGTGTTTTGAAGATTGCGAATGAACTATGGGGGAATTCAGGGGTTTTTACTTTAGCACTATAAGTTTTTGGGTAAAGAACCTAGTAAGGGATCAGAATATTTGTAATGTTTTGCCTTAGTTCTATTTTGCTATAGCTTGTATCTAGGTGACTCACTTGTATACATCCTGTGTATTTGGACTATGTCTATTTACTTGGAATAAATTCTATTATTACCTATCAAAATAAATTTCCCAGCTTGTCTGTGTAAAAAAAAATCTCAACTTTCTCATTGATAAAAATTGACAACTTGAACAGTTTAAAAAAAAACCCATCATCCAGTGATCCAACTTTTCTAAACTATCAAAGGGAACCCCACCAAAACAAAACAAGGAATTATGCAACCTCCACAAATACTTCCCCAGGCAGATTAGTGAAACTATAATTTCCACATCCCACCCCCAAGTTGGGATAGCACTTCCATAACAACAAATCTTATTTCCTGATAATAGAAACTTTTGAACAATTAACTTCAACGAATTTAAAAATCATAACGAACACATTTCTTACCAAATACAAACGGAAATGGTACCTGCTTATGACCCCTTGAACCAAGATGAGGTGTAGCAGATGTGATGAAATTCATAGCCTCCAAGCCGCCTATTGTACCCCTTGAATCCTCTTCAGATCTATTAGAAGATGAATCCTCCAGATTTTCCCTCTTAGGTGGTCTATACAATCTCCCAATAGCATATCTTGCCACAAGTCCTCCCACAGAATGTGCCACAAAGGAGATCTTACGTAGATTTGGCTTTCTTCGGATGACGTCAATGACCTAGAAATGAAATGTTCTGTTAATGATGACATAATACATAGTCAAAGCTTGTTGTCGGCTAAGTAAGCATACATTGTTAATTTCAAAATATCAGGTAGAACCATTCTATATCTGTAATTCTAACGACACTACCAACCTCCTCAGCTAATCGCTCTCCCATCACATCCACACCGTCTAGAGTCAATTTAGACACATTTCGTTCACTGCCTGAAAAAACAAAGTTAACCAACTTAAGTAAAATATGAGCAAACATTTTTCAAGGCTGCAAGACATCTCAAAAAGCAAATCACTTAAAATATCAATATTCTATTAATTTCATATGCATCAAGACAGTTCTGACTATCAGAATCAATAAAGGGGCATGAAAAACCAAAAAGATCAAACTTTTGACAAGTCAAACAATTTGAAGCGCTACATTAAGACCCAGTCCCATATTAATCAGAACAATACTAAATTTAAAAGCCAATTCAGCAAGCCTCAAGAATAGTCCAAGGACAAGAGAGTATCCGTGTCTGAACATGACCAATTTTGGTAAACAGCAGTCCATGCTATTGCCTTTAGAACAATCTGATTACTAGCACCAATTACATATCTAATGATTGCGAGTGACATGTTACTGAAATTCCATAATGCAAAAAGATGATAAAGACAAAATAAGAACGTAAAATGGAGGAAAATGCACTTTTTCTAGGAAACAAGAGGGTGCGATAGGATATGAGACTTTGAGAGCCAAAGAGACAGCGGGGACTAAGCAATCTAGCATGCTGAACACCAAAATTTGGGAGGCGTAGGGAGGCAGGAGAGAGGAGGCACTAGGACTCGGAACTCTAGTATGCTGAAAAAATTACTATTATAACTTTTCTATTACTCCTCCATTTCAATTAGAAGCATGATACGAAAATACTTTTCAACTAAAACCACGAAATGCTATACAAGAGGACGGAACTGATCTTTTTTCTTCAAATTGAAAGCATTATATATATATAAAAAAAAATATTGCTTACAATGAACAAACACTTTATCAGGGAGCACTTTAACAAACTGCTCTGCTGCAAACTTCCAATCTGTGGCACTTCACAAAAAAATATAAAACCCCTATCAGCAATCAACAAAACTGAGAGTTCCCAAATGAGAAGTGCATTTTTGTATAAGAAAAAATAAGAAGAAACAGAAAGTAAATGAATTCCAATTCAAGGAATCTACGCTACATGATTTTCTTCCTCTGATTTATTAACCAGCACCTAAAGAAAGAGTAGAATGAGTATTCAATGGTTCTCTTCATAAAACTTGAACACAAATATGTATTCCAGTCAAATACTTGAGAATATGGTCATCAAGCACTTATAAAAAAAATAAAGTCATCAAGTTCATTTACTCCCAATGTTTTTCTATATTCTTTTCTGAGTTTCCTCTTTCCATGCATTTTTTGACAAACAACCAGATTTATAATTCAAAGAGCAAGTCACTTTATACAGTTGTGCGGGGTCAGATTCGGGTGTGCATTTAAATCATCAACCCTAGTAACACAACCCAAACCGACGGGTTTGGTTTTGTTTTTTCTTGGGTCAACAAGTTGGTTTGGCTTTTTGGATTTTCAGGAACCAACAAAACTGAAATTTAGATTGTATATGTTATATATTTAAAATATCTTTTTTTTGATCGGTAAACAAACTTTTTATTGGTTATATATTTAAAATATCAATACTTGTTTTTTCTTTCTCATTTATTAATAATCTAATAAGAACAATGCTTTTTCAGTTTAAAGGATTAAAGATGTAAATAAATTATTAAAACAATATGATTGAAGGGCCATAGGAATAATTTTTTTGCTCAAAATAATCGACATTGTCACTTCCCTAATCGACAGACAAGACCATTTCATACCAACCACTAGCAGGTATGGTTTGATTTTCTTACTTCAGTGTGATCATTTCGATTCAGTACATCTCCAAACCGATGATGGTGATTCGGTTCAGTTCCCGACCATGTATAACTCGAGACTAAAAAAGTATTATAAAAAGAGCCAAATTGTTTACAAAATGATTGTCAAGAAAAAAAGAAAAAGCCAAAAACTTCAACTATTACGCAAACTTCTTTAGATTGTTAACGCATGTTCTAAATTATCAACTTGCTCCGAGAATAATGACGAAAACTTCACGCATTGCATAAGTCAAAATTGAAATCCCCTTCCAAAATGGACAAAATCAAAGAATATACGTTGAAGTATCCAAAAATGACACGCAAAGTACATGTTTGATACTTTTATATATATAAAAAATTATCGAAAAATAACACGCAAAATAATACACAAAACATATATTTAGAAAAGTTAACTTTGAAATTCGAAGTTATAATTTAAAAATAAAAATAGAAACATAACAAATCTTCTCAAGTTCTGAGATTATTGGTTTCCAAACAGTAACGGAATCAAGTTCCAACATCAAAGGAAAAAATAGAAACAAAAGTGAAGAGGAAAAGACGGACCATTCACCATAAAGACTCCAAAAATGTTTAAACGAATGAAAAAATAATTAAGCTACCATCGAGCATAACCCCGTGCAATTCCAACTCCTTAAAATGATACAAAAAAATCAAAAATAGAAAGAATCTGACCTGCCGAGGATTCCATTAACCATGACAACGAGATGATCGGCGGAAGAAGAATCAGAGTCCTTACAGCTCCACAATTCGCGGCCTCCATTTACCGATTCCGAGGAGCACACTCCGTTCTCTACGGCGCCGTTTTCCATTGTAGAATCCACCGCTCAGCAAACCTCAGCTAAAGTGCATTGACCGAGATAAATTAAAGAACCGATAGGGAATCGGCGATCGAACGAGGTGAATACAGGAGCCGTGTGGGGGCGGATGGATATTCTCAGGAAAATCAGTGGGAGAAAGGGCGAGAAACGAGATGGCTGTGAAAGGTAGGTGGGTGGGAACTGCAAAGGAAAAAATGAAAGAGACGGAGGCCTGGAGCGAAGGAAACCATAGCGGGAGGGCCTATAAAAAGTCTATATTTTATGGGGACGTGGTACGTCTACCGCTCCTACCGTTAGGCAAATTGAGTTTTTTTTTGTTTTTTTTTATATGTAGTTTTTAATATTTTTAAATTTTTTTAAAAAAATAAAAATAGTATAATATTATTAAAAAATAATTTTTTAATCATTAAATAAAAATAAATAATAAATCACAACAATAAAATAAAGCCATAAATAAAGCGTAGCATTTTTCATAAAAATATATAAATAATTACCACGTGGCGAGAGGTTAAGGAACTGAACTTTAGGTGAGGGCTGGGCGCTTTGAATTATACCAGACGGTGCTGTGCTGTGCTGTACTTGGGACTTGGGAGTGGTTAATTAGTTGGCCACCACGTCACCGACTATTCGACGTATTAATTATTTCAAAAAAAAAACATTCACAATCTCTTATTATTTAACTATATTTTACACATTATATTTTTTTATCAAATATTTATTATATAAATAATAAATAAATATTTTGAAATATTTTAAAAAGAATAAACTCAAAAAAAAAATTTAAAATATTTAAAAATTTTAAAAAATATAAAATATAGAGTGTGATAGAAATTGTATAACAAATCCCTTATTTCAAATTTATTTGATTTGTTTTGATTTGTTGATTTATGTTTTTTACTTCGCCCGATTTCTGTAACAAAGATTCTATTCTCATGTTATTTCAATATATAAATATTATAAATTTTTTTAAATTTTAAATTTTTTTATCTAATTATTCTAATTTTTTCAAGTCTCGAAATAAAATATAAAAAATAATAATTCAATTTTTTCAAATTCAAAAATAAAAATTATATTACAACAATATTTTAATTTTATAATATTTTTATTCAACTTTTTCTTTCTTTTTTCTTAAAATCCCATGAAAATCTTAATTCAAATAATTTTACTGTTATTCATGAACTAATTCATTACTATTCAAAAAATCATTTCATTTTATCTCGTTATGGAATTAAGTGGCAATATACTTTCAGATTGATGGATATCCTTTTATAATTTTTAAGGGGACTTCACAATTATACAGGATATATAAAGGTAGGGATGTATTTTGATTTCATCTCATTTCATTATATCATATTATTTTTTCAAATATTACTAAAATACAAATACTTTTAAACTAATTATTATATATTTTTTAAATTTTTTCAAATCCCAAAATAAAAATAATATTAAAATTTATATTATAACAACATTCTAACCATATAATATTTTTTATTCACCTTTTCTCTAATTTTCAAAACTTTATAAAACATTAACTCAAACTATTTTACTACTATTCACAAACTATCTTACTATTAGTCACAAAATTTTCATCTCATCTTATTTTGTAAACATCTATTTATTCTATTTTAATCTGATTTATAAAATATATTATTCACATATTAAGATTTAATTAATAATAATTAAATATTGAATATTATATTTCAAATCAACCGATTCGATCTAAAGTATTTTATTCTCAATTTGTCATTTTTGTGAATATCAAAGATGGACACGGATCAAATATGTAAATACTGAGAATAGTTGTGCAGGATTGCATGAATTCAACCCATACAAATAAAAGTAAACATTTATTTGATGCTAAATCCGGATAGGCATCAAATCAAAACATGTGATCGGTCACAAATGCTAAACATATATATATTATATTCTGTCAAATAAAAATGAAAGCATGTTGCCTAACTCTTATAACCAATTCGCGTTTCTTGTGACATTTTTCTCCCTAAAGAATGCTCTAAAAGTTTTGTTATTCATAATTCTCATATATTATATATTATATTTATTTTTTATTTTTTAAATTTATTGTTTTATTCTTCATCAATTAATTAAATTATTTTACTCATTGTCTATATATCACGTATTTAATAAAAAAAATAAAAAATTATAGATAATGTATGGTTTAAAAATAAGGAGTAAAGTTTTTATTTGAAAGGATGCTTTGTAGTCATTTCAATAGATAAACCTAAAGCTAAAGTAGTACAAAAATATTATAATTAAAAAAATGGTAGTTATAATGTTTTATATTCTATTCAATCCTCTTACAACTCGTAAACAATAATGTCTTGTGCATTGGTCGGACGCACATAATTACTTAAAAAACGAAAGAAGACTCCTGGACCCACGAGTGTGTATTATTTTATTTTAGCTTTTAGTTTTTCCATATTAATTACAGAATCTTGAGACTGTAGCATGGCTCATAAGCTCTTATCAAAACCTAATTGAAAGCCGACCAACCGATTAAATTCATAAAAAACTAGCCATTCACGCCGGAGAACTTCTATATATATAAAAAAATTATACAAAGTAAATTTATAAATCGGTGTAATTTTATGAAATTTATTAGATTTATTTTATAATAAAAATAATTTTATAATATAGTATACTATATTAAACTACATCAATTCATAAATTTATTTTTATGTAATTATTTTATAATTAAAATATTTTCCTTAACGCTGATGCTAATATAGGGAACAATATTCTTCACCCTGTATAACATTTTGGTCCAAAGAAATAATTTATTGCAGATATTATCTCCATCCATACGATCATAACTATAGAAGGATGACTTTTCAAGCACATCGGGAGAAACAAATTAAATTTTCAACAAAAATTGTGGTCGTCATTTCAATTACGTACAGCCTAGCAATATGCCTCCTTTTTTTTCTTTCAGAAACGTAGGAATAGAGGCGGCGGCCGGCCCATGATCAAATTTCCCATTTCTAACCAATAATTGAACCTTCACCGGAAAAACAAAGTGGTGCATGCATTACTATGCTCACAAAATTTTGTACATCGGGGGTTTCATAATTGAATGGATAATGCAGTTACCGGCCGGAAAACGACAGCGTGAGCATGCATTACCATGCTCACAAAATTTTGTACATCGGGGGTTTCATAATTGAATGGATAATGCAGTTACCGGCCGGAAAACGACAGCGTGAGATGCAGACACTTCAGAATATGTAGAGTCCATATTCCCATAATTATTGACCTAATTTTTTGTCACTTGGTTCGTGGTGTTATCCACTTATAATGTATAGTACAGCATCAGCTTAGGCCCCAACTAGAACTGGACCCGCTTGATCATTGCCACGTGTCTGATATCTCTAGTAATGGGACTGACACACAGTTTAGTTCTCTTGGTACAGCAGAGAGCTTGGGCGTGTCAAATGATGCGATGGACTATAGACTAGATTTAAGGAATTAGAGTGGATTTTTTACCTTAGGACAAAAAAAAGACATTATTATAAATTGTAGCATCCCAAATTGTACATCGTTTGGCCATTTCATCAGTGTAAAATTGTACATGTCAATCCAGGTTGTATAAATCCTCGAAGAGCCACATCCCGAGTCTAACAGACTTGGGAGTAGAAGAAAGATTTTGTTTGGATGGTAAGAGTAGATGTGTGAATAGTAGTTAAATAGTTTGTTATTTGTAGTGAAATAATAGTAAATAAATTGTAAATAAAAATAAAATAGTCTGAGAATATCTGAGATCAGTTATATTACTCTTAAGGATAAATTGCCAGAGAGAGTGGCAATGTGCTAATGATACCAAACATAAAGATCCAACAGATAAAGATCCGATATATAATACAGGGATGGTTACAGTACTCCCGACAAAGTGTGTCATTATACTCCCAATTACATAACAACAAATACATCTACACTCCCATCAACCCAACAAGAAGAAAGGAACCACTAGTCGAAGTAAAGTCATGGCAGCAACTACAAGACTGTCAGTATGTTTCCTAACTACCAAACATAGAAAGCCTCCAAACTAGGTATGTTAGAATGCAGAGAGAGAGAGAGAGATCAGAATAGCTCAACTGATGGAATTCAGAGGAAGAAACAAACCTCACTCGTCTGAACCATATTCATCACTAGATTCTGGCAGTGCAGGCACAGCAGCACAGCAGAATGACTCCTTATCCTTGAGGAGAAGACAGCTACCATCTGAATTCCATTTCAGGTCGGCTATGGTATACTGCTGTAGTGGGACATTCACACAGTAAGCCCCGGAAGGAGTCCACATGTACAAGTGAGGGCTTCCAGTGCAAAGAACGAGTCGTGTGCATGTCGGGTCCCAAGCTGCTGCTCTTACAGGGTCTTTCTGCACTAAGATAGCAGCAAGTTCGAGGTGGCGAATGTCCCATATCCAGAGAGCAGTTGGCATGCTATCATTGCGAGTACAGATATACTGGCTATCGCTGCTCCACGACATAAGACCTGCAACAAAAAACTTGGGCTTAAGCCATATGGTTCATACTGTATATTGAACGTTCATACAGGGCCAACGGATTTACATCACTATTAAACCATATCCAAACTTGATATTCTAGGCAGGAAGTTTCACCAGACAGTTCTGCCTACGAGTTGGTTATATCTTAATACATGTTATAAATAAACAAAGAACTCATTAATCCTTGATGAAAAAATAAAGGACCCATTTATCTGCAGAGAAACTGGTTATCAACATCCCTTCCGGATGGCAGAAAGTACAACCCACCGCCAGCAAGGAATTCCAATGCTACGCCCATTGCTTTTCAGTTGACTGCTTGCCACGCTAGATGTTTCAACGGGTCAGCCACTTATTATCTTGTTGGACAACCAGTCAGCCACTGTCTATTTTGGTTATCTGGGTTTGATCCCCAGGCTATCGAGACTGTTTGCTCAAGTTCTGTAGTGCAATAATGTGCTTTTCATACAAAAACCTCAAAATTGAATCCCAGAATCTGGAACCCCAAAACTCTGAAAGTTCATCACTAACAACCATAGGTCCAAAGAATCTTCCAATGTCAACTTTCACTAAAATTGCATATAGGAGCATTCATCTTAATTTACAGATACATATTTTAAATATATTAATGAGACTACTGTTTGAACACAGTCAACCTGATTTACAACACTCTCCTAACACTGTATCCTCAGATTTGATACTACTGCATCAAATGAATATCATAAAAACTGCACTTATTTCAACTATATAATAAACAAGGAAGAAGATGCTTACCAATTCCTTGTTTAGGGTTGGGTTTGTCTGCAGGAGGCTTCTGGAAAGGCAAAGTGATGGGCAACTCCATAACCTCGTACCTAACTCTGAAGTGTCCTTCTGAAGCATTGTCTTTAAGACAAAGAAACACGGGGAAAAGGCCTCATCAAATGATTGAAAATTCAATTGTTTATACCAAGTAGCAACTCGTGAATCTATTATGTAGAAACCTAAAGAGGTACAGTATTTGAAAAGTGGGAGAACAATTTAAAACAGAGCAATAAGAGAGATTTTATGATAACAGCCACAGGTAGGAAACATTACTTACATATGTAAATAACATATTTTATTTCTCTTTCAGAACTCAGACACTTGAGGCATTAAAATCAAGTTTAAGCAAATTCATGTCCCTCACAAGCAAAACCCTCTCGAATGCCACAAAACTAAAGATATCACTGTCAATTTTGGTCTGAATGCCCTTTCCATAGGGTTTGTACATTAATATATAGAGTAGAATTTTACATAAGTGCCAGATTTTCTGCCATCTATTCTGGCCAGATTTACTGGCGTGTTTCCTGGTTCCATGTTTCCAGGATTTCATGTTTCCAGGTTTCCTAGCTTTATGACTATTTACAACAGCTAGTGGTATGATTATTTAAATCCTATCTTAGTGACAATCACTTCGTTCAAGCAATGCCCGAATAGGGGGCAGCCAGGGCCTCCCCCCCACTAAAGATCTTTAAACAATAAATTTATAGGTGTGGGCGTCTTTCCTAGTTTTATTGTTTGCTTAATGAAATGGACACCTGCTCTTACTCTCTTGGTGGCAGCTGTACCACTTCTTTACCGGTAGAAGTTAGGAGGTGCATGTATTGATTCTCTTCTATACCATATAGCAATGCTGAAGGCCAATGATACCGAGGGATATATTATTTGGTGCTAGTGATAGTTTTATGGTGTGGGGTGGCTTAAAAAGTGCTGAAAGACTCCAAATGCATTAGCTTTATTTCAGTTATTTGGATGAATATGGAACATATAGCTTTAGGCCATCCATGTTTGCCACGTGTGCCAGATTTGATTACTCCAATTAAACTTGCTGCGTTGCGAACAGAACATTGCCTTCTCAATTTAAAACCATTCACTCCAAGTTTCATGTTCCCCACTGACATTAAGCAATCTTAGGAATGCATTCTCCATGATTCATAGCTGGCCAGCTACAACCAACCTGGCAATTTTTATTTTATTTTAAATTCAAGCATCCAAAGAGGAGCATTGAAAGGAAGCCTAGACAATTGTATATCGGATTTTGGGGATTAATACAAATGTCCTTTAGTTTTTGATTTGAGCCTATAAAACATGTTGTTAATTCTGTTTCAGTGTACAATTTTTTTATTAAAAAGTTGTGCAACTCTTTTATTCAGAACAGATTGCGAATTAAGGAGATGATGAAATAAGAGGCCACAGGCATAGAAATGAATAGCGGTGTAACTTTTGAGAAAACGAATTTCATGCTTACCATGATTATTGTGTATAAAATCGTCACTCAAACACAAGTCAGACATATCAAGTAGCAATGGTTCATCTACCTCCTGCAATTTTATGAGACAAGGTGAGATAGGTACAAAATATCGACCATCACTGGTTTTGGCAGCATAGGAGGGAATGAAAAAAAAAATACCTTGAACACAGCCGCAGCACAAGGACCACGAACGGTAGACAAGTGCATAAATTCAGCAAAAGTTTTCCAAGTTAGGTGATTTAAAACCCGCAACATCTGGTCGTAACTACCCACTGCTAGAAATTGGCCACAAGGAGACCATGAAACACTTTTTACACCCAGTCCACTTTCGTATGCTTGATACTTAAATAGGCATCTCCCATCTGGAGAGTAAATTAGAACCTGTATCAAACAAAACCAACCATAAGCTATTGACATTTCAGCAAGAATAGTTGCAAATAAAAACAATAGCACAGGCAAAATAAAAAAACATCTTAATGCATTAATTAGCCATAAAATAGGAGATACTTGAGTATTGGTAGCATAGATGCACTCCCAGGCACCTATGGGACAAGTTTTATTTGCTAAATAGTTGCAAAAAGATGTTCAAAGTTTTAACAATTTAGTAGCCTGGCATTTGTATTTAAAATGAATAACTACGTCCAACCAATGTCAATCAGTATATTCAAACTTTAGCTACAGAACCCATAGAATATAAATTGTGAAAAAAGTGGTCGCTATACATTAAAAATAAAGCAATTAAAAAGACAGCAGATTACCTTATATCAATCAATATCAATCATTACCTTATATTCAAGAGGCGAATCCCAGATAACTACAGCACTATCATCTGGTGACCATTCAATATCAGCCAAGTCCAACGTGTCAACAGAAAAAACACCCATTATCTCCCATGAATTACAAGACAGCAGATTCACATAGTCCTTGCAATCACGCCGTGTGCAAATTGCCGCAAATTTACCATCTTGGGTGAAAGAAACACCCTTGGAAGCATGCTTCGGCCATTGCACATGCACACATGCTGTGTTCACTAGTGACCAAACTGTTAACCGCAGTTGAAAATCTGAAGTTGTAAGTATGTGCCGGCTATCTGGGCTCCACCTAGCATAAGCAATACCAGCAGGGCCGTCATCTATCTTGCATGTCCATTCAGGTTGGGTCAATGACCATGCCTGTATCATTGGTCTTTTATAGAGACCACAAAGAATGTATTCAGAATCAAGAGCCCATTCAATATAGCTTATCTTGTCCAAGCATGAAAACAACTGCACAACCTGCATTTGAAATTATAAGATAGATTCATCTCCTAGATACAATTCAAATTTCATTTAGATGCTCAATCAACAAGTCAGGGGAATTCTCGATTGCAATGAACAAGTTCGTAGAAAGCAAAGATTCAGAAGACAGTTCTGAGCATTTGCTATTAATATTCATAATCACTCTCAAGGGGCTTATTTTACTACCACTACAGATTTGTTACACAATGAATTGACTTGTCACTCAAAGTGATGAAAGACTTTTTTTTCCCTTAATCATTACCATTCTCTGCAATGCCTATGACAAAATTATGTGTGCTCCGAAAAACGCATGTGATGATTTGACAATCCAATTAGATAGTTCCAAAAGAGAACCTTTAGTCATGTGCAAATAAGAGACAGAAACTAGACTGAATTCCTTAATGTGTACAAATGAGATACTGAATCAAAGTAGTCTGCTCTTGTTAAGTCTGATGACCTTGGAACTTCCAAACCTTGACCAAGATCACTAAAATAAATCAATTTTAATTCACGATTTTATATAATGGTGGTAGTTCTTAAAACCATTGCTACCGTGATCCTCAGAAATTAAAAAGGCTCTCTAAGTCGGCATCAACAGAAGTACGTTTTAAAGATTAATTACTTTTGTCTTGTATAGCTCGCCACGTGCAAATTTCAATTCTTCAGAAAACTCCCGTTGCACATTTTGTTCACTTATGCAGAGTTATAAACTTATAAGACCATCCCATCGTACTATAGAATTTGAAGTTTTGGAAATACAGAGCTAAGAAGTTCACATCCGATGTCCAACTCCTAAACCAAAACATCGCTTCTAATGATGTAAGATTGCATACTCAGACCCAAATCAGGTTTTAACTCGCTGCATAATGTTAATGCAATTCGTAAAGGGTCATGCAAGTTCAGACTTCGTGCGATTAAAAACTTCATCAGTTCACACGCACAAACTCCATCCTCTTACTCTCTCTTTCTCTTTTTATAGAAGGTAAAAATAGTATCTGGCTAAACCAAGCAGGACTCTGAGCTTAAATTAAGCTGTCAAATACCATATTATCCGAGATCCGCACATCAAAAAATGAATTCATCATCTAAATTTTCACCTACATTGTCCCAGAAACCAAACAGAAAATCGATTTTCATTCATCTTAAAGGGATCGATTATATCTGAAGTCAGCAGCCATATAACCACTATACAGAACACCAATTACATTTATTCAGTGAAAAAGATATGCATATAAACACACCTTAAAGGAGAGAGTGTCCCGGATGACGAGGCGATAATCGACGGCGACGGCTATGAAGCGTGCGTTGGGCGAGAAGCAACAGGGCCCCGTCTGCTTGTAAGCTTCGGTGAACTCCATCTTCTATTAAGTCAGAGGATTGTCGAGTTCATAGATCCAATGCCGAGGGCAAGTACTCAATGTGTGCGATAAAACCTCTAGTCCATGGTTCAGTTAAACACTGCAACTGGAGTACAGAGCGTTTCAGAGGCGAGTGGTAGATCTGTGCGAGGACCGTATCTCTAGGATTCTAATTTCATCTTTTTCCTTGGGAGTGTGATTCCAAATTTGAGAGAGATTCTGCTAAAACAGATTTTTCTTTTTATTTTTACTTTTTTGCTTTCTGAGTGATCTCATAATTCCTTAAGAGATTAGTCTATGCAGATTCATATCTAAAATTATATTTTTTGTATATCCATTTTATCATTTAAATAAAATTTTTATATTGATTTATGCATATTTAAGATAAAATAATTATTTTATTATTATTATTAATTTTTTTCTAAAATCAATTTTTTTATATATATTTTAGAATTAACATTCACTATATATATTTGACATTAATAATACAAATGTAATAATAAAAAATATAATTTTTTTATATATTATATTAAAAATATAATAAAATAAAATATATATATATAATATATTATAATAATAAAATAAATGTATAGGTGAATGTTTGTTGTGTTGTTGAGAGAGGGAGAAGATGAAAAGATTGTGAGAGAGTGGAATGAGAGATAAATAATGATTAGAATATGTTTTATATAATGAATAGTTATTATTCAAATTTGAATAAGAACGGTTCATAGATAGCTATATATATGCATATGCATAAGTCAAATGATTTTAAGATCATATTATGCAAATATGACTTTGCATATACATAAATATATAGACTAATATTAATGCTTTAAGAGGATACTTGTATCAAACTTTCATAGAATTGTAATGATATATGGTACTAGTTTCAATTGAATTAATTAAATTATTTAATACAAATTATAAATATGACTTTCTTTTTATTTTATATATCCCGTGGGAATTGGCCGAATTGGCGTGGAAATGGTTGCTACGAAGATTTCCATTAATGGTTGTTTGGATAGTTAAGGAAATCTAGTATTCTCTTCAATATCTAATTTCTAACGTTATTATTTTCCATTCATTTAAATAATAGAGGTCTCAACTGTGAGTAGGTCTGTTCATCCAGACTGGATTTTTTTTCAACATGATTTTCGGATAACCAAGTTCTGGTTACGGGTTCCGATCTGGAGCAAACTCGAATTGTACTTCCATAGAAAAACTCGTGCACACCTTGTACCCGATTTTTTTTCCCTCGATTTGAATATTTTCATTTTTTTGTTCCCAATACCCTTTTGAATTCAAATGTGAGTTAATATGATTTGTGAACAATTGTAATATTTATGAGTTGAATAATAGTGAAATGAGTTGAGAATCGAGATGGGTTGAAGTGGTTTTTAAATTTAATTTGGAAAATGCACATTATGCCCAATGAATCATCAATTTTATGGTATTTCTTTTTTTTTTACTCTCTTATTCGTAGGAATGTCAAATCGTGTTAACGGGTCGTGTCAAGACATATATATTATACTATATAGGTCAATCTTAATCCGACCCGTTAAGCTTATTGTGTCAAAATCTCAAACCCTAACCCAACCCATTAACATAACAGATCGTGTTGTGTCAACCCGTTTTGACCCGTTTATGTAAATGGTTTGAATAGACCCGAAATTAACCTGTTTGACCTAATTAAGTTTAGCATAATTTTATATAAATATTAAAATCACAGTATTTATAAAAAATATAAAACTAATTACAAATCTAAAATTACAATTCTAAATAAGAAAAATATCGAAATTAAAATTTCAACAATTTTATTTTTAGGTATAAGAGTATAATTGTAATTTTAACTTTCTTAACGGGTCAAAACGGGTTGACCTGTTATCAATCCGTTAAGCAATCATATCTTAACAAGTCAACCTGTTATGACCCGAATCCGTTAAGGCTAAACCCTAACCCGCTTTTATTGTGTCGTGTTCGTATTGGGTTAATGGGTCTTATCACATATTGCCACCCCTACTTCTCAATGTGGTTTTTTATTTGTGGTCAAAGAATATGTAGATTTTGATTTAAAAAACTAAATAAATAGAGTTTGAATACTGCATCAACATTTTTTTCATCAAAAAATATTCATAACATGTAAATTTTGATTAAAATATTAGAAAAACAAAAATAAAAATCGGGTGCAAACCCAGGTTCCAAGTTTTTAAAAACCGGTTTCAATATGGGTTTTAGCCCGAGGTTGACTTTAGCTAACCCAATTAAGGTATAACCTAATTATCGGACAGGAACCTGAATGAACAATACTAACTATGAGATTGTTGCCAACGGCCTG
The DNA here is from genome assembly GCA_029856935.1 of Cyclocarya paliurus. Classification (NCBI taxonomy): domain Eukaryota; kingdom Viridiplantae; phylum Streptophyta; class Magnoliopsida; order Fagales; family Juglandaceae; genus Cyclocarya; species Cyclocarya paliurus. The sequence continues at coordinate 5,184,836 of CM056949.1, read as the reverse complement.
TGGCCTAATGGCACAACACTCACATCTATAAAATGGAGATTATGGATTTGACCCCTCTCTCTTAGTGTATAAAAAAATAAATTGTTAAATTATTATAACTAGACGACACATTCCTCGACATTTATATTTGATTTATTCTTGTGCATAATTAAATATTTGTTAACTTTCCCAAATCATTATTTTGTTTTTGTCTCCAATTGTATAAGCTTGATTGATACAAATATTTGAACATTTGACTTAAATACGAAAGAGAAATACTTATTGCAACCACTGGTGATACAAGAGCGCAACCAGCGACTCATTTAATAGATTTTTTCATTTTGTTCTCTCTCCCATTTTGTTTCCTCTATCTCAAAGCCTCTTGCTTCTGCAGCTCTCTCCAATTTCCCTTTTTGCTAAGACACAGAATAAGTTCATGGATTGGATTTAAAAATGAATTAGTTTCCATGGATTGGATTTTTAAGGCACATTCCTTCTAGTTGTGATTTTCTATGTGGTTTGGGATTAGCTTAAAAAGTTCGAAGGTACAAACTTCGGTCTTGTGTTGCCTTTTTATTTGCTTGATAGGCAATGTTTTCGCAGCAACACCAAGATAATTGGTTTCATTAAGGTATTATTTTTCTAATGAGTTTATTGCCATACTCTAATTGTTGGGTTCTAATTATTTCCTAATCTAATCATGATTTTGGGTGGATTTTATTTTTTCTTGCAGTACTGCTGAAAGGTTTGTCTGTTTGTTCCACAAGAGCAACAACTTTGACTAAGCATGATATGATTTGTGATTTTTAAGTTTGAAGAACCTTTTGATTTTCAATTTTAGTTCCATGTAATGTTTAAACCTGAGTTCAATGATGGGAATATGAAATTTTTTGCTTCAAATGCTTGAAGATCATTTACAAATTATCATTTTCTGTTTGTTGTTATTGTTTTCCATTCTCGTCAGTTAGATTTTTCTCATAAATAATAGAATACTTCTAATTGAATATAAAAAAGATAGTTGTTTGAGAGAATTGAGGTTGTTGGAACACTTTGCAGAGAGAACAATTGTGCGATGAAGCATAGAGACGGAGTCTATCTTGTAAGAGAGAAGCACTAAATCAAGTTTTTAAATTTGTTATTGACATACGGAAAAATGAAAGGGAGAGAGAGAGGGAGGAAAAAAGTGATAAAGTGGGTCCTAGTTGCGTAATCAGTTATACAAAGGTTATATATGTCAGTTGTACGTAGCATTTTTTAATATAAAATATAGAACTTTTTTGCTATTTTTCAGAAAGTACGCATACCCTTTGGTTTTTTCCATTTTTAATGAAAAATTATTCCATTTTCATCTCATTTTGTTAGTGTTTTGCTTTTCATCGCTTTTGAGTTATCTTTTACTTCAAATAAATAAAAAATTTAAAAATTGATATGTAAAGTTAAAGGTTAACCCTAACAAACTCAGAAGTCAAGGAACATTTTTGTCTGTATTGACACTCTCGTCCATACAGGTAATTTGCTCAATCATGGAAAAGTTAAGAGAGGAAATACCTCCCATTGTGAGACTAGTGTAGATTCTTCATACTACCTTTTAAGATAAATGCAATTAGTAAGCTTTATAATCTCATTTTTTATCATCGCATGACATTGTATTTTAAAATATAAAAGCTATATATTACTTTTTATAATTCTATTATTCATTTAATGCTATGAGAAGGAATAATAAAAGAAAAATACTGAGTGTACTTAACAAAAAAAAAACTTATTTATTCATATGTTAATTATTGATATGTTAAAAATTATTAAATTTAAAATTTAAAATTTTAATTTCAAAATAAAATGGATGAAATGTATTTTATATATAAAATTGTAAGTATATGTAATACTATTAATAATAAAACAATAATAATTAAAATAGTTGCAAGGGGAGACAATAAATTGACATTCAAACACTACTTGTTGAGATGGTACATTATGTTCAAACACTGCTTGTTGCTGTTTGTGATGGAGGTCGATCAACAACAAGAACTCAATCATGAATCTATCAAGATATAGTATCTTTGAGAGAATAATAATTATACTCATTATCTTTATATCACATATTTATTTATATATTTTTTATTTTAATAATTATGTGGTGAAAAGATGCTAAGTATAATAACTTAATTAATTTAGTGGTAATAAAATAAACAAATAAATAAAACACTAATGAGGTTTGGTGGAGGTAGCTGAGTAAGATTCCTCTCAATAAAATGCACGTTGACATGCAAATTTCGAATGCTGCCGTTTCTGTAATCAGATGCCTAGTGCATTTGCTCGTACACACTTCCATGTATTCATCTTTTTGTTCCTCATTGACAAGTTTAAGGATTGGTTTTGATATTTAGAATATTTTAGTGTATTTGTAAATATTACTGAAAGAGTTTGAGTTAAAATATTTTATTAAATTTTAAGAAGAGATTGATAAAAAGTTGAATAAAAATATGATAAAGTTAAAAATTTGTATGAATATTATTTTTTAAAATAATGATAGATATAATCATGGATTGTGTAAGTGCTATGCTCATTCTGAAAAAGAGTATGATTTATTATTAAAAAATTAATTTTTTTGTGTGAATCATATATTTACTCACTTATTTCAAAATACGTGTGTGACGCTTGCACACTTTATGACTGTAAATATAATTTTTATTTTAAAAATTGAAAAAATAGTATTTTTTTATATCTTACTTAAGAATTTGAAAAAATTGTAACAACCAGTCAATAATTAGATAAAAAAATTAAGAATACCCACGTGTATAGAACACAATACAAAATACCTCTCAATGTTTATTTTTCAAAAATATTTTAAAAAAGATTCACACAATTTTCGCCAATCATTTTCCAACATAAAATAACGGAAATATTTTTTGGGCATAAATTAACGGACTAAAAACATAATTATAGAAACCCTAAAGAGGCCGACTGGGCCAAAAACCTGGTAACAAAACAAACAAAACCCTGCATTTAAAGAGTTGCTTTTAGGGTTTAAGTCACACACACAACCCAAGCGCGGTTCTTTCTCTCCTTTGCGCTATCGAGGGTTTCTCATTTATCCGGCAGGTTCCGAAGGCTCTTCTTCCAGTTTTGTTTTTGTTTTGCTTAAATCTAATGGCTACCTCCATAGCCGCGCAGTTTCAGATAATCAAGTCGTTCAGACAGGGAGAATCGCAGCCGCTCAAGAGGCCTTTCACTCGGCCGTCTATTCTCTTCGATCCCAAGGAAGCTGCCGACATCGATGTTGATACCATACTGGCCACGGCGCTACAAGGTTAGCTCAATTTAGTCGACTTTCCCTCTGGTCTTTCCTGTTTTGCTCTTTGGAAAATAGGTTTGTAGAGGATATTAGTAGTTTGTTCCCCTTAACCGGTAACATGTGCTTGGGGGAGCTTGAAGTTTTGAAGAATTTTGTATGGAGAAGGTTTTCTCTCGAGAAAGAAAATGGAAGTGAAAGTTTTTCATTTGAGTTGGTTGAAAGACTGGGACGCAATGATCCAAGGTCCAGCTTTTGTTATATGAAAAAATTGCGAAAATAAATGTAGGAAGTTTTATGTTTGTTAGGCTCAGTCGAATCTCCTTCATTTTGCGGTTTGGGCTCTAATGCGATCGCTACTTCGTATCCTAATTTGCGAGCCAGCACTTCCAAGACCGGTCGATAGAGTTTCCTTCCTTCTTTCTAATTCTTTCGATCTTTCCTCTTCCTACGTCCACCCTCTTCTGAATTTCTTTCCCGCAGCCGGTTATTGGTCTTTTTCTTATTGAAATGGATCGCCCTATCCTTTAGAGGTAAGTTGGCCTCATCCTGCGGTGTTCGGAGCAATTCCATCTCTACTACTGAACCGGACATGACAGTTTCTTCTCATCCAGCTCCTCGCGAATGGAACTTTACTAAAATAATTTGAGCTACCAAAATAAAATGAAAAATTATGTTTCATTTTAACGGTTTTTGGATTATTGCTAACTCAGCTGAAGTCAAGAGTACGGGCACTTTTTCCATTTACTGTCCTAGCTTCAGATAGCTATTATTGTGTATTTGTTATTTGATTTTTCAGGTTTGGAGGTTCTTATAGGCATAGATGAGCGTTTCAGAAACTACAAGAATGATTTGTTCAGTCATAGAAGCAGAGAATTGGATAGAGAGGTGATGACCATAGAGTTAAACAATCATATTAATGCTTCAATCAGTTCGTATTTACGGTTATTATCGGGTCATTTTCAACTTCCTTCGTCGCTAAAGACACTTGAGTACTTGATACGCAGATATGTGTGAGCACTTCTTCAACCATTGCTGCCTCATTATAATTCGTGCTGTACTGCTCGTCTCTTTATTTATTTATTTTTTGTGCATGTTGTTAATGTGGCATATATTGGATTTGCAGGGTTCATGTTTTCAATTTTGAGGAATTGATTTTATGTGCTTTGCCATACCATGACACCCATGCATTTGTTCGAATAATGCAGTTAATTGACACAAGGTTAGGAAGTTACGATAATTACATGTTATTTTACAAAGTTTTAAGTCCTATTAAGGGAATCTGATATTTTCACTCATTGGCATGTAGAAACACAAAATGGAAGTTTCTTGATGGTGTGAAAGCCTCAGGTGCACCACCGCCTAGAAAGGTTATAGTTCAGCAATGTATTCGGGATAACGGGGTTTTAGAGGCTATTTGCAACTATGTGAGTTTTCACTTCTGATGTAATTTATTGTTTAGTTACTCTAGAGACATATTATTGAATTGTTTTACTACAGGCATCTCCATCTAAAAAGTATCAGCCTTCAAGGTTCATGATCAGCTTTTGCACAGCAGTTGTTGTTGAGGCTGTGGGTTCTATTACAAATCTGGACGATGACATTGTAAAGAGAATCCTTCCATTTGTATTTTCTGGACTTCAGCCTGGCAAAAGAAGAGGGCCTGATCACAGGGTGAGGCTTAAAGGCACAATATCCTTAAATGCAATTAGATTCTGCTGTTGTAAGCATCTTTTTGCTTAATGCAAGGCAATGATTTGGAGTTTTCATCATCATCTTGGGTTTTTTAGTTCTAAATAACATATATGGATTTTTTTCCACATCTTGTTCACTAGCAAGTTAAAATTTTACTAAGAGAAATCCATGCGGGTGCTACCCAAATATACATGGATAATACAAAGTTGCAACTAAACATAAAATGAAAAAAGAGCAAGAAAGCCTGTAAAAATAGAAATAGAGCAAAAATGAACATTCATCAAAAAATAAAGGGAATCAAGGAATAAATCTTTGAGATCCTCTACCATCCACTCACTATTCAAAACTTTGATCATTTCTTTCCTTTTAAATGCACCACATCCAACAAAACAATCATTTCCATAATGTTTCACTATGAAAATTATTGGCTTGATCTTTCCAGCATGCCAATAGATCCACCAACTGTCAAAGTTGTAACCCTATTTAACCTAAACAGATCCAAATAGAATCACAAAGAATTCTAGGTATCACTATGAAGCAAAAGACAATTGACTGTTTCCCACTTCCGTTAGACATGCAATGGCAGTCAATCACTAAAACATGCTACTCCAATAACTTGTACAAGGCGAGCAAAATTTTATGCTGGTTCCGTTGAAAGGAATACCTTAGTATAAGTCATCTATTCTACTACAGGCATTTGTTCTTACCTTGTCAATATTGTGAATATTTCGCTGTGTTGGTCTCTCAGTTGCAAATGTAGTCTTTTTCTTCTTCATGTGACTGTTAAATTTGGCTGCATACTTGCCTTAAGGCAAGGTGGAACCACTTTTGATTGGCTTGCTTCTTATCCCCTCCTACCTCCCACAAAAAAACTCTAGTTCTGTGGATGAAGATGGCGATTATTTCATAATATTAAGTATACACTTACCTTTTTATATGTAGGCGGGTGCTTTGATGATTGTCGGTTTACTTGCAAATAAAGTTGCTTTGTCACCTAAACTTGTCAAGAGTTTGATTCGATCAATTGCTGAGATTGCTCGGGAGGATGCAAAAGAGTCAGCTGATTTGCAATGGTTTCGGTTGTCACTTATGGCTTTGATCAACCTTGTTCAGGTGATCATTTTTGGAGGCAGCTAACTTTCTGGTTACATAAGTTTAGAAACATCAGTCATTTTTTTGCACTTATGCAGTATCCTTTACTAACTAAGTTGTGAAAATCTTCTTATGTTTAATCGGTTTTTCACTGTGCTGTGTGTATATCAAATTAGACTTTCATTTCATTCTTTTATACTTGTAATTACTATTATATGAAACCTTTTTGTTTATTGTAAACAAATGATATTATGATGGCTTCTTTATTTTGCAAATATGTTGTTAAAAGTGATTTACAAATCAATGACTGCTTGAGATCCTCAACTGTACATCCTATTCTATTGAATTGGTTGTCAATTTGATATCTCACATGTAGAAATCAATGGGAGTTTTTCTTGACATTTTATTTTATTTTCTTTCAACAAAGTTCTCAATTATCAAGACCCTTGTGATGCCCCTACAAAAGGGTTCTTTTAGTTGCCCATTGTCTGATGCATAGATATTGAAGCAATTATGACATTACTAGCGTGATGTTTTTTTTTTTAAAAACATATTTTCTGGGGACTGACAATATTAGATACTGGGAAAGCATGACAACTAACTTTAACAGGTCAGCATCCTTACATTTAGAATCAACTTGCTTTGCCTTAAAAAGAATTTATAAAGGTGACTTAAAGGTTTCTTTACTCATGTGTTCTTTTATTTTTTTGATAGGTTGTCCTCATTTATTAGGTTTGACTTAATTGTTTTTCCTTCATAGTTCCCCAATGACCTTAGTATGGCTTCAAGCATCAAATTTTTGTCTTTGTAATTATGGCTTTCTTCATTCTATGCCGATATTCCACTTACTTGGACTATTTTCCTATCAATTAAATACATGAAGGAATCCCCATCAATTGGATGGTTTGATTCTCTAAGCACTCTGCTTAATTACTTTGTAAATCATTGACATATTCGTAATACAAGTTATTGAAAATAAAGGAGCAATTATCAACTTCTTGTTCTATCAAGAGGATTGGTATTGCTCCTTTATTAGCCTTTCAATTTCTATTGATTACTTGCATAACATGCACATGTCAGATATTATTTTCATTGTTTTTGAGGATGTGATGACCATGGTTGCTGCACTCCTGTTTTGATTTACAACATCTGATGGTTTTATTGATTTGTACCCCTCTATAAATTCACTTTTTTTGGTGTATCTCTAGTTGTTATCTTATAGTTTAGACTAATATCTTTTTATTATCTTGTACTTTCTCAAGGAGAGTAATCATTGTTATATTCTCTAAGGCTTTGTTTGGTTACGTAAGTTATATGAGATGAGATGAGATATTTTGAATAGTAGTGAGATTTTTGAGTTATGAGATGAGATGGTTTGTAAAAAAGTGTGTTTGGATAGTGAGATGAGATGAGGTAGTTTTTACTTTTTGGGGATTTGATAAATGGGTGGGTCCAAAAAATGATCATTTTATAATTATTGGGTAATAGTTATGAATATATTAATGAAAAGTAATATTTATAATTAATTAAAAAGTATACTATAAATAAATTTATATCTCAAAAAATATTTTTTTAATGTTGGCCGAAATTAGTCTATATTCCCACCAAAAATTAAAATTGTGGATTTCGGTAGAGGGGAAGAGGGGTGAACAGGGAGGAAATGGGAAGAGGCGTGAACAAGGAGGAAGAATGATCTTGAAATGGGATGGGGAAAAAAGAAAAGAGGACTGCTGGAATCAAAGAAGAAAATAGTGCTTTTTCACTGTTCACTTAATTTTTTACTGTTTATGTCAGTTATTAATTTCAAAACGTAGAGATGAAATAAAAACAATCCACTTGCCATTTGGATAGGCAGATGAGACTTGCCGTACAACCCAGATGAGATACAGTTTGTATCTCATCTGGGCATCCAAACCAGGCCTAATAGTTGTATCCCTCTTTGCTTTCTTCTCAATGGCTAGAACTCTCTCTTGTTCAATGGCATCAAAGACATCTAACTCATTCAATGGTTTTTGCCGCACTTGCACATATATATGTATGATGTATGTATGCGCGTATATATATATATATATATATATATATTTTTTTTTTTGATAAGTAAGAGATAAATTTTATTAATAAGAATGAAATAGGCATGGCCCATATACACAGGAAGTATACAAAAGAACACCTAAATACATTCTAAGGGCGATGAACTAAAGACAAGAAATCATGAATATTATCCCCATTTAATACAATAGCAGAGAACCACAGCAATAAAGTATGTAAAAAAAAGTTCTTCAGCTCTAGCATTGTGTGTTCCTTATCCTCAAAACAGCGCGCATTCCTTTCCGTCCAAATACACCACATGATACACAACGGAATCATCTTCCAAACTGCTGACACTTGATGACAGCCCTGCAATTTCCTCCAACAACCCATCAAATCCACCACCCTCTTGGGCATTACCCAAGCCACACCAACCCTACGAAAAATCTCATCCCACAACACTCTAGCTACGTCACAGTGTAGTAAGAGATGATCCACCGATTCTCCATTCTTTTTACACATGTAGCACTAATCCATCACTACACATCCTCTCTTTCTCAAGTTGTCTGTGGTTAAGATCTTCTCAAGAGCGGCATTCCAAACAAAAAAAGCAACTTTAGAGGGCACAACGCGACCTCCAAATGTTCTTCCATGGAAATGGAGTATGATCCTGTGTTGTCAAAAGGTTGTAATACGCCTTAACTGAACATTTCTTGTGGTCCTTAGACCTCCACTTCAAGCTATCATGCTGTGCCGTAGTAGTCCCCAATGAATGTAATAGGCTGAAAAAATCTGAAACCAAAGATAATTCCCAATCATGAAAATCCCTATTAAACAGAATATTCCATTGATGTGAACCATGATGAAATAACCTCACATCCGCCACTGAAGCCTCCCTATTAGCTGCAATACTATATAAAACCGGAAAAACCCTTTCCAAGGCACGATCACCACCACATATCCCGCCAAAAACTGATTCGGTTGCCCTCACCAGCTACAAAACGAATATGATTTTCAAAGCATGACCACTCCTTCCTTATAAACTTTCATAAACCCACTCCATACCCCCCTCTCACTTCCTTGGAACACCATCCACCCCAAGCAACACCATATCTTGGTTTCCTTCCACAATGATCCCCCCTCCAAGTGATATCTCCAAAGCCATTTCCCCAATAGTGCTTTATTAAAGGTTCTCAAGTGGCACACTCCCAACCCCCCATTCACAACTGGAGCACATACTCTCTTCCAACTGACCAGATGAAATTTCTTCTCCTCCCCTATACCTCCCCATAAGAACGCCCTAAAAAGTTTCTCAATTCTATTCACCACCCCTGCAGGCATAGGAAAAAGAGATAAGAAATAAGTGGGAAGGTTAGTGAGGGTGCTCTTGATAAGAGTGAGATGACCCCCTTTTGATAAATACCCCCTTTTCCATCCAGCCAACCTTTTTTCAATCTTCTCTACCACTCCATCCCATATAGCTCTACTCTTGAAAGTTGCTCCTAAAGGAAGGCCCAGGTATTTCATTGGGAAAGATGACACCCTACAATCTAGAAGACTTGCTAGATTGAGGATATTAGGGACCTCACCCACCGGAACCATCTCAAACTTGTCAAGGTTCACCTTGAGCCCTGACACTGCTTCAAAATACAGTAACTATGCTCGTAGAGTTTGGACCTGACTACTATCCGCTTCACAAAATATCAGAGTGTCATCTGCAAAAAGAAGGTGTGAGATGATAATTGGGCTGCCAGAGCCATTTCCCACCTGGAAACCAGATAGAAAACCCCCACCAACTGCAGCCTGCACCATCCTACTCAATGCCTCTATAACGATAACAAATAAAAGAGGAGATAAAAGATCTCCCTGCCGCAAGCCCCTTGAACTATCAAAAAAACCAGCAGGAGTGCCATTAACTAGAACTGAAAATCGGGCTGTTGAAATACAATGACACATCCATGAAATCCACCTATCCCCAAAGCCACACCTCTCAAGCAAGTACAAGAGGAAATCCCAGTTCACATGATCATAGGCCTTCTCCATATCGAGCTTACAAAGAATACCCGGACTCCCCTCCCGCAATTTAAAATCTACACTCTCATTTGCAATGAGCACCGAATCAAGAATATGTCTCCCACGAATAAAAGCATTCTGAGACTTGGAAATAATGTTTACCAACACTGGACTAAGCCGGTTAGCAAGAACCTTCGAAATAATCTTGTATACACTACTAACCAAACTTATTATTGGACGGAAGTCCTCAATAGTTGAAGCCCTGTGTTTCTTGGGAATGAGAGCAATGAATGTCGCATTAAGGGATTTTTCAAACTTCTGAAAAGCGTGAAATTCACTGAACACTTGTAAGATATCACTTTTCACAACATCCCAACAAGTTTGGAAGAAACCCATTGAGAAACCATCCGGGCCCGGCGCTTTATCCTTAACCATACTAGAGATGACCTTGAAAATCTCTTCTTCATCAAAAGGTCTCTCCAAGACACTCACACTTTGCGGATCAATTGCCTCAAAGGATAAGGCATCAAGCTTCGGCCTCCATGTTGCCAATTCGGTTAGAAGATTCTCATAATAATGTACAATATGATTTTCTAATTTGGTAGGGGAGGATAACACTTGTGTACCTGAATATAGCGACTCAATAGCATTGTTACGCCGATGTGAATTAGCCACTTTGTGAAAAAACTTTGTACACCTATCACCCTCTTTCAACCAAAGGGCCCTGGATTTTTGACGCCATGATATCTCCTCTGACAACAAAACCCTTTCCAAATCTGCCTCAACCGTACCCTTCCTCAATAACAACTCCTTCGATGCATCTCCCAATAGTTCCTTACCCTCTAACTCCTGTAGTTCCTCCAACAAAGAAGACTTCTGATCGACAATGTGACCAAAAACTTCCAAGTTCCACTTCTTCAACTCTTGTTTTAGAGCCTTCAACTTGCTTGCAAAAACGAAACTTGGAGTGCCACTAAACTGATACGATGCCCACCAAGCACGCACCATCTCTACAAACCCATTCGCAGTTAGCCACATGTTCTCAAACTTGAAATGCCGACGACCCCTGTGAATGCCTCCACAATCTAAGAGAATGGGAAAATGATCTGAGCTAACTCGAGCTAACCTTTTCTGATTTACCTCTGGATAGTGGGCTTCCCATGCAGGAGAGACAAGGAATCTATCCAATTTTGACCATGCCCGACCGTTAGACCATGTGTACTCACCCCCCACCAAGGGAAGGTCCATAAGATCCAGATCAAAGATGAACTCCGAGAATTCCTCCATGGCCCTATTAATCCGATGATGCCCTGAACGTTCACTAGGAAAGCGGGTAATGTTGAAATCACCCTCCATGCACCACGGTACCTCCCATAAGGAATATATACCCGCCAACTCCTCCCACAACCTTTGCCTATCCCTAACTATATTAGGACCATAGGACCCTGCAAATGCCCATTCCCATCCATCACTCACACTTTTAAATAAATTCGAAACCGAGAACTCTCCAACACATTCCTCAATCGCTTCAACCACTCTTTTATCACACATTAATAGCACTCCACCTGAGGCTCCCAAAGAGGCCAAATAGGACCAACCCACATACGAGCATCCCCATAGACTACGCACAATTCTTCTATGAATGAAACGCAACTTTGTTTCTTGAAGACATACCACGTCACCCTTCTACATCCTTAATAATGATTTGATACGAAGACGTTTATCGCTATCATTGAGTCCCCGTACATTCCATGATAATATCTTAGGCTTCATAAAAACTTAAATTACCCCTCCCTTTCGATCTATCCCTTCTATTGCTCCTTTCCTTAACATCATAGTTAATGGAACAAGTTAAGCGATTAAGTTCCCTGTCCTGTTTTGTGGCTGATTTCGAACGACTAGCTTCAATAGCCACGAGAAGTGCCATAAATTGCTCTTCGTACCCACCAAAAGAAATCCCAATAATAGCTTGAAGCTCCTCTATCTTTTAAAGACCCAATTTGACGAGCAACTCCCATAATTAGAACTGGGGGGAAGTGTACACAGTGGAGTATAAGTTGCCCCCTCATCACCGACACTGTCATTGGGCAGCAGAACCAATTCCGATCCCCCCACAAAATCAGGTTCACCACCTGATGCCACATATTCCACTGAAATAACATCCCCAGATTTATTCCCATAACATACATCCATCTCCAGTGGTGTATAGTCTATCGGAGGCCCCATAAGTGAAAGCCCATGTTCTAACGAAGCATACTGCACCAACATAGCAACTGGACCTTCGACCACCACGTCCGACTCAGTTTGTCCACTCTCCAAAACCATCCCGAGTGTTGACGGCGGAAGATCAACCCTCAAGGTCTCCCCCACTACCGATTCCTCCACCACCTCTCCATACTCTAGTTCCTCCCGTCGGAGTGAGTCTACCGGCTCACCAACAAGGTCGACGGAGTTCGGCAAAATTTTCTGTGCCGGTGGGGAAGCCGGCGAGGAATGTATCGGCGCCGGCGAAGTACATCTCGACATTTGGGCCGAAATATCCTGGGCCGAAATATCGGCAGCCTCCCTCTCAATAACCCTCCAGACTTTCTTTGGGCCTGCGGCCTGGCCCATCCCAGAGCCCTTCACCACATTGCCCGAAGAACTGGGCCTGCCCATGACAGGGCCCAAGTCGTTATGGCCCATCACTGCCTTGCCTTTAACGCAGCATTTTAGACAACTAATTTCCTCTAACAAGACTCCAACTTTTTCCTCTAGACTAACTAATATCCTTACAAAACTTTCCTCATTTTCACCCAACATCCCGCTGCCAACTCCCCCATGCTTCTGCACTACCCCTGCACTGGTCAGGCCTGGCACCACGGCACTCACGGCTCGAGGCAGTACCTTCTTCGCTTGGAGCACCTCACTGTATGACCTTGAACCTCCTACCTTCGACGATAGAGCATCGCCATTTCCTCTGCTCTTCGAGTGTCTTGCCTGGGCATCAAAAGCCACTCTGTTTCTCATGCTCGAAATAGAGGAGGAATGGAGCTCTAACAATGTGTTAGCGAAGTTCCTCCACCCCTCCCCCTTCTTCCCTTCCGGCACCACTATCAAACTTCTCCTCTTAACATGTCCAAACTCCGATAGGGAAATAAAACTACCATAGTGGTTTATGCCCCTTCCGCACCATTAACACAGTGTCTCCTTTTCTACGAGTTCTCAGAAACTCAGAAGAACCCAGTGACACTGCACATTCCTTCACCATAGAGCCCAGCCAACCCAAGGCTTCATGATCTAAAGAGATGTAGTGCACTACACGGCGACTACTCTCTATGATTCTCCACCACCTTCCATTCTCCCTTCTGAACTCGAATAACTTCTGGTCAATAAAAACCTCACTGCACAACCCCATCTACACTAACCCACTCAATAACCCAAGCTACAGCGAAACATTCGACTGATATATTAGTTGATATTATATATATATATATATATGTTACATGTTTTTTGTTTTTTCCCTCATTTTTTAGTTTGCATGAAATCTGTCAGATGCAATCTCTGGATATGTTCCCAAAGAAGGCATTGGAGACTCTGAAGGATATAAGGTAGTCCTACTGCCTTTAACATTTTTGAGGATATGACATACTTCACAGGCTATTTTCTCATTTGTATTTGCTAAAATTTTTTCATGCTTCCCATTTGTAGAGATTTGGCTGTAATCCTTATGGGATTATCTAAGGAGTTCAATATTGATCGATTCCTTTCTATGCTTATGGAGGTTCTGGTTGACTTCAGGTGGGAAACCCATTGTCATTCCCAATAATCCCTGTTGATGTCAACTCTTATATTCAGCATTTGTTACTGATTATCATTCATTTGCAGCTCTTCTGATGAATTGTGCCATCTGGCTTTGGTATCAATAGTAGAGACAGTCCCCATAAAGCATTTAGTTTTCCAGTTGGTCAGAAACGTGCTATTGTCATGCTTGAAATTGTCTAAAAAAGTTGGCGATCCAGCATTATCTGAATCTGGTACCTTATTTTGTTTTTCTTTTACATCACGTGTATATTATTTATTCACACATGGATTTTTTTTTTTTTTAATGTTTCATCTTCATTTACTCATAATTTCTGCAAGATTAAGGGATGTACTTTGAGTGAGTGCATCCTCAGATGTGTAGCTTGCCTTTCTTTTATCTGATCCTAGAGCTACATCATCGAGGTTTTATTATTTTGTACAACTATCTTTAGTTGGTTAGTTCTTATTTCTCACTGTGATTTTGGATTTTCATTAGGAACATGGGCAAAGAAAATTTTGGTAGTAGTTAGCCAGCATTATCCGTCTGAACTGCGAAGAGCAGTTTGCAAGTTCCTTGAGGTTTCTTGACCATATTCTCTCTCTCCTTCTCTCTTTGTGTGCCCCCTCTCTTTGTAATTCCAAGACTTTGATCTTTTGGAATTTTTTAATAGGATACTAAACCACAGTCTAAGAAAGGGGAATCAACATATGAGATATTGGGGAAGTTGCTGGATGCAAACTTGGATACGTCACTGGGTATATCAGATTCAAAAGTTTGGTTTGCGTTGCATCATCCAAAGGTATTATATCAGATTCCTGTACTTGGGCTATGCCTATTTCTTTTATCAATAAATTGCTGCTTTACTGATAAAAAAAGTTTGGGATTGCTTGCTTTGGTAATGCTTTTACTTTATTTTTATCAGAATTTTTTCCTATCAATATATGTTGTAGTGTCTTTTTATCCATCTATAATGTGGTGTAGGCTGCAGTCCGATGTGCGACATTGTCTGGTTTAAAATCCTCTGGCTTTTTTAAATCCAAAGCTGTTGATCCACAGGTATTTTCTAGTCTCTTAGACATATATATGCATGTGATATATACATTTCTTGTGTGCATGTGTTTTCCATTGTGCCATGCATAGAAAGAGAGAAAAAAGGCCCCGCGGGGGAAGAGGGTTTTTTGAAATCATTTCACATATCAAGGTATTATACCTTTGGATACTGATTCCAGATTCAAAATATTTTGCTCATAATTTTCTTTTCTCTTGTGGACCAGAGCCTTGTAACTATTCAGGATGCCGTATTACGGCAGCTTCACGATGATGATCTAACTGTGGTTCAGGCAGCTCTATCTTTAGATGGATTGTCGGATATGATTACTTCTTATGATCTTCTTAAAGAATTGCAGAATGTGCTTAAAAGATGCATTGGCATTTTGATGTCGGGTGAGTTTGACATGTAATAAATGCTCTGGCCTGAATTGTTTTGTTCTATATGTTCACTATCTCAGCCAGTGCACTGATATGGTTCTCTTCTGCTATAATTGGTGGCTGACATTATGCACTCGATGATGTTTGGCATCTAATTTTAGGTTTTGGACTTCAGTGTCACCATAGTGAATTGGCTCCTGTTTACATCTGTCTAAATGTTTATGTATAAAAAAAGCATCTGTCTAAATGTTTTTTTTTTGATAAGTAAGAAATTTCATTGATCAAAATTAGGCAAAACCCATGTACACAGGAAGTATACAAAAGAGACCTGGTTACATTCTAGAAAGCTGAAAAGAAAGCAAAATCTCATGAACATTCCCTCCCTTTAAAACTATAGCTGAAAGCCATTGAACTAAAGAAAGGACAACAAAATTCCATAATTCCCCCCTAGCTGTCTCCTTGTTATGGAAGCATCTCTCATTTCTTTCCATCCATACACACCATAATAAGCACAAAGGAGCCATCCTCCACATTGCAGCTAGTTGAGACATCTGTCTAAATGGTGATTTGAAAGGCGGTAAAGCCTACATATGATGCTAATTTGATTGGCTTTCCATGGGCGGTCTATTATGTTCTGGACTCACTTGCCTAGATCGGTGGTTTTGATTCTATTTCCTATTTGTATCTAGTTTTGATATTAGCTGTGGTCCCCTCCCAATTCCCCAATTGTTAGACTGTGATACAAATATGAACTAAAAAGCCACCTTATATATTGCTTATAGAAGGCTTACGTCAGGATTGTGGTTTTCTATTGACGTGTCTTTGTTGATTTTTAGAAAGCTGGTGAATCATGTCTTATTTTACAAGGGATTGTTAGGTATTATGATTCCCTTTTGGAGGAGAAATTAATTAAGGAAGCATTGACGAATTGACTGGATAGAGGTGCAATAATTAGTATGATTGAGAGTGTAGGCGGAGTCAACTCATATTGTAGTTATGTCATCAATAAAATATTGTTTGCGGATAAAAACTTTTTGTAGTTATGTCATGCTGAGAAAGATATAGCAATGCATGGTTTTTCTGGCCAAAAAATTGGCATCCCTAAGTTGGACATGTTTGGCGTGTAAATGAATTTATACTTTTATTTTCTTCCATAGTTTTGTATATCAAATTATACAATTTGAACCTTTGACCTGCACACCGTTGAGGAAAAGTTTCTGTAAGCAACGGAGCTATACATTTAGGATCTACAGAATGGTTACTCATAGAGAAAAAAGGATGAACAAAATAGGCTCTTTAATTATTGGGTTTTGGAGATTCTTAAAGTAGAAGTCCTTTAGTCAGTGAAGTTTCTCATGGGAAGTCATTAAGGAGTTTTCAACCACAGATTTATACGGATCCGCTCTTCTTAAAAAGATGAAATTCATTGGTGGTGTGTCTAGCAGACTGGAACTCAAACAATAAAACTTAAAAACTATAAGTTTTTCTTTGCTAGCTCATTATGAACCTACATGTCTCATTTCTTGTTCTGTTCCCGTTTGTAGGTTCATCAGATAAAACTAATCTAGCTGCTGATGTTGCTGTTGCTTGCCTGAATAATGCCAACTCAAACTCCCATCATCATGATGATGGCTTGAAGACATTTTCTGCCATGCTGTTTCCTTTACTCTTAATTCTACCAAAGGTTTGGTGGTTGATTTTTTTTTGGTTTCCATGTAGCATATTATTTATTTTTCTGTGTCTTTGGTGTTTGATTTTTCTATCTTACTACCTACAGACACAGATACTAAATTTGAAAGCTTTGCAATTAGCCAAGGAAGTAAAATGGCCACTTTTCTCTGATCTTTCTGGTGCCTCCAGAACAAAAATGGTAAATTATCTACTTGTGAGATTCTGTTCACTCCATTATGATAGTTGTCTTTATTTTCACCAAAACACCTGTGTGAATAGTTTGTGGGTAATTTTAATGTCCCAATTATTCTTGGCTTTCCACGTAGAAGGGAAAATATTGACTCATCTGTGCATGTGTGTTGCAAGAGTTAGAAAGTGGTGAGTAAAAGACAAGAGAGGGAGTTTCTACATGTGTTTGCCTGTATGCTTCGTTTTCGTTTATTATTCGTATTCAATTTTGTCTATGAGAAGATATATAAGCCTACAATAGTGAAGGACTATGGGTGTTTTGATATTCTATTTCCAAATTTTTGTCTAGTCAACTTCCAAAACAAGAAGACATAACAAATTTGGCTTTATATAAATAGGCTTGACCAATTTTGGAGATTTGAGACATGTGTCTGGCTCAATGTTTGTGTCAAAAGTCTTTGACATAACAATTGTCTATCAAGAGAACAGTCCTGTATAACTTTCGGCAGATTATTTTTTACCAGCTTCATATAATGACCTTTTTAATGTTAAATTATAGGTGATGTTCCTTTAATATTTGTAAGATGGTTGTAAAACTGCAATATGTCAATGTTGAGGGGACCTATCGACCTTTTTGTTTTCTTTGAGGTTTATAAGCCCAGGTTTTGAGTGTTTTTAATTCTGAAGATTAGTAACATTGCCAGATAGCACATTTGGACTATTCATTTTGTTGGAAATGGACGGGAAGATTAATATTAGGGCATTAGGAAAGCTAAGAGCATGAAGCAGCAATGTAGTGTGGCAACATGTGACTTTATAGGAGCAATTTTGATTTGGAATCAATCAAAGGAAAATATTAATGTTTTCTGAAAGTCTACGTAAGCAATTGGCCTTTATATTGTCACTTGGGATAACAAATTGCCAATGCCATATGAATTAAAGCCTGCTACTTTTAATTTGAGTGTTTGTTTCTTTGAACCTTGATATGATGGCCGTTTGACTAATAAAATATATCATATTGTAATCTTATTTGGTTTAGCACCTAGTTTAGATTAATATATTATAATGTTCCTTTAGCCTGCGAGGGACTACCCGTTGCCAGCAATGGTCCATCAATAACAGCAACACCCCAACATCGACGACTCGTCGCGGGCAATTTGAGGGGCTATCTTCGGTAACCTCTGCACCGGAAACCTTGCACTAGGAGTGAGCTTGCGATCTGAGGAGGCTATGCAGCTGGATCTTGTGTCATCGGGAGGGTCAATATTCAGTGAAGAGACACAGAAGGGTGCGACATACCTTTCTGTGTTGCCTCCTGCTATCACAGTTGTGAAAGCGATGTCACCGGCGCTGGCGAATGTTGCGTTACTGTAGGATCTTGCAGAGGAGAGGATGTGTGAATTGTTGGGAGGGTTGGAACATTATGAGAAGCCACAGAACATGCCAGCGGCGACCTCTGGGCCGATGGAACTTTCCTCAGCTGCCTAGAAACCATGGAGATGATAGTTGACATGGGGGAGGACGCAGCGAGAGGCAGATGCTCTGCTGAGGAGACAAAACCTACTCCATTGAACTCGTTTCATTTGAGGGTGTCAGATTAGGTATTTCAACAAGCCATGGAGATCAAACATTGTGTTGGGATCACATGCGAGGGTTTTGAAGATGAATTTTTGGTGTTACTCACAACTATTGAAGCTGGACATGCACAAGCCAAAGCTACTTATTTTGGACAAAAAAAGAGAGAGAACTTGAGAGGCTTACGTGGGCAATGAACAATGAGGGAGGGGAGCAAAGATCTAGCCGGGGGCGTCTTAAGGGAAGGGCAAGGATGGTTCCGATATGAAGCCAAAAAGTATATCATGGAATGTAAAGGGGCTGAACGAGCAGGCCAAACGACTCCAAGTCAGGAACTTGCTTTGACAATGGCAGGGTGATATCATTTGCTTATAAGAGACCAAGTTAGAATTAATTACAAGGCAAATAGTTCAAAGTTTGTGGTGAGGGCATCATATCGGGTGGTTGTATCTACCTTTTAAAGGAGCATCGGGTGGTGTTCTTATCATGTTCAACATAAGGGTGGTGGAAAGATTATAGGAATGTGGGTGATTTCACTATGACTTGCTCCTTTGTAAATATCGAAGATGGGTTCCAATGGGCATTTGCAGGAGTCTACAGCCCTAACATTGACGCGGAAAGAAGATCAATGTGGGAAGAATTGGCGGGACTTATTAGTTGGTGGGAGTTACGAAGTTGTATGGGGGTGATTTCAATGTATCTCATTTCCTGAGTGAGAGGTTAGGTATGTCCCACATCACATCCGCTATGTAGGGAATTTTTTGACTTCATTTCAGAATAGGCTTTTATGGATATCACACTAACGGGAGGAACGTATACTTGGTCCAATACTCGAGAACTCCCATCTTGGTTGAGAATTGATAGATTTTTGCTAACTCCAGAATGGGAATTACATTTTCCTGATGTAACTCAAAGACGACTATCTAGAGTGTGCTTTGATCATTTCCCTATCCTTTTGGACTGTGGTGGCATCCAAGGAGGTAGAAGGTATTTTAAATTCGAAAATATCTGGCTTAAATTTGACGGTTTTGTAGATAGGGTTAGGCAATGGTGGTCCTCTTATGATTTCCAAGGCTCTCCAAGCTTCATTCTAGCAAGAAAGTTAAAAGCGCCGAAACGGGATTTGAAGCTAAGGAATGAACAAGTGTTTTACAATGTGCTACTACAACGACGCTCCGTTTTGGAGGAGTTACAGGGTTTGGAAGGTGAGGAGGAGGCAAGAACTCTCATTGAATCCTAAAAACTCACAAGAATCAGATAGTCACATATCTTGAGTTTTATTGATGGAAGAGATCTCTTGGAGACAGAAATCAAGGGCATTATGGCTCAAGGAGGGAGACAGGTGCACGGTTCTTTCACAGGATGGCTAATTCGCATTGGAGGAACAATGCTATAGATACATTGATGGTTGATGGTTGATGGAGCAGTTTCTTCGGATCAATCAAGTATCAAGGACCACATTGTACAGTATTACGGACATCTCCGATCCGAACAACAACCATGGAGACCAACAGTAGATGGGTTGACTTTCTCAGCACCAGATCAATAGTGTGCAGGGTGGCTTAAGAGGCCATTTGAGGAAGAAGAAGTACGCAAAGTTGTTCAAGGCATGGCTAGTGATAAGGCCCCAAGCCCTGATGGTTTTACCATGGGGTTTTTCCAAACCTGTTGGGATGTGATCAAGGGTGACCTTATGCGAGTATTTCAAGAGTTCCATAATTATGCTAGCTTTGAAAAAAAGTCTTAATGCCACCTTTCTAGCACTCATCCCCAAAAAGGCGGGGTCAGTAGATGTTCGAGATTATCGTCCCATTAGCTTTGTGACTGAGGTCTACAAGATTCTTTCCAAATTGCTAGCAAACCGATTGAGTACGGTGATGGAGAAGCTAATCTCGAAGCCACAAAATGCATTTGTCAAAGGCAGACAAATTCTAGATTCAGTTCTAATTGCAAATGAAGTGCTAGACGGACGACTCAAAATCTCATGAACTGGGGTTAATTTGCAAACTAGATATGGAAAAAACCTATGATCATGTTAATTGGAAATTCTTGCTTTATTTACTTGCAAGATGCGGTTTTGGGGAGAAATGGTTGAAATTGGTAGAGTTTTGCATCTCAACAGTCCGCTTCTCTATCTTGGTGAATGGTTTACCGGTGGGTTTCTTTGACTCTTGTGGCTTGAGACAGGGAGATCCGTTCTCTCCCTTACTCTTCCTATTCGTTATGGAAGCCCTCAGTAAGATGATTGTGCGCCTTGTGGAAGGTGGTTTTCTCTATGGTTTCTCGTAAGGAATGGTAATTATGACTCTTAATATTTTTCACTTTTTTGCTGATGACAATCATATTCTGTGGAGCAAACCTTGGGCATATCCAATCTTTGAGGGCTTTACTTATTTGTTTTAAAGCCATTTCAGGTTTGAGAGTTAATCTCTCAAAGTCTGAATTGGTACCGGTGGGGAATGTTCCCGAAGCGGCGGCTCTAGCCTCTCTTTTGGAATGTAAGGTATCTTCTCTACCTCTCTAGTATCTTGGCTTATCCTTGGGTGCATCCTTCAAATCAGAGCAGATTTGGAATGCTGTGATTGAAAAGGTGGAGTGTAGGTTGGCATCATGGAAGAGGTTGTATTTATCGAAAGTTGGTAGGCTCACGTTGATTAAAAGTACTCTCTTTAATCTCCCCACCTATTTTTTGTCTCTGTTCCCGCTCCCAGCAAAGATTGCCAACTGTATTGAGACGCTACAACGCGATTTCTTGTGGATTGGTTTGGGGGACATGTTTAAGTTACATTTGGTCAATCGGTCAATGGTGTGCATTCCTTTTTTTTGGGGGGGGGGGATTGGGGATTCTTAATTTGACGAAGTTCAACCAAGCTCTATTGGTTAAATGGTTGTGGTGGTACTAACAAGAAAGGGGGGCCTTGTGGAAGTTTGTCATAGTTGCGCAGGTTAGGGAAGCATGAGGTGGTTGGTGCTCGAATGAGGTACGTGGCTCACATGGGGTGGGTTTGTGAAAAAACATTAGGAAGGGTTGGGGGACCTTCAGGAAACATACACATATTGTAGTGGGTGATGGCTCTCGCGTCAGATTTTGGTATGATAAATGGTGCAGTGAACGACGTCTCAAAGACGCTTTCCCTGCCATATTTGAGCTAGCACGTGTAAAGGATGCTGCGATAGTGGATCTTTTGGCTTTTTCTAGTGGCTCCCCTCAATGGAATGTGGGCTTCACTAGGGCAGCCCAAGAGTGGGAGTTGGAGGTTATCACAGACTTCTATGCGGCACTGTATTCCGTACGTATGATCAAGGATACTATGGATAGGATGTTTTGGAGCCCTTCCAAGAAAGGTAAATTCACGGTCAGATCATTTCACAAAGTTTTATCGAGCCTAGTCATGCCCACATTCTCTCATGGGCCTGCATCTGGCAGACGAAAGCTTCTTCAAAAGCAGCTTTTTTTGTTTGGACAGCAACATTGGGCAAAATTCTCACCACAGATAACCTAAGGAGACGTTGGTTAATGGTGTTGGACTAGTGTTGCATGTGTAAGAAAGATGGTGAGTCAGTTGACCATCTATTTCTACATTGCGAGGTGGCCAGGACCATGTGCGCTGATTTTTTTATAGGACTTGGATTATCATGGGTCATGCCCCGTAGATTGGTGGAATTTCTAGCATGCTGGAGAGGTTTCCGAGGAAATTCACAAGTTGCAGCAATATGGAAAATGGTCCCCATATGTATGTGTTGGTGTATTTGGCATGAGTGAAATGATAGAAGCTTCGAAACCATGAGAGAACAATGGAGGAGCTGAAAGTTTTTTTCTTTAAAACATTGTTTTCTTAGGTGGGGGCCATTGTTTGTAACGGACTAAATGTCCATAACTTTCTACTTTCAGTTGTAAATTCTAGTTAGGTACCTCTCATGTATACTCCTTGTGTACTTGTGCTTTGCCTATTATTATGAATAAAATTTCTTAATTACCAATTCAGAAAAAAAAAACATTCCATATCTAGAACTACTCAATTTCAAAATTTCAATTCATTGGGCTTGTACTGTGTTTCATAATAATATGGACTCATGGCTGGGGTGGATTCCTGAGACATCCCCATGGTACCATTCTACTTGCATAATATACAATTTTTCTGTTCCATATTTATCTAATATGTATTTTTATTTTTTTACCATTTTTTCTTTTAATTTATTTTTTCTCCCATTAGGAAAGTTGTATGGTTAGTTTTCATGAAGTTGCATATGAAGTGCAGATGTTGCAACCTGGAAATCTTTCTACAATTAACATGAAGACAATTACGAGTTTGGCGGAGACTTTTTTGATGAACCCAGAGGAAAACTTGGCTTGGCTTATCAGTAGCAGTTATGATTTTGAGTCGTCGAAGACACTCTTCTTTTTTATGCTGATGCAATCATTTATGATGCATAATAGTACGTTCTCTCTCCACTTCTACTTTTTTCTGCAAGTACTCAAATGCTACTCACTCCATGTCACTGTGGCGTTCCACAGCATAATCACTGGTTTGTGGTGTTTACTCTTTATAGCAAGTAACTGATGCATGTCTTTCTTATTTAATTTTGCAAGACTGGTTTTTCTTTGGCTGTGTTCTTCTCTTCTTTTTCATGTATAATGCTTTTTTTGATGAATCTGGGATTCTGAGCCCTGTATTTTTTTGTTTGTTAGAAAGTGGTCAATTTTCAGTACTGTTTGAAGCTTGCTATCCAGTTTTGAAGAGAGAGTTGGAAGCATTGGAGTCTGTGGTTGATGTTTCCATGGAAGAGGTAGGAAAGAAAATTAATAGCAGTTGGATTTTGTTGTTAGATTCTGTGTTCACCCTGATGGAGTTGAATTCTAATGCCTGGTGGTTTGGTCTGTCTTCCTTATTTGAGTAACAGTTCAATCCAGAAATTCTAAGTTGGGATTGCAAAAGATTTTTAGAGCAGATGTTTGATTCTAATCTCAGAGCATTAAATACAAAGATCCTGATTTGCATATTTTGGAGGTTACTGGAGAAGTTGATATCAACAGTACATGGAGATGACTTGACGGTTAGTGATATTTCTTTCTTTGGCTGTTCATTTTTCTTGTCTTCTAAGGCTGCTCTGGTGAGTAGTCATTGACATCATTGCTGGATTTTTAAGTTTTCAGCGCTGGATATGAATATTTATGATCATTGCAGGATGCTGATGACAAATGGGTTCTCAGGCTTCAAGATTTGTTCATTTTTTTCGCTACCTCTCAGTTTAAGGATGTTTTCAAGGAACACATTAATTACCTTGTCACTAGGTGCAAGACAGCTCCTGCACATTTTCTTTCCAGATTTTTTACAGAAGAAGGTGCTTATATGGATTCTCCTTTTAGTACTTGCTTTCTTCTTCTTCCATTCACCTCAAATAACATTCTCTGTCACCATTGCTCTTTCTATCATTTGCTTACCATGGCTTCCTTATTCGCTGCTGGTTTTTCCCCATTCTTCAGTTCTAGTTGTTATTGCTGCGTTTCCTGGTGTTTATATCTACCTCTTTTGTTGTACATACAGAACTTTCTGGCTTAAATAGAAAAAGTGTGCCCCCTTTCTTCATGACCTTCAACATGTGTTGAACCATGATTTTTTTTTTTTTTTTAAATAATTGAGCGAGTGAGAAAAAACACAGCGTCAAGCTTGGTAAAAGGGAAGTAGAAAGGGTGAAAACTGAAAAATTAAAAAATATTGAGGATAACTACAAAAAATACAAAAACCCAAAACTCCAGGAAAGGTAAAGTAAGAATCTTTTGAGTCGTGATCCAATCAATGGGCATAAAAATGACTTCCTGGACATATGAATGCAACACTTGAGAGTTGGTATAACTACTTTGTTTTTGCAATATTCTTGGGCTTATGGACCTTTTTTTTAAGTCGAATTCATCAGTATTTCACTTTTTTCAGTTTCTACACTGTTGCTGCTAGTAAAGATGAAGACGTGAAAGAGCATGCATCATCCAAAATTGAACACTTTCTGTATCATTGTTTTTACTTGAGAAAAATGAAGGCCAATGGGCATGTTGTCATTTTTGTAGTGCACTCATTGCAGGTTTTTAGCATGATATTTAATGATTGAGTTTTTTCTACGAGTTATTTGGTACTTCAATCTTTAGTATTTTTTCTGTTAACTATTAAAGTAGTCCTAGTGATTTGACCTTCAGACAGATTATTCTCTGACTTTTAGTTGTTGAACTTTTTATCTATTACTCTCAACTCTGATCGTTTTGGTTGTTCCATTATGCCCATTAATGGAACCCCCGCCATGTGGCTCATAAGCCACATCATCACCAATAAAAATGCATCAAGTCTTGCAACAAATAAAAATAAAATATATTAAAAACCTGCAAGAAAAATTTTTGAAAAACAAAAAAGCCAAGCCACCCCTCTGATGGGAGGGGAAGGGGAACCTCCCCCTTCTGATCTGAAAGTTTATTTTAAGTTTTTATTTTATTTTTAATTTTTTTGTATATTTTATAATTTTATTTGTTGCAACCCGCGGTGCATTTTTATTGGCAATGATGTGGCTTATGAGTGGGTTCCATTTCCATTATTGGGAAGGTGATGTGGATGTGCAGCGGACGGATCAAAATGATCCAAGTTGAGAGTACATTGATGAAAATGTTCAAAATTAAAAGTTAGGGAGTAGTTTATCTAAAGGCCAAACTGCATAGACTATTTTAGTTTTAACCCTTTTTTCAGTCAATCATTTGATTGATGGTTGCAATTTGTTTTCTGGAAGTTTTACTTTTTTGAGGCATTTTCTGATTCTTTGAATATTTTATTTTGAATCAATGTGCCTTAACGTTGATCCTACGCTGGCAATTCCTTTTTGTAGGTGTTCCTGTTGCTGTCAAAATTGAGAGTCTCCGCTGTTTTGCACTCCTTTGCTTTCATTCAGAAGATAGATTGCCAATTGAACTTTTTGCTGAATTTCCTTCAGTTCTTGTCCCATTGACCAGTGATAACCAGGTATCAATGTCAATTACCATTATTTAGTATCATTTATTTTCATTGCTGTGGCAACTTTGAGTTTCTAGATTTTAGGAAAGGGGTTTCTTAAATATTTCTACTGTAGCAGGCAATTATTTACCTCCTGCAGTTGTTTCATTGAATGCATGCGTATTATTAGGTTCTGATTCCTTAGGATCCATTGTCTTTCCTTTCAGGAGATAAAGGTTGCTGCAATGAACTGCATTGAAGGACTATATGCACTATGGGCTCGTGCAGACTTTTCTAGCAAGAGAAATGGTATCATTGCTGTCGTAATGAAGTTGTTATATGTTCTCTCTATCTTTTCTCCAGTATGGGCATATTCTCAATCTATTCATTGGCAGGGAATAATTGTATTTGGAGTCATTTTCTTGGTGAACTTTTGGGCTTGATGGTTCAACAAAAAAGGCTTATACTATCAGACAAACAATTCTTGCCATCATTGTTGGAAACTTTACTTAGCTCATCTTCCTGTAGCCTTCTAGTGCCTCAAAGTATTCAACAGAGGTAGGTACCTATGAAATGCTGTCGTTATATAAAACTTTTGTAGCTCATCTTGATCATCTTAATTCATCATTCTCATTCCCTCTGAAGATTATGCTGTAAATGTATTGATGCTTCTCCAGTTTATATAATATATATATGATTTTTCTGTTTGTGTTGTTGCCTTTTCGGTTGGATTTTGGAATTATTTATTTGGGGGTTTCTTTTTACTGTTCTCCTTGAGATGTGTGTGACTAAGGATGCTTAGCATCCAAAATTTAAGATTTATATTGAAGGTCCCCCATGGTTGTTATTCATCAATACAAGTTCAGAAGTACTTCTCCCATGAAAGAATACGGTCATTGTATTCCTTTGCTGGATACCGCTTAATTTTATTTACTACAACAATTTTGGTAGTTTCTAGCGTGAGGGGTATGTATGGTTTATACTAACATTTTTCTTCCAAATTAACAATTTTCTTGATTAAGGGATGTATTGGTTTTTATCAATAATATTTTGAGGAGTAGTTTTTATTTTTATTTTAAATTTTATAATTGATCAGATCATTTTTTCTATGTCCTTCAAGAACACTTTCTAAGTATTTAGTTTTTAACTAATGTCCATTAATAAGCATATTCTAATCCTAGTTTTTTATTCCCCAACCTTCTTTGACAGGTTTGATCAATCTACAAAAGAAAATATTCTTGCCTTTATTTTGGGTTCTGCTCTCAAACTTTCTGATTATGGGAAGGTTTCACACTATCTTTTATCACCATAATTCCATGTTTATTATTTTCATTTATGTAGACCTTCTCTAGACCCTTTTAGTAGGGGGCAGATAAAATTAAATGGGACTTGAATGTCATATGCAGCTAATGATTCTATCTTTACTCAAAGGAATGGGCAGTGCTGTTATGCACATTAAGGATGTCAAGTCCTTTTTATCTTTACTTTTGGAAAGGCGCAGTCAATGTTACTTTGAACCAGACAAGTCTTGCCAGAAATTGTTGAAAAATGAGATTGAGATCCTATGCCTTCTTCTGGAGGTAAGTTAAATATGGTTCTAAATGTTTGTGAGTTTCTGCTTCCCTTTGTCTTTCTTTGTGTTTAATTTGGACTTCATTGTCTTGTTAAATAGAGCTGTGCTTCGAGCTCTTTTCTTGATGAATATGCTTTTGAAGATTATTTATTGAAGGCATTGCAAGTAAGTTGGTTGCAACTTGTTTAAGATTTATTCCTATATTCTGGATATTGCTGTTGCCTTGATGTAATGACATCTGGTGTTGGACTCTTCAGTTGGACAGCATGACTTCAGAAGACCCAGCTGTTATACTGCCTATTGTCACTGTTTTAAAAAAGCTCAATGGTCATCTTTACAATGGGTTGCAGAATGATGTACAGGTGACTTTTACTCATTAACTGGGACCCATGTATTGCTTGGAAATCCTATTGCGTCTCAATATTTTTCTTTAACTACTTTATGTAATCATGGAACAACAATGTATGTTCTCTCCTATGCTCTTTTTTTTTTAATATAAATACTTTTTATTCCTGTTATGGCTGAAATCTGTCGTTTTGCTTTTTTATTCCAAGCAGGAGCGTCTGTTTTATCAACTGGTGTTCTTATTTCGGCATGCTAATGGTGATGTACAAAATGCAACCAGAGATGCCTTGCTGCGGTTAAATGTTTGTCTCTTGCTTTTTCAGTTTCTTTTCTTTGTTGGAGTACCTTCAGCATTTTTTGTTATTGCACTGCTTATCAAGGATTTTAAATCTGTTGGTAGAACACTTTTGCTTTTGCTTAAACTTCTACTTCAATTTTGGACTGTTATTATTTTGGACTGTTATTTGACGCTCTGAAGGAGAATGCAATTTAATTTCTTAGTATGATCATGACGACCAATCTCTGAGGAGAAAATGAATTAGTATTCATAAGAATATAATGGAAATTAACTCATTGAAAAAAAATTATTATGAGAACTCCGTGCTGGAATGAGGTGAGTCAAGCTTCATCTCTGATGGGCAAAACGGATAAGGAAATCTTGTTGCTTTTGAAGTCCTTACTACCAGTTTACGGGTGAAAGGGTTCCGAAAAGTCTGAAGCTCGATCTAATTAGCTGTAAATCACTTTTATTGGAGAGTTGACTGTGATTTGTTTTTGAGAAGCTATAAATACTTTTGTTGATAATAAAGTATAGGTGTAACCCAGATATACAGGACTATACAAGAGAGGACACCTGGTTTAGAGGTAGTAGTAGATACTAGGTAATCATGAAAGCTTAGTCCATTGAAATTTATAGCTAATGCTCAAAAGGAATTTTTTTTTTGAAAAAAGACGTTTAAGTTCATCCTTTTCCTTTCTCCATCTTTGAAGTTCCGACCATTCCTCTCCTTC
Source organism: Cyclocarya paliurus (assembly GCA_029856935.1). Taxonomy (NCBI): domain Eukaryota; kingdom Viridiplantae; phylum Streptophyta; class Magnoliopsida; order Fagales; family Juglandaceae; genus Cyclocarya; species Cyclocarya paliurus. Next base: position 5,156,196 of record CM056949.1, on the reverse strand, counting down.
AAAATGCCCCAGAAAAGACATATGGTGGCCATCTTCCACACTGTTATAATTTGTGGATTCCTGTATAAACCTTTACAACTTGCAAAGAGATCTACCTCCCTTCTGGGCATTACCCATGCTAACCCCATTCTGCTAAATAAGTCATTCCATAGGGCTTTGGCTTCCTCACAGTAGGTTAACTTTGATGTTGATTTACAATATGTGGATTTATTTTTAATGATTGGACGAAATAGATGGGTACTCAGAGCCCTTTATTCCCTTGATCTTCAGGCTAGTTTTTTATGCCAGCTTAACTGCACATCCTAGAACTACTCAAAATTAATTTAGCTATCTGAGAGTTTGCTTCTTATGCTTATGTGAAAAGAAGCCTGTACATGTGGAATCTTTGCCGATAAAAGTATTGTCATACTGTTACTCTTCCTTTAGACATTTTCTTTGTTTGTTTCCTTAAAAAAAAAACAAATATATCGAGATTGCTGAACCACCCTGTTTCTTTGTCCATGGTGCATATTTCTACAAAAATCTTAAGGAAGTTTATTCAATGTTAAAATTCTTAAGTTAGGGACCATTTTGTTTTGGTTTTTTTGGGCTTGAAAGATCACATATATTCGGAACAAAAGCACGTTCCAAAAGGAAATAGGATTTTTTGTGTTTCAGAATGGTTTCATATCTTGCCATTGATAAAAAAAGGAATGGTTTCATGTCTTGCCGATCTAAACTTAAGTGCTGTAAACTTTTCTATAATTGCAACATAATCCTCTTGCATGCTATATAGAGTGAGTGTGCTAGATGTTGCTTTGTTTCTATTTTTTGATTATTACTTTTTGTGATTATTATATTGTATTGAATATATCAAAAAGAAAAAATCTAATTAAATATGCTGGCGAGTTTTTTGGAGGGTACTCTGTTTTGAGACTGTGTCCGGGTTGAAAGTGAATCTATCCAAGTTAGAAATGGTTCCAGTTGGTAATGTTTGGAATATCCATATGTTGGCTAACACTCTTGGTTGTAAGGTGTCGTCCCTCCCTATGAATTATCTGGGTCTTCCTCTAGGGCGAAAACCATTTGGTATACAGTTATTGAAAAGATTGAACGAACATTAGCAGGTTGGAAGAGATTGTATCTGTTGAAAGGGGGTAGGATTACTCTTATCAAAAGTACCATCTCCAATCTACCTACTTATTTCTTATCTTTGTTTCCCATTCCTGCGAGTGTGGCTGCACGTATTGAAAAATTACATCGTGATTTTCTATAGAGGGGAATTGGGGAAGAATTTAAATTTCATTTGGTCAAGTGGGACAATATTTGTTCCCCAATCTGTTCTGGTGGTTTGGGAATTAGAAATCTGAGATTGTTCAACCGGGCTTTACTTGGGAAATGGTTGTGGCGATACAATACGGAACATGCAGCACTATGGAAGTCGGTGATTGATCACAAATATGGAGGCTTGTGGGGGGGGGGATGGTGTTCTCAAGAGGTATGTAGGGTATATGGAATGGGATTATGGAAGCACATTAGATGAGGGTGGGAAGTGTTTGCTCGTCATACTAGAATAGTGTTTGGAGATGAGTCTAGAACCCCATTTTGGTATGATATTTGGTGCGGAGATAGGGCTCTCAAAGATTCATTTCCCACATTGTTTTTACTTGCCTGTGAAAAGGAAGCATCTTTGGCAGACATTATGGTGATAGATGGGGATTCAATACAGTGGAATGTAAACTTCATTAGGGAGGCCCATGATTGGGAAATCAATACTTTTGTTGAATTCTTCCAACTTTTACACTCCATGAGATTGAGTAACCAAGGAGTTGATTCCTTATGGTGGACACCCGTCAAAAAAGGTATATTTTCTGTTCGTTCTTTCTATAAAGCCCTCACATTACCACATAATATTCATTTCCCATGGAGAAATAAGGCTCCTCCTTGGGAGGCATTTTTTGCATGGACTGCGTCTTTGGGGAAGATTTTAACGATGGATAATCTGCGGAAACGAGGGATGATAGTGGTAGAATGGTGTTGTATGTGCAAACAAAGTAGTGAGACTGTGGATCATCTTCTACTACACTGCGAGATTGCTAGAGCGTTATGGGTAGACATTTTCAGGCGGTTAGAGCTGGCATGGGTTATGCCTGCAACAGTAGTGGAACTTTTGGCATGCTGGTCAAACCTTGGTGGTCTTCCACAAATCTCAGCTGTATGGAAAATGATTCCTATATGTATTCTTTGGTGCATTTGGCAGGAACGAAATGACCGGATATTTGAAGATCGGGAACTCTCCTTGGAGGGGATTAGATTGCTTGTTGTTAACACTTTATTTTCTTGGGCGAGATCTGTAGACTTTAATGGCCTTGATTTTCATGACTTTCTCTTCTCTATTTCTCCTAGCTAACTAGGTGTAATCTCTTGTATACTTTGGGTGTACCTGGGCTATGCCTATTCTATATATATTATAATCATTTACTTATAAAAAAAAGGAGTTTTTTGGAGGGAATTTACTTTTAGTTTGTTTTAGTGATGTGAAGGAATATGATTCCTTTTGGATTTTGCAGATATCCTGTTCCTCTGTTGGTCAGGTGCTCAATTTTATTCTCAGTCAGGAAAGTCTCATAATTAGTTCAGCATATGGAAAGAAGAAGAAGAAGTTACTTGAGCGTAGTAGGTCAAACCTTCCTCATAACGTGATATGTAAGGGAGGAGATGCACTGTCTTTACTTAGCTCTCTGCTTGATGTTTTGCTACTGAAGAAAGACATTGCAAACAGGTCTGCTTTTTGGAATGTTTCTAATTCTGGATTTAGTAAAATTCTGCTGGTGGTGTTGGAGCAAATGCTGATGCATGGTACTTTCTCAGACTAAATTGATTCAATTTACTGGTTGCAGGGATTCTCTTGTAGGACTCTTATTCAAGCTTCTTGGCAAAGTTTTTTCAGATGAATGGATACAAGGCACTCTTGTCCAGGATGAAAAGGTGATCCAAGTATCGCCCAACATTTCTCAGGCCATGTCTAGCGCAATGTGTTACATTCAGCAGACACTGTTAGTAATCCTGGAAGATATTTGTGCTTCACTTGTCAATGCTGTTCCACTTGAGGTGTGCCACCCATTTTTCTGGATTTGGAAAACATCATTTGGTGATGCTAACCGTCTCTATTACTCTCCCATTATTTATTCCTTTTTTTTTTTTAATTACGCTTGGCTCATGTTCTTTGCAGGGTGACATCATACATGAAACGAACATCAAGTTGTTGGTCGAGTGTGCCAATTCTGCAAAAGATGGAGTCACCCGTAACCATGTATTTTCACTTATTTCCTCTGTAGCAAAGGTCGTCCCAGAAAAAGTTGTGGAGCATATACTAGATATTCTTAGTATCATTGGAGAATCCAGTGTCTCCCAGGTTTGTTGATATATTTGTTTTTTTTTGCATGGGTTACGATGTACCAATGCTAATTTTATTTTAATTTTGTGACTAAACATGGTATGTCTGTTGGATCAATGCCCTGTTACCTGGATAGCCCTGGTACTCATATAGCGGAAAAAATACAAATTTTATGAAAGCTTAGGGACTTTTTGAACAGCATATTAGATATTTTCACAAGCTTTCAATTTCAACCTTAACAGTTTTAGTTGCCTGATGTATAATGTAGAATAAAGTAGGTACGGTTGGTTGGCCATCTCCGGCTTACTCCACCTAGGTTCTTAATTAAATTCCCGTAGGTTCTTAAATGAAATTCCCTTCTCTTTACAAGAAAAAAGAAAAAAATCTACTGGAAAACATAACTTACCCATCCATATGGGATTGTACCTATTATCTCACCCTTCACTCCTTGTGTATAGAAAGAGGGGATGGCATTTAGTATAACAATGATTGGAAGGCATCCTATCTGGGATGACTAAGCTGTTTGGATTGAGAGAGCCTCTCAACTCATCTCATCTCATCTCATCTAATCATTACAACTTTTTCAAATTCCCACACAAAATACAATAAACAATTTAACTTTTTCAAATCCCAAAACAAAAATAATATTAAAAAATAATATTCTAACAATATTTTATTCAACTTTCATCTCATCTCATCTCAACTCACTATCCAAACATCCCCTGAATCTTAGATCTGTACTAATCACGTAATCTTTCTAATCTGTCTGCAGATTGACAATCATTCTCAGCGTGTATTTGAGGATCTTATATCTGCATTGGTTCCATATTGGCTGTCTAAGACACATAACGTGGACAAATTACTTCAAGTAAACTATCTGTCTTTAGCTGTCACCATCTCTTCTGCTACATTGGCTATAATTATGTCTAGGGTAGAGTTCTAATTTGGTTGAGTTTTTCCTAAGGTTTTTTTGAAGGTGCTGCCTGAAGTAGCTGAGCACAGAAGGCTGCTAATTGTTGTATACTTGTTAAGGTAGCATCAGTTTTTTATAATGTTTTTTAATAGCTATAGTTGTCTTGTTGGTTCTTCATCTCCTGCTTAAGTTGATGTGCTCCTCCACAGGACTCTGGGAGAACATAGTAGCCTGGCTTCATTGCTTGTTCTTCTATTCCGTTCATTGGTTTCAAGGAAAGGATTATCTTGCCTTAAAAACTTGTGCAATTCAGAGAATTTCACATTATTGTTGCACAAAGAGTGGGAGTATGACTTTGCATTTCAAATTTGTGAGCAATATTCATGCCTGATATGGCTTCCAGCTCTTGTTCTGCTGCTTCAACAAATAGGGAAAGGTAATCTGTGCCAAGAACTTTTTATGGAATTGCTATTCGCTTTGCAATTCACTGTACATAAAATGGAAGGTCCAGAGTTCGCTGTCAAGCTTGAATCGGGGGAAGATTCAGATGATATTCAGGTATGAATCATTTAGCTTTTTCACTCCCTTTACTATAGCTTTCTGAATCATTAATTGTTTGTTCAGAAGGCCTTGGATTTGTTCTTCAGGAACCTCTTGCCTACATTATGTCATCATCTGCAACTTTTCATTGTACTTTGCTTTCCTGTTGGTTCACTTGCGTATACCGCCATTCAATATTTCAGGGCTTGCATAATAGTTTAAAGCATATCTTTCCTGAGGGCTGGGATGGTAAATCCTCTTGAAAACGAACTGACCCAAAATACTAATCCAAAATTGACTAGCATCGGTTGTCACCTATCAAAGACTTGTTTTGCTTTAGTTATCTATAACATTGGGGTTTCCATTCTGTGTTTAGATATCCTTTTTTTGATAGGTAATCAAGAATTATATTCATAAGAAAAGGAATGTAACAATCCAATCCAATTTTATTGGGTCTAAATTAGGTTTAATGGGCCATTTTGGATAAGCTAATGGGCTATTATTTATTGAGGTTTGTATCATGTGGATCCTAAATTAGACCATATAATAAATTATTTATTTATATCTTAAAATATTATAAAAAATATTTTATTGTTTATATATTACTATTATGAATTTTGTCAAATTCTATTAATAAGATGTGTAATTTTAATTCAAGTTATCATTATTGTTATTATTATTATTATTATTTTTATGACGGGGGAACCTAATAGGATAAATGTATTTAAGTATTTTAAGCTCTCTCTCTCTCTCTCTCTCCCCTTGGGTGGTGGTTATATTTTTTTGTAGCAAACCACCTCCTCCTCTAGAATCAAAACAATTTTGTCAAATTCTATTAATAAGATGTGTAATTTTAATTCAAGTTATCATTATTGTTATTATTATTATTTTTATGACGGGGGAACCTAATAGGATAAATGTATTTAAGTATTTTAAGCTCTCTCTCTCTCTCCCCTTGGGTGGTGGTTATATTTCTTCGTAGCAAACCACCTCCTCTAGAATCAAAACAAGCCCCAATGTTGAAGTCGATATGCATCGCACCCACCAATAGCACTCAAGATCCCTCCTATTCTTAACTGTGGGGGAGTGAGGTGTTACAAGGAAGTATAGCCCAATTACACAAAAAGTATACATGAGAAGTATCTAACTAGGTTTTACAACCGAAAGTAGAAAATCATGGACATTTAGACCATTAAAATAAAGGACCCCCGCCTAGAAAAACAAGGTTTTAAAGAAGAGAACTTTAAACTCCTCCATTGTCCTCTCGTGATCCTCGAAACTTCTATCATTTTGCTCCCTCCAAATGCACCAACTCATACTTATAAGGACCATCTTCCATATTGCTACCACTTGAGGATTGCCTTGGAATCCTCTCTAGCTTGATAGAAAATCCACCAGCCTACGAGGCATGGCCTAGGATAATACCATTCTCACAAAAAAATCATCCCACAAGGTCCTGGCCACCTCCCAATTAGAAGCAGGTGATCTACTGATTCTCTATTTTTCTTACACATGCAACATTAGTCCAACACCATTATTCGAAGTTTCCTTAGATTGTCTATAGTAAGAATCTTGTGTAGGAATGATGTTCAAACAAAAAATGCTGCATTTAGAGGGGCTTTTGTCTTCCATATATTCCTCCATGGAAAAGATGTCATGCCCTAGCTAGTTAGAACTTGGTAGAATGATCTAACTGTGAATCTACCTTTTAGGGAGGGGCTCCAGCTTAGTGCTAAGCACTAATTCAATTGGAGTCGGTATGCCCTAATACGGACTTCGACTCCGACCACTGTAGACTCTGCTCTTGCAAGTCGGAGTTGAAATCGGAGCGGAGTTGGATCCACAATCACCTGGCACCCAATCACAGATCTGAGAACATAGATTCACAACAACCCAATCACATATCACAAACAACCAATCACAGATCACAACCAGCAACCATGAACCACCCAATCACCGAAATCATTAAAAAAATAAAACCAAAATGCATATGTAAAATTGGATTAAAACCAAAAAATTAAACCCAAAAAATTGACATGGATCGAGACCCGAGAGACATGGATCGAGAGGTAGAGGGTGTTGGTTGCTCTGGTTCCATATCTGCGTGCTCCGTCGTTTGATCAACTGTGCTCTATGGTGTTGGTTGTTCTGGTGGTTCTGATGTCTTGATATCCTAAGTGAAACCGCAGATCTCAGTATTTTAATAAAGAATGATTTTATTTATAGAATCTTTGTACTTGGCGTAGATTTTGGAGAAATTTTAATAAATGCTTCCGTGCACTCTCTCTTATGATCTCAGTATTTTAATAAAGAATGATTTTATTTATAGAATCTTTGTACCTAACGCTTTCTTGAGAATAAAAGAAAATATTTTTTTTATTCAAGTTCAGTAGTAACACTCTGGCTTCTTCGAGAATTTCTAAAAGTGATTTTATTCTTAACCGTGGGGAGCGGGGTGTTACAATGTAATAGTAAATGATCCGTTGTTTCCTCATTTTTCTTGTACAAATAACTCTAGTCCATAACAAAAGACCGTGTTTCCTCATATCATCAGCGGTAAGGATTTTCCCAAGGGAAGCAGTCCAACCAAAAAAAGCTACCTTTTTTTTTGTTTTGGGGGGGGGGGGGGGGGGGTTACCTTTCTTCATAGGAAAATGGTTGCTGTGTTGAACCAATAGATTCTTGTAAAAGGATCAAACCATGCATCTCCTACTCCCAGCCGAAGTCCATATTATCCTATCCTCCACAGCATTACCAATATTCATAGCGTACAAAAAGCTGAAAAAATCAGCAATGGTTCCTAATTACTGATCTTGAGCTGCTTTTAGAAATTAGGTGTTCACTCCGATGAACTGTTGGAGCTATCCATCAAATCTGCCACTGTAGCCTCTTTATCACGTGCAATCCGAAATAGAGTAGGGAATGTGCTCTCGAGGGCCCAAGCACCACACCAAACATGGTGCCAAGGTACTGGCAAGCTGCTATCGGTAGACTGATGATGTCACAAAGGCAGAATTGGAAAATGTCAGATACCTCATAAGGTAAGGGTTTGGCATGAGTTAGGGGTACAAGAGTTTATTAAAACCTGAAAAGCACGGGAAAACGTTTGCAGATGCGATTATGAATCGAACTAGATTGAAACATTCAGCTGTTGACGGACAAACTTTGCCAAATGTGTACTGGCCGAACAAACTCCAGAGCCCAAACCTACCTCAAATCCCCCCCCCCCCCCCCCCCCCCCCAAAAAAAAAAAAAAAGAACAGCAATTAGTATTTTGAAAAACAGGAACCTATTTGTGGGGGTAGGATGAGTTCTTACTATGGTGGATTTTGGCGAAGACTGAGGAGGGTTAACCTATCAAAGGAGAAGAGGGTTGTTTAACATTTAACCTTGAATCTCAATTTTTGTGATCAAATACAGATTGGGATTCAAAGTTAATCCCTGCTTGGTCTTGCACTCTAATTACTCCAGTTTATGCAAGGATAGAATGTGTTGGAGGCTAAAATAGAGGACTAGAAAAATTTGAGAATTGCTCTTTTTATGAGTCTCTGGAAAGGGTCTATTGTTATAGGGCTCCCTGCACTGGTTTACTAGGGATTAGATATGTCCAAGAGGATTCCCCTGGAAACTTTTCTGACAGTTTTACATCAGCAACTGTTCTACTTTTCTTTCTCCTCGATCTTTTAAATCTTAGAATGTAACTTCTATGTTGGTGTTTTCTACACCTGATTACGCTCCCCAACGAATCTACTTGTACTTCTTTATCATTGGTAAATTTGTTGCTTATTGAAAAAAAAGGAAATTATGCTTCTGGAATGATTTAGTGCTTTACTCAAAATTTAAATTCTATATTTGGAAACCTTACTTTCCCAAATGGGATCTAACTAAAACTAATTCATTTGTAAGCCACGGTTCTTAACTCTTCAGTTGCTTATGGAACATCATGGATATGTACAAAATGAGTCCCTTATTGGGTAAGCTGAAGCATCAACATGCAATCTTGATGATAAGGTGTCTATGACTAACATTCCTTGAAGGTGATCATATAATATTAGTGTGGGACTCCCTTTTCTTTCTTTTTCTGTTTTGGTACATAGGCCGTATTGGGATTGCCGTGAGAATAGTTTTCACAATTTAGATGATTTGGCACTTTATGTTTTGTAGTTTTGGGTGATAAATTATTTTGCATGTTGGGCGATCAACATAATCAGTATGTTTTATATATGATCTGAATATGTTTGAATGAGCCAATTTGAGACTGTGACATCTGTCTCAACCATATCTGCTGCCATATAGTTTTTTTAGCCTTTTCCTTTTTTTTAGTTGTGGGTACCTATGGTAGCTAGCAATTTAAAATTACAATGATGATGATGGATGCTTTAATTTCGCAGATAACACTAGGAGAGCTCATGGAACAGGTTGTTTCTCTCTCACAATTTGTGGATGCTAGTAGGAAGGAAATATATATTGTTGTCATCAGGAAAGAATTAAAGGAGTGTCTGCGAGCTGTCTTGAAGTGCATTACCATGCATATGATCCCTTCAGCATACTTTAAAGGCATTATCAGATTGCTTGGCCATACAGATGGAAACGTGAAAAGGAAGGTACACCCTGTGATGAGACCATTTGTATACGATGAGTTTAATAGGATTTGCATCTGTAACTAGGCTCGGAGAGTATCATTAATGTTGACTTATGGGGTCTGAGGGCACTTAGTATGCTTTACTGTAAATCAGTTGCATGCCTAAATATAATTATTTTTTTTTCTCTTCATTCTTACCATTTTGAATTATCTGAATTTGTCAATTTTCCAAGTACATAAATTGAAAGTCAAGTGCGACTTTGTTTAGTGCGTTCCTGCTACCTTTTCTGTTTGGTAAAGAATGGGATACCCATTGCAAAACAATTCAAGTTGGTTTTAATTTGAAGTAGATCTTGTGACGATGAGATGGAAAAAAAGAAGATAGAAATGGTAACCAAAAGTGACAACAATAGGTCTGAAATGTTTTTACCTAATAAAAAAATGTATTTGAGGTTCGTAATTTTTATTTTCATGAATGAATGCTTAGAATGTTTACTGTAGGTCCATAATAAAACTCCTATGTCCCTGGTAGTATTACAGTGTATCAATTTTGCAACTATACTTGATTGTGTTTGGATAAAAGAGCTGTGGTGTAGTAGTGGTCGTATTATCCTTTATTTTGATCTATGAGCCTAGATGACTTCAGTCATTCAAGTGCACTATAGTTATCTTGTTACTTCATAGATGGAGTATTACTTCAATGCAGGCTCTTGGGCTTCTATGTGAAACAGTCAGGGGTCATGACTCGGTTAAATCAAAGCATAAGGGTCGAAGAGGCTTCAACCCAAGCCCAAGTAGTAATTGGCTGCGTTTGGATGAGACTGCTCTTGAATCATTTGAGAAGATGTCTTTCGAAATTATTCGTTTAGTTGATGAATCTCTCAACGATTCAGATACTTCCTTGAATCTGGCAGCTGTTTTGGCACTAGAAGTCCTGGCCAGCAGGTTTCCTTCTAATTATTCCATCTTTAGCAAGTCCCTTACCTATGTTGCAAAAGGTATTACTTCACACAACTTGGCCATATCCACTGGCTGCCTTCGTGCAATCAATGGTTTGGTCAATGTACTTGGGCCAAGGTCAGTAGCCGAGCTTCCTCGCATAATGGACAATGTCATAAAGATGTCTGGCAAAGTCTCTTCATGTTCAGATCTAAAAACAAAATGTGGTGATGACAACGCTCCTGTTTCGGTATCGACACCCAAGGAGTCTCTTGCTCTGTCTATTCTTCTCGCGTTGGAGGCAGTCGTAGACAAGCTGGGTGGTTTTTTAAACCCATATCTTGGAGATATCATGGAAATCTTAGTGCTTCGTCCTGAATACATATCAGGATCGGATCCAAAGTTGAAATTGAAAGCTGATGTCGTTCGAAAGCTCCTCACTGAGAAAATCCCGGTAAGCCATCCTAATTAGAGATCTAGTATTTGCTTTGATCTGAAAACCCATTGAATTGGTTTCCGGTTCATTCATCTGTTTAAACCTGATTTTTTTTTTCTTTTCCAGGTGCGACTTGTTCTTCCGCCTTTGCTAAAAATATACTCTAAGGCTGTTCAGTCTGGAGATTCAAGCTTGGCAATTGGTTTTGAAATGCTAGAAAAATTAGTTCGGACGATGGATAGATCATCTATTTATGGATACCATACAAATATTTATGACCTTTGCTTGCTTGCTCTCGATCTACGCCGCCAACACCCTGTTTCAATTCAGGATATAGATGTTGTAGAAAAAAGTGTCATCATCGCAACAATTTCTCTGTCCATGAAACTTACTGAGACCATGTTCAAGCCTCTTTTTATTAGGAGTATCGAGTGGGCAGACTCGGATGTAGAGGAAAATGCAAGTACAGGAAGCACCAATATTGATAGGGCTATATCTTTTTACAGCCTCGTGAATAAACTTGCTGAAAATCATCGGTGAGTAGACATCTTGTTTATGTCCTTGCTACTCTATTTATGGTTTCTATTCCTTATTTTTTTTTCTTTTCCCACCACTAATATACCAATCTGTATGCTATTGGTTTGAATTTTTTGTCTCTTGATGTGTTTGAGTAGGACAAACTTAGGATAGCTTTCTGAGTACCAAATTCAAATAATCTGTCCCTTTTTGGGTGTTAACCACCCATATGGGTGAAATACGGAACTAGTATGAGATAAATTTTCTTGAAATCTTACTTATAAAAAAAAAAAATTCTTGAAATCTTTCTGGGACTTTTAGCTTGTTCTCTTCCATCTTTCAATTGTATGAGGGGCATACAATTATCATTTCAATTAAAATCTTTGATTGCACTTAAAAAGACAATTATTATTTCAACTTCTTATTCATGTATTCAACTCTTATTCTAACATAAGCAGTCATCTCATTCCTATTTATCTATGCTACAGGTCCTTATTTGTTCCCTACTACAAATATTTGCTTGAGGGTTGTGTACGTCATCTCACTGATGTTGGAGATGCAAAAACTTCTGGTTTGATGCGAAAGAAAAAGAGGGCCAAGATTCAGGAAGCAGGCAATTATATGAAAGAGGAAAACAACTGGCATCTCCGGGCATTGGTCATATCATCGTTACATAAATGCTTTCTCTATGATACTGGGAGCCTTAAGTTTCTCGAATCAAATTTTCAGGCTAGTCACTCTACCACTATCTCTGAAATTTTTTAGAACATCGAATATATTTTTAATAAATAAATAGCTGCTATTTATATTACTTCTCCAAATAAAGGTATCACTTTTAATAGATACATATTTGCTGTAGTGTTGTATCAGGGCCCGGTTTGGATGCAAGACTCATCTCAACTTATCTCATCTAATCATTACAATTTTTTCAAATTATCACACAAAATATAATAAAGAATTCAATTTTTTTCAAATTCAAAACAATAATAATATTAAAAAATAATATTCTAACAATATTTTATTCAACTTTCATCTCAACTCATCTCACCTTAATTCACTATCCAAACCGCACCTTAGATTTTCCCATTACCAAGACTCACTGCAGTTCACGAGTTCCCGTAAGTGATATGCTTTTCGGTAGGTTTTTTTTTTCCAGCCACTAAGATGTGGGTTTCAATTTCACACTTCTTCCAGAAAATGACTTGCATGGCCAAGGTTCCACGTGGTTCAAGTAACTTTTTCAAATTTCAAATAAAAAAATAATATTAAAAAATAATATTCAAATAATTTTTCAACTTTATAATATTTGTATTCAATTTTTTCTCACATTTTCCAAAACTCAATAAAACATCTTAACTCAAACTATTTCACTACTATTCACAGAATTTTCATCTCATCTCATCTCATTATCCAAACCAGTTTGAACTGAAGATGCAAACCGGAAAAAGTAATGGGAATTTCATTCTTAAGATATTGTAAATCTTTTACTTATAAAAAAAAAGATATGAAGTTACTGGAATTACATTCTTAAGATTTACATTTTTTTTTAGTTCTTTGTTATATCCTTGTATTGATTTTGTCTAGGCATCTATTTTGCAGGTTCTGTTGAAACCCATTGTCTCACAGCTTGTCATAGATCCACCTGCTTCTCTCGAAGAGAATCCTAACATACCATCTGTGAAGGAAGTTGATGACTTATTGGTTCTTTGCGTTGGTCAAATGGCTGTTACTGCAGGGACTGATCTTTTATGGAAACCCTTGAACCATGAAGTAAGTTTACAAGCTAGTTTTCTTGCTGTAGCAATTTGTCAATTCCTGTCACCAGAAGGATTAGCCTTTTGCTTTTGAACCCAAAGTTATTGGTCTTTAAATAATTGGGCTTAAAGATTATATGCAAGAATTTTTGGCTCTTTAATTTCACAATCTGGTAGAGGCCTACTATAAGTTGTGTTATCTTACATCTGTAATTCCTTTGAACCATAATTGCCATGCCTTTTATATATTTTACCTATCAAAATTTGTATAATTGCCATGCCTTTTATAGTTTTACCTATCAAAATTAGTATAATTGTTATGCCTTTGACTAGTTATTGATATTGTCCTTGCGCCTGCTAATTCCCTTTCTTTTGCTGGAGAAGGACGAATGGCTGCTGATTTCCCTTAAATATTGCCTAGTTGTCGGATTATTTTTTGAAGTGTACAAAATTTGTAGACTTTGAGGCTCTGACCTCATCTCCATAATTATCTGGAACAACAGTTTCTCTCTCTCTCTCTCAGTTTTCCTTTTTCGAATTGTGTTGCAGGTTTTGATGCAAACTCGTTGTGACAAAGTGCGGTCTCGAATTTTGGGCCTGAGAATTGTTAAATATCTTCTGGAGAAACTGAAAGAAGAGTATCTAGTACTTGTAGCTGAAACCATCCCCTTCCTCGGTGAATTGCTGGAGGATGTAGAGCTACCTGTTAAATCTCTTGCACAAGAGATTCTCAAGGAAATGGAGTCCATGAGTGGGGAAAGCCTCCGGCAGTACCTCTGATATTTTCGGTGTAGCAGATATGGGCTTTCAGGCCGTTGCTTTTGGTAGAGCTTTTCTAGGGAAGCTGTAAATTGTAGATTTTGCTTAGGAAAAGAAAGAAAATTTTGTAGATTTTGATTTTATTGGAGGCTGAGGACAACCAACAAGCTCAAGCTCGGGTTTGAGAAGTGAGAATTTACTTGAAAGGTTAAAAGGCCCTGTAATGAAATTATTCTGTCAGCAATATATACTTATTTCAGTTCTATATAGCAGTTTTTATCCCTCAAGGAATCCCTCTACTGTTATATCAATAAGCTCTAGCGTAGTTGTAGTTGTTATTATTGAACTATCACAAACAGAGTTGTTGGAAAATATTCTCGATAGATTAAATTATTTAATAAATATTTTTAAACAGTTGTTTTTAGTAGATACATGGTGAATTGTGGACGAATTTTAAAAGATTTGGAGAGTTTTTAATGGACTGAGTTTCCCGAATCTGCACACTTGAAAATAGATTATTAAAGAATATACATGGTAAATATTCTCGAATTGTTACATAACTGCATTGCAACAGATGAAAGTGCACAATAGGGAGGTGATATTGGTACGATGTATCTATTTATGGCACCGCTTCTACATCTGGGCGATATAGCCTTAGATCTCGATTTGGGTTCATGATGCTGCTTTTGTGATATATTGAAGAACCTGTTGGCGAAGGTTTTGTTGTTAGATGTGAGGGACTGTTGGATAATGCTGATGGGAGAACTGTGTAAATTACGAGTGGGGTTCTCACCCTATGCACACCATCACTCCAAGCAATAGAACCTGATATAATTGGCATTTGTGATAGGTACGGTCCTTTAACCCTCACAGTGAAGCTTCTCTCTTCTCCAACAGCTGAGAATGAAAGAACGGACGGTTTCACATGGATGTGGATCAGAGGATCTGGTATATCTATGGAAGCATAGTAGGTTGAGTCTGGCGAGCCAACGTTTGTAACTGTTCTTCTGAAAGTGCCTCTGATCTTGTGGCCATCTTCAATGGCTAAGGAGAAGGAAGGATAGTTGAGATGCCAACCCCTACCAGGTTTGGTGCTTTCACAGAGGCTGCGGTCACCTGTGACTAGTCTTAGGGTTGTCGTGTTGTAGCCTTGGCGGCAGAGAAAATCGATATAATCACTAGCAGATGCATTGAAGACCAGCCCAGGATCCACAGCCTTCGCAGGGTTTAGGAGACCAGATCCATAAGCGAATTCCTCTTCATTTTCATGCCTATCTGGGTCCATCACGTATGCTATAATGAAAAAACAAAGTGTAAAAACGACTCTTTAACGTCTCAAAACATGAAAAACAAAAAGCCTCTCATTACCTTACCTGTGGTCATGAGTGCGGATTTGATTGCTGCAGGAGACCAACTTGGGTGAGCAGCCTTCACGTGAGCTGCAGCTCCACTAGCATGAGGGCAAGAAATTGATGTTCCAGAGTCTATAAAGTACTCGGTACTCCTGGTGTCCTGCTCGTAAACTGAAGCAGGTCCAATGGGAGACCAAGCAGCAAGGATATTAACACCCGGTGCAGAGAGATCAGGCTGATTATTATCATTAATCCAAGAGCTCAATTCAGAAAATATTTCCAAGCAGTTTTGTATTATGAAAAAAAAAAAAAATAAAATTTACAGTTTTCTAGTTTTTCTTCTTATCTTTTCTTTTACCTTGAGAATGTCGGGAGCAATCGGATTGGGACCTCTAGATGAAAAGGAGGCAGCTGAGGGAGCCGCAGTATCTTCTACTTCCTCACTTACCATTATAGTAGCTTCTGGATTACTGTGAAGATGGTCATCATCATCATCATCGTTATTACTTCGAATATTATGGAAAAAATATAACTTAATAAGCAATTGTGTTAGAAAAAAAGATTCAGGGGGTTACTTACTTGGAAGATGTTATGTAATCGAATACTTCAGTGATGTTTTCTGTGCTGATGAGTGTGGAAGGCAGAGGGAAAGGAGCAGCTAAGTTATCCATAGGTCGACTAGGCATTATGACACCCACTCCATTTGCCATGATAATAGCAGAACCATCTGAGCGCCCTTCACATAGAACAATTTTACCCTCAACTTTTTTGGAGTCCAATGTGCCGGGATAGCAGTGACTCGAGATTTCGGAGATGGAATTGGCAGAGTAGTTTGTAGCATCTCCACCCCAAGTCAAAGGAAATAGGGTCCCGTTGAGATCAAAGCTATTTATAGCAGATCCCTATAATGTGTTGATTCACCATCAATAAATAAATAAATAAAGAACTTGTCAGCTTGAAGCTTTGGGCCATTTTAAAGAAGACAAAAGTAAAGTGTTGTTTAGTACTGAACAATACTTAACCGTGTATATCTGTCCATTTCCAAGAACCAACTGGGACACAAATCTCCTGTCAATACTGCTAGCTGCGACAGTTAGTAACCATGGCGAGTGGTTTTGGACCACTGCTCGGTCTGGTCCATTATTTCCAGCAGAAGCTGAGGTCAATATCCCCCGCTTCATTGCATGAAAAGATCCGATCGCTACTGGGTCTTCCCAATATGGATATGCATATGGTGCTCCAATAGAAATTGATAAGATATCGACCCCATCAGCAATTGCGTCATCGAAAGCTGCAAGGATATCTGCAGCATAGCAGCCAACACCAGACCAACAAACTTTGTATACAGATAGTCTCGCATTTGGGGCTCCACCCCTTGCATTCCCCATGGCCAAGCCATAGTAACTTGCTCCGGATACCTTTCTACCCGCTGCAATTGCAGCAGTATGTGTACCATGTCCCCGTGAGTCCCTTGGAGATTGGATGTCTTCTGGAGAATAGACATTTCGGCTGTTATAGTATCGAGCTCCAATGATTTTGCTGCAAAAATATTAGTAATTTGATGAGCTATTATTTATAGAGGAGATTTAAGAAGGCCAAAGAAGTCAGATTGATCACTTGTTGCAGGTGAAGTTTTCATTAGTTTGGCAAGTTCCTTTCCATTTTGCAGGTGGTGGGCCAAAGCCTTTATCATTAAAGCTATCCGACTCTGGCCAGATTCCTGTAGAACAACAGTAAGTTCAAAACTTTCCCTTTAAGTTTAAAACTGAGCCTGAAATACAGAGAAATTTGGAGTTCCACATTTCTACCTGAATCTATTATTCCAACAATTACGTCATGTCCTCCTCGAGAACGTCGAACATGGGATCGAGTAAATCCCAAGAAGTCCCATGATCTTGTTGTGTGAAGCTCAAACATCGTGTTAGGAAAAACTGACACCACTTCTTCAATCTCTGCAAAGGAACATCAGTTTAGTTCATGCAAATTAAGACAGTCATATCGGTCTTCAATACATGCATGACAATCTCACCTGCAAATTTTGCAACTTCTTCGTCTGTTAGTTTAGCGGCAAATCCATTAAAACTCTTCCCATAACTGTAAATTAGTGACTCCTTTGCAGCTGTAGTGCTGCAATTCAAAGTTTCAAGAACCAGAAATTCACCTAATTATGAGTCCCTACTACTTCGCTATAACGATTATTGAAGCCAGTGAATACTAACGATCCATTTAATGACTCCATTATTTGTGCAGTACCTTCCGAGAACCTTTTCCAACATAGAGCAGTGCATGACATAAGGTGTGGATTCCCCGAAAATTCTGCCCCTTGGTTTTTCCCCCATGTATACAACATGGACCTGGATTTGAAGCCATGAAACTAGGAGTTGATCATCAAATCATTATGCACTCATGTAAAAAGCATCTAGTGGAATTATGCGAACTATACATCTAATTCAACTTAAAAAGCATACGATTTTAGAGCACAACAGGAAATTCAAGTGTACCTTCCGCTCTTGGGAATTGCAGTGCATCACAAAAGCTATTATGAGGTAGAGAAGAGCGAGTAGTCGTGGATTGGGCATTCTGGTGTGGTTCCTTCGGGACCTTAGTGACCGGTGAAGATGAATTGGGTGTCTCATGGAGGATGAGATTTCAGGTTATTTATAATGAACATGAATATTGGAGGGCATTTCCCACAGCATTTCGATCCCATCACTTCCATGAATGTTAATGTTGTCCTTAGGTTGCTTACGAATTTGTGATTCTCATTCCATTATTCAATACTAAAAGAAGAAAGGGAGTTGCCTTGAATCTTGGTAGGTAGATATTTTCGTTTTGCTTAATAAGAGATGAGCAGACAATTTCCAACATAGGCAAGTAACAACTAGCCAATACCTCTGATTTCTTTTTGCGAACAAAAGAGTGTGTAGATGAGAAATTTGTTTATACTCTCACGCTCTTTTTCTTCCTTCTCTTTAGTATGGAAACATATTCCCTATTCCCTCTCACTTTTAGAATGGGGAGTGGTGCTAATGAAAAATAAAACGTTCACAGGAGTACACACACATCGTATGTTGTCCGTCATTCATAATCCATTGGCCGGCTCTAGAAACTCCTTATTTTAGGACGTTAAAGGTTTTTTTAAAGACCAGCGGCAACATTGTTCCCATTCTCTCATAATCAAGAAAATCAAAAGTTTCTCCAACGAATCAAAATTCCATGCATTAATGTTTTGTGAAGGAACCAATCACTTTCAGCCATGCAAGTATAGCAAAGTCTTAACTTTTTACTCGAATTTATTGCAGTAGAATTTCGAACAATCGAACGGCCAGCTTGTTTCCTCTCTACGCCCTTTCTAAAATTAAAAGAGAAAAGATGGATTCATTCATTTTGAACATTACAAACAGAACAGTAGTGAATTACCTAACCATGACGACTTGAGTCGGAACCTTCCTTTTTCATTGCATCGACAATATCCAGGGAATCAATCACCCTCAAAACAGAAGACCGATAATCATAGGTCTTACAAAAATTCTGTTTTCATCCATGCTGCCACTGCTTCCGCTGCAGTTGGATCGCAGACACATGGTTTCCCAGTGGAGTGGCCATTGCATTTGCAAGCCATAGGCAATGGACTGTACAAATCTCGCCTTGGTATTTATGTTCAATCTAGCATTTATTACCAATGAAATAAACCCATTTGTTTCTCCAGGGTTAGTCGGGACGCCCAGACACCGGCAAGTGAATCTAATTAGGGAGATTTGGATATTTTTTATCTGTACTAGGTGGTAACGAACAAGAGCAACTGAATCAATTCGATCAAGATCAAATAGCCAGACATCAAAATCCAATAAAAAAAAAAAAAATAAACCCATGTGTCTCTTACGTGCAACCGGCTGTTCCAAGACTTCAAAACATAACATCTCGTTGTGGATAAGAAAAATTCTATTCATTCTTTTACTATTTACATAATCTTTTTACATTATATTTATTTTTTTTATTATTAAATATTAAATATATAAATAATAAATAAAAAATTAAATTAATTAAAAAAAATAAATTCAAAATTTTTTTTTAAAAAAATATTAAAATTTAAAAGAATATGATATGTAAAGATTAAAGAGATTGTCTAACATTCCTTTGTGGATAATGCCTTTCCTACGAGTCTACGACCGAGTCAGAAATACCAAGTAATAATATTAATATTAATAATAAATATATCAGTGGTAGAATTTTACTTTGAAGAGGTTTCCTGGTTATTTCAGAAACTCGGAAAACCCAAAACGCATGCAACTTTTACATGAGACCGAACTTTGAAAGCTCCCTCGTTTCTTCGCTCACACGCGACCTCGTCTTCCTCTCTTCCTCTGACAGGGGAGAGAGAGCTTTGCTTTTACTGTTCCGAACAAGTTTCCTCTCCTCCCTTTTCCCTACAGAAGAAACGTATTTTCGTATATGCTTATATATTGAGTTCTCCTCTCAATTTGTTTTCCTCACGCATTCCCTTTTACATATAAATCCTATCGATTTCTCGGATACCCAGAATTTCATATCTTGAAAACAATCAATCCTCTTCGTCCCCAGGATGGCTTTCTTGAGATTCTTTCTTCTTTTCTCTCTACTTTCCCTCGCTTTTTCTTACGAAACTCTCAATTCCCATCTTCTTCCGAGGCCTTTGATCCTCGAATACCAGGAGAACATCGAGAATCAGTTCAAGGAACTCGATGAGGAGCTCAAATTACAGTGTACAAGTTGGAGATTCGCGGTCGAGGCTAACAATCTCAGCCCCTGGAAAACAATTCCCCAGGAATGTGCGGACTATGTGAAGGATTACATAAGGGGCCGGGCGTACACTATCGATATCCAGAGGGTGTCGAAGGAGGCAGGAGTTTACGCGAAAAGTGTGGAATTGTGTGGGGATGGGAAGGATGTTTGGGTTTTCGATGTTGACGAGACCTTGCTTTCGAATCTTCCCTATTATGCTGAACATGGTTATGGGTATGAACCTGATTCTTAAAGCTTGCTTCTTTTTTCAATTTGTATAGTTATCCATTTACTTGTTCTTAAGAGTTTTTTCTTTTTTATAACTTAGGTTGCTTAAATAGTAATGGAAAGAAAATAGAACAGTGTATTACAGCATATAAATCACAGACCGCTGCAGTGCGGTTCGAGGACGATAAGTAGAATTTTTCTATTTTCTTTATCTTATTTTCTTGTCAATGTGCAGATTTACTTTCCTTGTATAGTGCAGATCATAGGGCACAACTGTAGCTTCTACCTTTTGTTTAAACACTTGTACACGTCCATTCACAAATTAATTAAACAGATTTATTCTGAGAACAGATATTTGTTTTCCGCCCCCCCTATAATTAATAAGAATTTTATTACCATGAATAGACATAGCCCAAATATACAAAAAATATACAAAAAGAAATACCTGCACAGCGAGTAAAAAGATAGAAAAAACTAGATTAACTCCAACACATCATCACCATTCATTACATTAGCCTTAGCCCATAGATGTAAAGAAAAATTCCTCAATTTCTTCCATCCATCGTTCTTTGTCTTCAAAACATCTCTCATTCCTTTCTAGCCATAAACACCACATCAAGCATGAAGGAATCATTTTCCAAATGGTTGCAGTAGATAGACTCCGCTCAGCATACCTCCAACAAGCTAGTAAATTCACCACATGCTTTGGCATCACCCAAGAAATACCCATCCTTCCAAAAATGACATTCCACAAACTATTAGCCACCTCACAATGGAGAAACAAGTGATTAACTGATTCGCCATCTTTCTTGCACATAGAACACCAATCAACAATACAAAGACCACGCTTTCTTAGATTTTCTGTAGTCAGAATTTTATCATGAGACACCAGCCAACAGAAGAAAGCTACCTTACTCGGCACTTTAACTTTCCAAATACTTTTCCAGGGGTAATCACATACACCTTGGCAGGCTAAAGCATTATAATAGGAGTGTACTGAGAATCTGAAATTTCTTTCATGAGTCCACTAAAATCTGTCTACACTTCCTCGGACAATCTTCAACTCATATAATCTGCTGAGAAAATCTGAAATAAAATTAACTTCCCAATCATTTACATTTCTCACGAAGTCAACAGTCCATTGAATGCTATTATTCGAAAAAGAGAATGAATCAGCCACAGTTGCATCCTGCTGATTTTTCCCACTATTATTCGTTTTTCCCTTTATTATTCGATATCTCTTGGAAGATGGGGTTTACCTATCTTTTGGAAATTGTACAATCAAATTTGTTAAATGTTGTTTGATTTGTGAGAATTATAGAAATCAAAATATGTAAAAACTAGAGCCTATAGAGATGGAGTTTGCATTATATTGAAATGAATCCAGTTTCTCTTTTTTTGTTTGTATGTTTGTCGGCGAGGGAGTAAAGATTAGATTTGAGTAATTTGGGCTTTGCGCATTAACTGAATTTATTTTTATTGTTATTAATGGGCTTTTATGAGCAATAATTGACATCTGAGGTGGTGATGGGTTAGCATGAGAAGTATTTGATATTTGATTTGGGTTTTGCAGCTTGGAGGTTTTTGATCCTGTGAAGTTTGATAAGTGGGTTGAGAAGGCGATGGCACCTGCTATAGAACCCAGTTTGAAACTCTATGAAGAGGTTTTGGGTTCGGGATTCAAGGTTTTCTTGCTGACTGGGCGTAGTGAGAGGCAAAGGGAGATTACTGTTGGGAATTTGAATAATGCAGGATTTCAGAATTGGGACAAGCTCATATTGAGGTGAGGAGAAACGTTGTGTACACAAAAAGCAAGTGGTTATGATTGATAGGATGCAACAGCTATTGCTATATATAAACTGCCTGCTAAAATTATGATCCTAACCCATTGAATTTATTTGAAACTATGCTATATTATTTTCCTTTCAGATTTTTTCATAGATCTAAGAACAAATGCATGTGCACGTTTGTACTTATGTGTTTTTGTGTGGGTATATTGAAGCATCGCACCTGTTATTAGCCGAGAGTCATGAAATGTTAAATCCTATCTTATATTGAATGCATTTTATTTATGACATATAACTGTATGTATATTAGGTTAAAGAGATTTCTATACATGCGTTTAAAGGATACATGCTAGGTAATGATACCATTGCTTACAAGAACGGAGAATAAAATAAGTTTTCTTATTAACACTTGGGGGCTTTTGTTGCTTTTTCTGAGTGAACATGAGAAATCATTGTCTTGAGCAAATGGGATATCTAGAGTAATAGTTTTACTTAGCATTAAAAAAACAGTTGCAATTTTAGCTAGCAGTTTATCTAGACCAAATGGGATATATACTGTACTTTTATTAGGCATAATGACCTTACCTGATTTGGACATAACAGTATGAAAACAGGGATGATGGATGAGGCCTATAATGGCACTTTTCATTATGAGTTATTCGCGAATGTCATTATTTTCTGCCCTATAATGGCACTTTCCATTTTTCGTCAGTGCAGTAGCTTCTTTATCTATGGAAAGTAACTTTTTCCCTCCATTCATTCATACAGAAGTCTCCTTTGTTTCTTTAAGATCCTCATAGTATATGCTTTCTTCAGAAAGATTATATTTACAGTGTATGAGGTAGTCCAGAGCTGGAACCAATGTCTATGCAGTCCCCTTCCTTCTGGTATATGTATCTTGAATGAAATTTATACAACATCTTGGAAGAAATATTATTTTTAATGATTCTACTTCCCGACACTAGAAATCAAAAGTTCTTAGTTCAACTTTAGGTTCTGAGTGCATTCAAAAGTGGAATGATTTTCAGAATGTTTTTAACTTTTTAAGTATTTGTTTTCCTGTAGTTCATAACATGGTTGATGATGCTAAACATTTTGTACCAATGTCTGCCGAGGTGGTTACTGTTATTTTATTTTAATAATGGGCATGCAAGATTTGAACCTGACCTGCCTTTGCCAAACTCCAGCCCTTTTCAATTTGATCCAAAGGCCAGGGGATTGCTATTGATCTTAGATTTGATAGTCGGATATTGGTGAAAGTTTGCTACATCTCCTATTTGACCAAATTGGAGTAGAATGGATTATAGTCTACTCCAGATTGAAACCGTGCATCTTATGAGTAAAACAGACCCAACGCCTCTTTTTAAGAATAATGTATTCTCTTACAATCATTGGTTATCCATGCGAGATCTTGATTAGTATCTTCTGTCAGTTAGGGATCCAATTACTGATAGTTTCTGACTATAATGTTCATGTTTGAGGGATAAATAGCAAACAGAAAAACTACGAGAAATATTCTTACTTTGATATCTTCCATTTTTATGTTTACTTTGTGGATCATATGGTCAAGGACTCAACTTTCTATTTTAAGGGCAGTGTAGTACTTTTTACTGGTGTCATAATTTTCACGGAATCTGAAGTTTCTCAAATTGTCAGGGCCCCTGAGGACCATGGAAAATTAGCCACAATATACAAGTCGGAGAAGAGGAACGAGATGGTAAAAGAGGGATATAGGGTTCTCGGGAACTCTGGGGACCAGTGGAGCGATTTATTGGGTTCCTCAACAGCCAACCGCTCTTTCAAGCTTCCAAATCCTATGTATTACATTCCCTGATGGGGGGAGTCATTTCAAATCCTTTACATGTAACTGTAATTTCAAATCCTTTATATGTAACTGTACATTTCAAATCCTTCATGTCTAACTGTATAAATTGGGGGATCAAATTGGGCTTTGACGATTGATGGTATTTCTTCCCAGCCAAAGCTATACTTGTTTGTTGTAAATCCATGTTCATTACACTCCCTACGCCATGCTTTGACACCATTTACTTTTTTCAAAAAGAGTGCACACTGCTTATACATTCTATAACTGTAAATATCATTTCTCTTGAATCAATCATATATATACCTACATATATTTTACGTATTTTGTACCTGTAGTCCAAACACACTGAAGGTGCCATTGGTTTTATTAGAACACTCCCAATGGATGCTCTATAATACATTTTTCTTTAAAATATGAAGAAATTTGTTAAAAAATGACCTACAATGGATGTTGTATTTCATCTTCATTTTCTATTTTGTTACAGTGATCTTGCTACATCTAGAGGGAAATGTTCACCCATGTAAAACATTTTTAATTCATTTCTCTCTCCTCATTTGATTTTCCTCATTTCTTCAAAATCTTTTATCTTCATTTCAGACTCCATCTCTCTCTCTTTCCTATGCTTTCTTCTTTGTTTGGCATCAAAGACTCTGGATTTCTCTCAAATAACACCCCTAGGCACCGAGTTTTGCTCAAATAATGATTTTTAGTTTCTGGGTTCCTTTCGAATAACAATTCCATATCTTCAAGTGAATTGTTTTCCAAACAGAGACAAAATATCTTCTTTTTATTTTTTAAATTAATTTATATTTTGATTTAGCTTATAAATTTGGATTAATTTAAAATAGAACATAATTATATGATATTGTATATGAGGAGATATTGTAAATATCAAAAGATATGATGATATCATTGGTAGACAGAGAAAATATTTGAAATGAATAAAAAATATTAAAAAGTATAATATTTAAATGATATGATAAAAAATAGATAAATTGATGTATGGTATATTGTAAAAGTCAGTATGTAAAATAGAAAAAATGAATTTTGGTGATGTATTTTAAAGGATAAGATGAAGAATCCATTGTGAGTGCTCTAATTAGATGGGAGATAGTAAGTTCTATCCTTTTTCTAGGGGTAGGCAGTGGGGCCCCGCACCCTGCCTTTATATATATATAAATATTTATTATTTTTACTATATATAAATATAGTAATATGTATTAAGTAAAATTTTTACTTAATACTTTATGTAAGTTGTAGTGTAGTAGGATGATCATTTTATAGATTGTCTTGACCATACAAATCTCATACTTAAATAATGTGGGACTCTTGTATTACACTACAACTTATACAAAATATGTACTAGAAAATTTAAAATTACATAATTTTTAAATTATAGTCATATTTCAAATTTAAATTTACAATTTGAGTTTAAAAATATGTTTTTGATCACTTTTAAACCCAAGAATAATTTTTTGATTTAGTAAACTGTAATCCAATATTAAAGTGGCCAAAGGGTGGGGTGGATTGGGAGTCTAACCCACCCCCCGGCAAGCGGGGCGAGGGACGGGATTGAAAACCCCTCCCCCCTGCCCATGCTCGAGGGGGGGGGGGGTCGCTACAGTGCGGGGAGCACCCCTACCTCTGTCTCCTGGAAACCAAGAAAGAAAGATCACATGTTAAGGCCTTTTTTGCCCACATTCTGTTTGGAAGTGATTTTTGTGGTTTTTAACCCTTATCCTCATCGGATCAAGCTGTATTCAAGTTCATTGGGATTTTAGGGGAGTACAGCCATGAAGATTCTTTTTCCGATGATTCAATTATTAAAGAGGAACGGTCTGTGGTACCAACCTCGAGTCTTTTTGACTGTTGGTTCCTTTCCTTTCCTTTCTTTCTACCCCTCCTAATAGCATTGTATACGGACCATTTCTCTTTAGTTCTTTTGATGCATGCACTTTCTGCCACTAACGAAGACTAAAAAAATAAATTCCTTAGTCCCTTTGCATTAAAGCCCCCCCCCCCCCCCCCCCCCCCCCCCCCCAAAAGTCTCTTATGAGTTCTATTATTTTCTATGTTGGTCTCTCTTAAATTTAGACTGGGATTAGGGTTCCCTCTCTGACTTTACTGGTTTGAATCCTTTAGCATGATATTTAAGGGAAAATTGAGTTTTTTTTTTCCTTCTATACCTGATAAATAAGGTATCAACAAGTAGAACAAAAAGTGGCTAAAATATAATATAAAAACACAACCTTTCATAATTAATGTTCCATTTTTCTCCCTGTTGTGGGGCTCACGTGGTACGATTCTTTGAAATGCTTCTTGCATTTGGTTGCGTAATCTTAAATAAAGTGATCAGCCAAAAAACGTGATTGGATTATTCTGAGAGTGTACGTAAAATATATATATATATATATATATATATATATGTGAGATAGAATGACATTAGATTTGTATATGTTCCATTTAGTCCATGTGCTTCCTGAATTCAATAATAATTTCTTGAAATGTCTCTTCTCATGCATAATTGATCACATGATCTCTTGACAAATTAGTCTAGCTAGCGCAGAATTATATGAATCTGAACCTGATGTTTTTTGTTACTCTTATCTCTTCCAATTACAGCTATATAATTCTTGATTGATTTTCTTTGTCCTCTATCTACTTGCACTAATGTGCAATCGAGAGAGAGTGAGAGTCTTCGAGTATGGGAGGGTCATCTGCATGTGGCTTTAGGTTATTATTCTGTCATGAGAAACTGATATGGAAGGTCCCCCTTAAAAGGTCATGCTACTCCAAATCTTTATTAAAGTTATTCTCCATTATTAGTAGTACTGGTAATTATGACTAGAATAGTAAACAAGATAATGATAATCAACTAAAAGATAAGAGTGGTGAAGATGGTAGAGATCAGTGCTTGAGGCAATATTAAAGATGGTCATGGCCGGCCGGGCGGGAGCGGATCAGGAAATAAATGACACCAATAGGTACTCCATCTGCAGGTTGCCAGATCACAATGCTAGTGTTTTGAAGCCGCTAATAACAGTAACATCGATGGTATTGAGGTGGGTGCTAATTAAAGCTAACACGACTTGATAAAATGGTTGGAAAAGGTTGATTTTCTTGGTGTCACAGTTTTAGGTTGTGTTTGGGTAACGAAAGTATCTCAACACTTCTCAACACTATTCGTACGGATGAGAATACTTCACATGCCAAACAACATTTTTGTACTTTTAAACATATCTCAGCATTCCTCTCTCTACACAACATAGATATTATTTGCACTCTCAACAGTGTTTCACCTATTTCAGTTGAGATCACTTGATGTGCGATAGAGAGGGAGAGGGAGGTTCGTGATGGCTGGGTCTGGAGAGGTGGTTGCCGGTGTGAGGTGGTGGATGTGCGGTCGCCTGGATGGCCGCGTACGGCGGCCCGAGTGGACAAGAATCACCGAAACCCATTTCGGTTGGGTTACTGCAGGGGAGAGAGAACGTTGCGCGTGGAGGAGATCAGTGGTGGCTGGGGGAGTGGCCGGCGTGAGGGGGAGTTGTCCGTGGTGGCGGTGAGGCCGGGCGGTCACGTACGACGGCGCAGGTGGAGAGAATCGGGCCACGCCCATTTCGGTTGGGTACCGCAAAGGAGAGAGAGAGCTGCGCGTGGAGGAGTTCGGTGGTGGCTGGGTGAGGGGGAGCTGTCGGTGGTGGCGGTGAGGCCGAGCGGCGCACGACGGCGCCGGGCTGGGCTGAAACTATTTCGGGTGTGGTTTCGAATCGAGCAGAGGAGGGAGGGAGAGAGAGAGAGAGAGAGAGTAAAGAAAATAAAAAATATTTTATCATTATTATATATAAAAATAAAATAAAATCATTATAATAAAATCACTATAATATTTATTACTAAAAATAAAATTATTATAATATTTATGAGATCCACACCTTTTTCAACTATATATCTAAAAGTCAACAACTCAACATATTTCATACATCCAAACAACTCAAACTACTCTCAATAGGACCCACAAACTCACTCCAATCTCTACTTACAACTATTCACAACACTTCACAACACTTCTCGCTATCCAAATATAGCCTAAAGCCTCATTTCATTAGATACTGTTCCTTTAATTTACACAGCCAAACTAATTCAAATGCCACCAACACCGGCTGGCCAGCTTCGAAGCTAATAAAAATGGCCGGCCTGATCAGATCGGTAGGAGACTGAGTTCGGAAAGTGGGGGCCTTGGCCGGAAGGTTACTACTTTACTTAATTAAGCTAGCCGTTTGGTGTAATATTCCTTCCTAAGGCTTCGTTTGTTTTCAAAAAATATCTCATTTTATCTCATCTCATCTCAATTTCATCATTACATTTTTTTCAATTTCAATAAAAAATAAAATAAGCAATTCAACTTTTTTAAATTCATCTCATCTTCTCTCACCTAATCATTATAATTTTTTCAAATTTTAATACAAAATAAAATAAATAATTTATTTTATTTTAAAAATTTTTATCTCATCTTATCTAATCTTTAAAAACAAACGAGGCCTAAATTGAAGTTGTGATGTGAAGTGATAAAGGTCGAATATTTACGTACGTATGGAAACTGGAAACACGTACGTTTTGCTTAAAATTCCGAACTGAGAATTTTGTGAGAGACAAGTCGATCATGCATCATGCCGCATGTTGTGGCTAGGGTTAGGGTT
The DNA here is from genome assembly GCA_029856935.1 of Cyclocarya paliurus. NCBI lineage: Eukaryota > Viridiplantae > Streptophyta > Magnoliopsida > Fagales > Juglandaceae > Cyclocarya > Cyclocarya paliurus. Next base: position 5,127,734 of record CM056949.1, on the reverse strand, counting down.
AGGGTCCACACACCTCCCATCAATTTTGGTTTGGTCAATTGTATCTTCCATTACAAAGTTGGCATTATTATCATAATAATTAATACCGTTTTCCACTACTGTTTATAATCGTCAGCTAAAACGATGCATGGTACTGATGTTTACAGACAAATAAGCAAACAAATTCAGCTTCTTAATTTAATACAAAAAAAAATTAATATCTCCAAAATCACGGAATTGCGTGACATGAATTTGGAAACTAATTTTTGGTAGAACGTAGTGATTATATTTATTTATTGTTATAGTTTTAAGGGAAAAATACATATTTTTTTATTAGTTAAATCCTCGCCAACCTTCAAAACCAATAGAAAATTAGGCTCAATTTGAATAGTAACATGAGATGAGATGATTTTAGATGAGTTAAATAAAATATTGTTAAAATTATTATTTTTTTAATATTATTATTGTTTTAAAATTTAAAAAAGTTGAATTATTTATTATATTTGTATGAAAATTTGAATAAATTATAACGATGAAATGAGATAAAGTGAAATGATTTCAATATTGAAATGAGTCAAAAAGTTAAAAAAAAAAAAACCGAAAAAAACTAAAAAAAAAATGTGTTAGTGGAAGTTGTAATGTGATCGTGACTAATCACCCCAATTCTACTCCTAAAAAGCAGCCAAAGTGGACCTGATCTGAACAATAAGAATTATTTCTATGGTGCATTATTGTTATGGCAAATTGCCAAAACTTTCAAAGTTGGAAACTCTTTTTATTTTCATCATAAGGGACAGTTATATAATTAATTAAGCAGTTATAAATTTATACACCCTCTTCTATAGTATATAATCATTGTAGATCTAAAAATATTACAATGTTACAAATCTTTGGTTGTTGATACCATCCAGTTCATGGGATGGGTTGGAGAAAGAGTACTCTTATAAATAATGAAATTAGAGAATATTGGTTCATGAAAGTCAACATATGAATACACATTAATGTACTAGTTTTGTACTAAAAAAATGTACGAATAAATTATTATTTTGTTATGTATGTTGTAAATATATACACACGTGTCAGTTATTAATACATTTTGTTGGAGATCATATGTAAATTATAAGAACAATACAAAATGCATTTCTTTGTCCTTAAGATAATTAAAAAAAATTACTGCTCAGGAAAAAAAAGGAACTACGAGTTGGTTCTGAACTTGTATATTCAGGGTTTTTCGTTTAGCGTGATATCTGATCATAAATTATTCAAGTGGGACCCAGGTTTGTGTGATTAATTAGAAGGTGGTACTCTCGGAGTATCCAATAAAGAGGGAGCACACATATCTATCAATGAATCTTTAATTACTGAAAAAGAAGAAATTCAAAGAAATATAAACAATAACATAACTTCAGTCAATTTGGATGAAACATCACATGGCCAGATCTGTCTCACTACACTCAGCAATCGTATATTTGCTCTGTTTTTTTTTTTTTTTTTTCACCTCCTCACTGCAAAAGTAAATGTGTCTCTGATTCTCTCGTCCTTGGATCTCAAAGTCCAACTGCTAACTAATTGACAACCATGTTTTGCATTTTATAGTTCTGAAGAATTTCGGGGTTCACAGTTCACACTCCGGCAAAGTTCCGTTCTTTCTTCTGTTTTCCAGCTGTATGAAAAGCTTTTCCCGTCAATAAATGCGTCGAATTTTCGTTCTGTCTATCACTTTCCGATCTGACACCCTCTACCCGGATCTTAATTACCTGTTCCCTACGCAATCTCACAATCCAAGAATCTACTAATGCTTTGTTTCACACTGTTTTCTCATTAGACTGACGCAAAAGCAAGAATTTTTGTAGGATGAAGAACACCCACATGATCAAAGTAGTTCTTGGACTAACTTCAACTACTTTGTTGGTAATTCTCGTACTTTTCGTCTTCTTTTACCGCAAAAGAACGGCAGAAAATGGTAGTGAAGACATAGAAAGCATGGATCAGAAACAGGGAGTTGAGGCACAGACAGAGGACTTGATAAAATTCCATGGCGGGCAGGACCTAACGATAAGTGACATACTGGATGCTCCGGGGGAGGTGATAGGAAAATCCAACTTTGGCACGCTGTACAAGGCCTTAATGCAGCAGAATAGTACGTTGAGGCTGCTGAGGTTTCTGAGGCCAGTGTGCAGTGCTAGAGGTATGGAATTTGGCGATGTGATTCAGCTTCTAGGGTGCGTAAGGCATCCGAACTTGGTGCCTCTTCTGGGATTCTACGCAGGGCCGAGGGGAGAGAAGCTTCTTGTTCACCCCTTTTACAGGCGCGGCAATTTGGCAGAATTCATTCGAGGTAATCTATATCATTTTCGGTTTGGTTTTGATAAAAATGATGCGAAGGAAAAGAAATAAAGTTGGATGTCAGAAACTTATTTTCTTTTTCGGTAAAATTTAGAGGATATGAGGGAACTGAAGCCCCATATCCTGTTCGATAAAGCTTTCAGCCATGCTGTACGTTAAAAAAGCAAAACCTGCAATCATAATCCCTGTTTACACGATACTTTGGTTTCTTTATAAAAAAAAAATGGCTATTGGCTGACTCAAGTTTCAAATCAGTGTCCTGGAAATCGATTCCCATTTGTTTACAATTTTCAGTCCCCGTGTTCCCCTGATTTTACCTTCTCTAAACTTAATACCTTGGATTATCAGGGTGATGTCAATTTCGTTATATTGAGGGCTTTTCTTTGTTCTTTTGTGTGGAAAGAGAAGGCGGTGTTGATGAGACTTACCTCAATCCAGATGGAATTTGTTTTCTCTGGACGAATCAGTAACATTTTGACCCAAAAAAAAAAAAAAGATTTGGAGGCTTTTCTGCATAATTTATATGTCGGCACCGATAATTATCAGTTTCTCATGTCCTCTTCCCTTGAAAATGAGTTGATGATAATGCTGGTTCCCCTTGTCCCCTGTCCTCCTTTCATTTTTCGTTGTTTTGACGTATACTTTCTTCTTGGTTGGACAATGTATTTGCCTTGCATAAACAGTCTCAATCATTTTCTGAGTTAATTTCTGTGTGATGTATATTTTAATTTGAAATTCAAACATTTTGAACTGACCCAACTCTGTTTCGTATTGGCAGATGGAAATGGTGAATCTCAGACATGGGCCATTATTTATAGCATCTCACTTGGAATATCCAAGGGATTGGAACATCTCCATACAGGATTTCAGAAGCCCATAATCCATGGAAACCTCAAGTCAAAAAACGTACTTTTGGATCGCAATTACCATCCTTACATCTCTGACTTCGGCCTTCATCTTCTGTTGAATGCTACTGCTAGCCAAGAAATGCTTGACGCTTCAGCAGCTGAGGGTTACAAGGCTCCAGAGCTGATCAAAATGAAAGATGCAAGCGAAGAGACTGATATATACAGCCTTGGGGTGATCTTACTTGAACTAATTTCAGGGAGGGAGCCTATCAATGAGAACCCAGCTCCTGATGAGGATTTTTATCTGCCCAACTTCATGAGGAATGCTGTCCTTGGACATAGGATTAGAGACTTATTTCGTCCTGAAATACTTCTCAGCAGCGACAATGGGGATCGAAGCCGGGTTACTGAAGAACGCATTCTCAAACTCTTTCAGCTTGCTATGGCTTGTTGTTCTCCTTCTCCTTCTCTCCGGCCCAATATTAAGCAAGTTCTCTGGAAGCTTGAAGATATTGGAAAATAAGAAGTTAGCCGTTTAGCAGAGAATCAAACTAAGCACCCCTGGTAGGTCAATGCAAAGGTTGATTTTGGGATGCATGTTGAGATATCAATTTCTCCAAAATCAACGTGATTGATAATGATGACAGCATTGATGTATATAGGAAAAACATAAACGAGTACACACTTTCAAAGCAAAATAGTTGAAAATTTTGGCCATCCAACAAGGATCATAGAATCGATGATTATGCTCGTTAGATTTCAATCAGGTGAGTTTCCAAGTTTCGCCAAGAAGTTAGGTAATGCTTCTCTTAGAAGCGGGGGGTAATTTTGTAGTTCTATGTATGGTGTCTATCTCTTTGATTAGTAGCCCATTTCAAGGTGTCAGACTCAACATTGCTTTATCATGGTTTGCTTAAAACATGGGTTACACTTTGTCCTCACAGATAATTCCAATACTTGGCAGATTATTCGTTGAATATAAAAAATCACATGTATGGTCCTACGAAGAAATCAAATACCAAAATACCTCTCTCTCTCTCTCTCTCTCTCTCTCTCTCTCTCTGTGAGTGTAGTTGGCAGAGGAGGTGGTGGGTGTGAAATGTGAATGGTCTTGGTCTAGCTGTGGAGACATCAATATCTCGCTGGGTTGGGGAGGGGATTATACTAATGTCATAATAACCTCAACTACCTATTAAAAGAGATATAACTTTGGTCAGCTGTGTTTTCTGCACCTTCTGTAACACTGGGGCCAATCAACCAATCAAAGCATAAGTGACTCTGTGTGGTTCTTGTCTCCAGATATTCTTGCTTTAGAAGTTGTTAATGGAACAATCGTATATGAGCTAACTATGCGCACCGAATATTTTCATTGTTTTAAGTGTAATGCTTTGAGTGATTCTACGAAGTGCGTCAACGTGATCGTTTTGAAAAAAAATAAAATTTATTAATAAAATATTAAATTTTATATTTTATTTACTTTTTTTCAAAACGATAATGCGACAATTATACAATCATAATTACAAATATATTTTTTCACTTTTTTTTTGTCAAAATAGATTACTCTTTCTTAATAACAATTTTTTTTTTCTCAATTGTGTTGACGAAGTACCGTCCTGAAAAAACAGGATAAGAAAAAGATGATTTACGTGGAGATTAAGAAATAACCTGATTGGAAGAAACAAAGAAATAATCCATCGGGAGCGAGATAAATTAAATCTGTCTTTTATATTCTTAAGATAACTAAGACAGATTGAACACTGGCGAAGATAGATGAAACCCTGGTAAAGAAATGATAGTTGCCTTCGAAACATGCACTCGTAATATCAACATGTAAGAACTACTAAGACAGCAGTTAGCATCTGCACACTAACATCTGTGTCATTCAAAGCTCTAAAATTCTAAGAGGCCACCATCGTGATTGACATAAATACATGTCATTTTCAGCTACGGACCCTGCAAAGAAACAAAAAAAGTGTTAGCATGAATACTTTCCTGGAAACTGTGAGAGAACTCTTATTTTGAGAAATTGCACCATTATAAACCAAGGAAGATGTCGTGTGTCTCTGGACTCCTCTACTCGACAACCTCAGAAAACTCAAGTAATTCTGTCGCAAATCTCAGTGTTATTCGGACAAGTTTATAGAAGATGTTATTGGTCTCTAGACTTCCATTCCATAATTGCAGATAGAAGCGTGAAATTTGGGATCAGATTCTTATTGGGCAATGGCATATTGGTCATTGGCGATTTATTCTTCACTTCAAGCCATTGGTCTATTGCTCCGCGGTCATAAGTGTAACCATCCGCAGCAACACAAGGGTCATTCATCACCTCCTGTAACAAAAATGACACACCAGTGCCAAATTATTGTAAGGGGACTCTCATAAAGATGGTAAAAGCAAACATGAAAAGACTGCCAAATTGAGATTGGAGGAACCAAAAGAATGGCATAAACCTCAAAGGTAACGTAAAATAGAAGCAGCCAAGCAGGCACTTGGAAAGGGGACTATTTTAACAAGTGTTCTCCCAGCCAGATCTATGCACGCCCTAGTAAATATCAAATTAAGAGGTCGTATAGACCATGCATGAATGCATCTTTCATTGTGTGTGCGCGTGTTGAGAAACATCTATTTCTTTCAAACTGTCTCCTTTTTTTCCATCTATGAGGTTGCTTCCAGGTTTAGTACAGTATTCTGCCTAGATAGCTACTTTTCAGTCACCAGAAGGGTTAGCATATTTGTTTCCCCAAAACAGGAACTATACATATTGCTAATTGAAGATTAAACAATCATACCTTTAGAATTGGGCAGATGAAGTGGTTAGGTGGGGATTGAACAATGGAAATCGAGTCTCGAGCCCTCTCGCCAACCTCCTTCAATCTCTCCAGTGCAGGAAGTACTTTATCTTTCAAATCAGGTCTATCTCTACGTCGAATCTCAGCACAGCTCAGTCCCAGTTCAGCCAATGCCTTTGTCTCCTCGATTGGCCAATTCCCAGCCTCTTGGTCCAAAATTTCCAGTAAATGACCATCACTCAAAGCAGTTTCCACCACATGGGCCAGTGCCATTGCTGGTTTTGCAGTCAGCAACTGCAGAATCACCATCCCAAAAGCATAGACATCAGACTCTGGAGAGATTGACCCAGTTCTCTGATACTCGGGATCTATGTAGCAAAGTGTCCCAACAGGCCCTGTGTCCTTGTATGAGGTAGACATAGAAGTAGAATCTGAACGAAGCATTGTAGAAAGGCCAACATCACCGATCTTGCTTACAAGGTTGTAGTCAAGCAATATGTTTGCCGGTTTCAGATCGCGATGGATAATTGGTTTTGGCTTTGTGTTGTGAAGAAAGGCAAGCACTGAGGCTACTTCCCAAGCTATTCGGTACCTCTCAAACCAAGGGATAGGGGTTGTACCATTTTTCCTGAGCAACCTGTCCTCCAAGCTACCATTCTCCATGTACTCATACACGAGGCAACCATGATCTACACATGCTCCAAGAAGGAGGAGTAGATGTGGATGACGAATTTCACTCAAGACTTTAAGCTGAAAGCCAACAGAAAAATGCAAGAATTCAGTCAATATTTCAGTCAAAGTAACTCTACATTCCCCCTTTTTTCAGTTGACAACCTAGAAGAATAATTGCACATCGCACAGTATGAATTGGACCCTTAATTACACAGGAACGAAGCAAAGAAAGTTGGTAAATTGCCCTTTATTTTCTATCTTGGGTGAAGTAGTGACTGCCCATTAGAAACTGGTAATCAACTGAATTGCAAAGTGAACAAGATTAATTAAAGGCTTAAAACTTCACAATAATACTAGCACGTTTCAGTACAAGGATTAATCTTGAAGATTCTATTTTTATCTGTTGAGGAAAACGTCAAGAATATCATCTTAACTTCAAATGAAAGACTATGCAACTCAGCTACAGCAATATTAAATGGACAGCTTTCTTTTATGAAGCCCTGAAGATCGCTTGAGTACAGTAGAGCACATAAATAATTAACGCCCCAAAACATCTTAATAATAATTTTTAATGAAAACCTTTACATATACATAATATGTGTGCAGGTGTGTGATTAAGAAACAGCATTTCTTTTTTTCATTTTACTAGCAATTTTGTTTTACCTCCTGCTGGAATTGCTTAGTCATGTGACTCCCTTTAGAGTGAAGAACTTTCACTGCGGCAGTTGTATGATGCAAACTGCATTTATAAACTGCTCCATATGCTCCCATCCCTATTTTAAGTTCTTCAGAAAAGGATGAAGAGGCAGACACAATCTCTTCCCATGTGATCTTTCGGTATGAATGCACTGGACCCACAAGAGCATTCTCAAGTTTCTCTCTCTCTTTTGCATCATGAATAGCCTTCATCTCTGCTTCTTTTCGTTGGGAAGCTTCTCTTTCAGCACATTGTCTCACGTATGTGGCTTCTGTTATAGCAGCTTCATACCTCTTTTTCTCTTGTCTTGCTAATTCTTTGGCCATCTCCTCTTTAAGATTGATCTCCTTGATCTTCATTGCTTCCTCCAATCGGTGTTTATTCAGATTGATCAGCTGATCAAAGAAATAACAGTAGCATGTCACTTCATTTGTGAAGTCCATTACAGAGAGAAAGAAATGAGATAATCAGGAAAGAAGAAAATTGGAAATGCCCATTGGAGAGACTCAGTCCCATCCATAATGGTGCACCAGAATATAGCCAATTAACCACCAGGAGAAGGAACAGGTATAGCAATTAGTAAGATTGATGATGCAGAATTAATGCAAACAACCAAAAGAATTTATGTGCATAATCCTCCAATCTATTTTTAAGAAAACTAAGCACATTCTGATCCCTTTATTAGACGAAATATCATAATAATATGTTTTCTAGAAAGATTGCCACTGAATCCATTGATTCTATAACTCATGAACAACTCTTACAACCATATTCAGAGACAATGAGGGTGCTTTTTTTGGCAGAAAGAAAAATTAGGAAAGGTATAATTGGTTATGTATATTTGCGTGCAAGCTAGATAGGTAGACCCAGACTTATCAGACATCTTTCTATAGGTACTAATAGTATTGATGCATATATACTTATAGAGTCCAGTCAAACAAGCTCCACAAACAATTCCCAAAGTAAAAGGATATAATTTGCAATATATGCAAACAATTTGGAAAAAAAAAATGGAGGCGCTATGAGTGCTTGTATGATGGAAGTCCTGGCAAGGTTTGGTTCCAAATTTTGTGTTATTTCACTTCAGATAGCCATTAGCCTGAATGAGGAAAACAACTCAGTTTAACTCATTTAATTCTAAATCCTTACCAGTTGGGGTCACCTACATAAATAGCTGAACATTGTGAAACTCATTATTTTCTATATATTTGCAGATAAGCTGGTTGCATAATTAGAATCTTTGACGAAAGGTGAAAGAAAGACACAGAAAGAGAAGATGATGAAGTAATAAAATACCACAAACAAATATCCATTGCTAGAATTCACCAATTTGGTCAAAATCCAAGATATTGGAAAATCATTCTCTAGAGAGAAACAGCAGTTTAAAGGATTTTGAAGTCAATAAAACTAAAAAAGAAAACAAAAATTTACCTTCAAGGAGGCATCAATTGTCTCACTTTGAGCTATTGCATACATTCCTCGGGCATGTCTGAGTTCAGTTCTTAGCTTTTCTAGCTCAAAACTAATATTTTCCTGTCCATATAAGTGGAAGGAAACCCATAAAAAAATTCAGAAATACAAACGATTGTTGTATTAATTTGCCAACTTATGCTGAAATCAATACACATTCATACATGTACAGATTTATGGAAATTAAACCCAACCTTGCTGAAACACTTCTCCCTCAAAGATTAGATAAATGCTTTTTTGTAATACTAGATATTGGTCAATAGAGAGCATTGTGAATTTCTCAATCACCATAAAGTACTCACACACGGTTACATTGACTATCTTTATCTGGCTTCTGCTAGCTCACAGGTAAAAATAGGTAAGGTGATAATTCTTCCGAGATTCATAAACTCATGACTCCAGCATGCATGCATTTAAAAAGAAAATACATACAACTCAAATAAAAAAAGTTTGCACTACCTTTATAATCATTAATGAAACTTGTATGTCCCAACATTTTGGTGATGTTAAAGCTATTTCACATACAAGTTCAAGTTGAAGTCCAAAAGAAATATAATCTCCATCCAAAGCACAAGCAAGATCCAAAGTTCATCCCCATCAGATGATCATTTTCGAAGACGCAACTCATCAGCAATGCCAAAATACAGTTTTTGTATGATGCAGTCACAAGCACCATATAAATTCAAGAAATTAGAAAAGACTACCTGGGTCTCAGATGAAGGATACTCGGAGAGCATTTCTGAGGTGGAAGCTTGATTAGAAACGCATGACTGATTATCTGTTGGCATGCTTTTGAAGATAGAGACTTGACGCATGGCATGTTCAGAATCTGTATTAGTGGGACAACAACTCATATCATCCTTCCCTTCCTCGACCTCTAAAGACTGGCATCTAGAATGGCTGGTTTCAAATGAACTTTTTCCTGTCTTAAGAAGGGTCTGGTTAATAGTTGCAAGAGCTTGAAATCGCTGCATTAGTAGGGAAGGAGAACGGGCATGAGAGTAGGAAGCAACTGAACCAAGGTCTGTGCAAGCCAGAAAACAGAAGGGGCGTATCACAACTTTCATCTGCTAATTTATTGTCATATTATTAGGAGCTAAGAATCTAATTAACTAACACAAAACCCATGCAATAGCAATGGATTTCCACAGTTAGAACTGCTGGCATCCTATTCTGAGTATTGGCTTTAATATCTGTACAATCTATAACATAAAATTTTCAAAGTAATCTTTGTTCTAAAGAGTAACGTCATCTATTCATGTGTTGAATGAGCATAAATTTGAAATAATTTGAAAGGTCAAAGATTTTTAAAGGTCATGAATGCTTCCTATTGCTTTTTCTTTTCTTTTTTTATGTTGGGGAACCTATCCAAGGCAGGGCCCTTCGGACCCACCCCTGCAGAGTAAACCTCGGTCCCGTACACCGCACCCTCGAAAGTTTCCCTACACAGAATTGGTTAAATAGCTGGTTTTTCACCAGAAGGTGTGGCCCCAAAGAATTGTTTGCACCTATGAGGTGTTGAATCTTGAACCTTGAAATGAGTGATATCCCAAGACCAAGGCCTTCACCACTTTCATCTTCTTTCATATCATCCATTTTTTAGCGAAAAGACAATAAATTTAAAATTAATTTGAAATATCATGGAATTATTAAGGCCAAGAACATTATGTCTTCCTTCATCTATAACATTTTGCTTCCTTTACTATTTATATAATTCATTATAATTAGTGATAAAAAAAAAATATCACATTCAAACAACTTCAAAATAAGGCTATAAACAAATCAAAAATAGGATATAATTAAAAGTTAACATTTTTTCCACGCATTGCACTGGTGCATGACCAGTAAAAATAGATCATTTTGGAAGCATGATGCTTTGCTCTTGTGAAACTACTACATCTATTTCCAACTCACAAATTCTTGAAGCAAAGGTCTAAATTCAATTATGATCACTTCAATCTTGGACTCCAACTGAGAAATTTAGGAAACTTAAAGCTATTTGTTGTTTATGGTTAATTATTCCCCCATGTGAAGTTTGCGTTGAAGTGCATATACCTGTCAGTGAACTGGAAGTGTAGCATGATGAACTTCTGGTAGAATAACTTGCCTCGCTACAGTCATATTTAATGCTTCCAGTTGTTTCAATATTCGATGGGCGTATAGAAGACAACTTTCCCTTTGAAATAGCATAGACTGTACAGAATCTCGGAGTGCGGACTGAGATTTTCGAGGCTAGACCTTTAAGTTTCCTACAAACATTAAAGTTATCTTGTAATAAGAGCACTCAAGATGCATATAAGTGAGTGTATAAATACAGACAAGAAAATTAGAGGGATATGTCAATCTTTTCTTATAAATAAAAAGCTGATAGTAGAGAGGATCTAAACCATGGGAAGTGAGTACCGTGTAAATAAGCCACGGTATGAAGCTCCTATAACCAACTTATTGATACCATGCTTAGCAATCTCCTCTGCTAGTGCATTTGCCACATCATCAGATTCAATCACTACAACGTCCACTTCCACCTATAACCAGAACGAAGCAAGTTAAGATCTTATTCCTGGATCTGTTTTAGATCAAATTCAAAAGCCCTAATGCTAGATATATTACCTTTTTCTGAGCGCACAACTTCTTGCAAGGAAGAAGCATTTCACTTGTTTGCCACTCCACATCCTTCATATAAGCTGCTGCCACCTCATCCCGAACTTGTGAAACTGGAATTGTTCCCACTGAAATGGCAGTGTAATTTAGTCAGAAGAAGATTTCTAAGCCAAATCCATAGATTCTTTTCTTTTACTTGCACATAATAAAATGAAAAAAGTAGTTCCTCTAAAGTTTGCACCGTTGAAAGTTAAATACTGGGTCAGTTTACATAATAGGCCTTGTTTTTCATACATGTTTTTATCTTTAGGTTGAGGGTTGTTTCCACAGTATTCCTCCACCATAAGTGAGGGTTTCAATAACACTGACGTCTCATCCTCTTTCTTACAAAAAAAAAAGGTTTACATCATGAGAAAGTAAAATTTGAAGGACAGGAAAATCATCAAATCGCTTGAGAACTTGGCTTCAAGCCTGAAGAATATTTGCAATTTCCCTTTCTTCTTCCTCAAATCCCAAAGAAAAATACAATCAAGAAGTTATATTTATCCTTCAGACAAAAAGCAATTGTAAATTTTACATGAACGTATCAAAACTATATATATATATATATATATATATTTATTTATTTTTAATGTAACATGGATACTCAACTCTACTCATGCTAATAACCTTCGAGGTGGGAAAAAAAAGCATCACTTTAATGACTACCTAAACGGATCAAAAGCTTCGCTTACATTGAGTTAAATGATTTCTACAATTCTTATGCCTCTGTAGTTTTCAAATGCTACATAACATTTCCCCCATCCTCTGAACGTATAACCTTAAAGGCAGAGAGCTTACAAAGTGTGGGAACTGAATTAATCCTTGCACGGACGTGAATCAGCTTGAAGGTAGCCTTTCCCTCAGGAACAAACTTCTCCAGTGCCCACTTTACTGCATATTTGCTTTTTCTTTTTCCGTTGATGGCTACTGCAACAACTAAAGATGACGAAGGCAGTGGTGCAAGATTGTCATCTGCTTCAATTTCGCTTTTATCCATGGCAGTGCTCCTTGCTAAGAAACGTTTCTTTGCAACATAACACAGGGAAGCCTACAGCAGTCCTAGCCATGAATCAAATCAAAAGCAGGTATTCAGAAAATTTTAGCACCGGAAAAAAATCCTGAAGAATAAAGGTACCCTTCGTTGTAAATTGATTAACGACTAAACAGATACTTAAAAAATTTTAAAAAAAAAAACAGTTCATCGGAGATATTTGCAGTTGCGTAAAATGAATTGTCTTTTTGTTTTTACAAATGCCCCTATGGTATGTCAAAGACAACGTGTCGCGGGAATAGAAACAGCAAATAAATGTAAGAACCAAGAACCGAAAATTGAAATATACTTTTTCCTCGGCAGATAGAAAACAGCAGACATCAGACAAAATAAAACCCCAGAAGCTATAAACCTCGGATTGCTCCAAAACAAAAGTCTAAAACATGGAATGTTATTACGTTTATACCCCATTTCAAAGAGCACAAATTTCAGAGAGAGAGAGAGAGAGAGAGAGAGAGCATTTCTCCGGTGGCATACTTGACTTCCAGAACCCGGAGATGAAATTTCATAAGAACACTGCTCCAACTCAAACTCCGTGATAAAACGAAAGAAATTCAACAACCCAAGAGCTTATTATGCATGGCCTAGAGAGATGAAAATTCCATGACATAGCAGCCGCCAAATATGCAAAGACAGGTTTAAGGTTCAGTCTTGATTCTTTTTCCTAATTTTAAACCCCGAAGAAAGCTTCCACGAATATACTACTCAAACTGCTTAGAACAAGAAGAATTTTTATAAACCCAGAAGGACTCGCATCCACAATTCCACATGCATTCAAAAACTCCATGAACTGACAAACGTTGAATTCAAAACAAAATAACCAGAAAGTACACATACAGAAACGGCCAAATCATCAAAACAGAACAGAAACTAAAACCGCACCCACCGGCCACCATCCAACTCTTCAAAACGATTTTAAAAGTCCAAACACTATTTTCAGTCACCGGTTATTTCACAGATATAAACATTAAAAACAGGGGAGCTAATTTCGTCACATTTATAAATAAACATGCTTGCATGGATATAACAGGATAATCCAGATTTGAGATGACGTGTCAGACTGCCCAAGAAGAAATTCATTTCTGCCAATTACCAGCAACAACTTGTAGGATTGGGTTTCCTTTTGTTTCCAACAAGATTTCTCATCTTCCCATTTCCAGACGGTAATGACTATTTAACTCTCAACTATTAGAGTCTAGACTTGAAGAAAACTACTGGCAAAAAACTTCCTAATAATTCGTGGAATTTAATTTAATTTAAATAATTAAAAAATATATTTTTCACAACTGATTACAAAAAAAAATGAAGTGGTTGTTAACGTCACTTGTTTTGGCCGTTCATGCGATCTGATCCGATTTTTGACCCAGCACAACGCTTAGATTTTCTTGATTTTTTTTGGATGCACTGTTAGGTGGGGTACATGCTCGGACATCCTTCGGAACTGAGACCTGACACCATGACATTAAACTCAACTCATATTAATGGTCGCTTGATGTTTGAGAATGTTGAGAAACTGCAGCGAAACTTCTGTGGAATCAATCAAGGCTACGCGTTCTAGAAACATTTGGGATGCTTGAGGAATATACTTTTGGTTTGGAAATGTTTCGAAAACTTCAAGGAATATATATATATATATATATATATTATAGAACTCTTTTGAATAAAATCTCTAATGAAATCTTTAGGTACTAGATTACTAAGTGTTGTCATTAACTCTTTAATTATCTGATTACTAAGCCTTCTTTGGAAGATATGTTGGAGAGAAAATGAAACATGAAAAATAACGCATAATTCCTTTTAATAAAAGTAGTATATTCTCTTAGATAAAATACATCTATACCCTTCTTCAACCAATTATTTATATTCCCAACCGTTGAAATTACCGGTAAAACTTGGTCATATCAGACTAATTTAATGCCTCGTAAAAGTTGTGTGATTATAAAACTTTGATGGGAGAGTAATGCTGATACAAATTTTAAAGTTTTATATAAATTTTTTGTGAAAAAATAGTTCATATTAATAAATAATAGTTTTTTTTATATTTTTTAAGATAAGATTTATTTTTTTATAAAAGCTTGTATGAAATTTATCTATTTAAAACTTGAACAAATAATTTATCTTGACAAAATAAACTATTTTCTTTTTTTTTTTTCCTTTCTTTTTATTGGCCTTCTCGATTCTCGCAATAATAAGTAGTAATTTATCGTAGTGGGCATCTCTCTCTTGTATGATAAAAATTAGAATCGAGTTACTCTGCTGTCCAGAATAGCTCGCTCAATCTTACTGTTAGACTAAATTCAACATTTTATTTTTTTTTTAATTTTTTAATTCACATTTTTTTATCATTTAAAAAAATATAAAAATATATCAATACACAACTAGTCATTTTCTTAACTATTAAGCAAAAGTAAATAAAAATAACATTAAAATACATAAGGTGTCAAAATGATGGGACAAAGTAGCATTTTTCTTATAATATACATGGCTAGTGATATTAAAGTTTTCATCGAAAATAATAATTTTACTTATCATTCTCATACATCACACATCACATTTATTTTAATTTTTTTTATAATAAGTATATGGTGTATGAATGATAAGTAGAATAACTCAATTAGTTTAATAAAAATAAAATAAAATAAAAAATAATTTTAAAATATATAAAGTGTGTGGTGTGAGATGATGACATCCATATAAAAGAAAATGATTGCGTTATATTTTCTTTACTATTATTTTATTATTCAATTTTTTTTTTGTTTCTTTAATATGGATTAAAAATCTGACTTTTTTGCATAATTTAAAAGAAAATAAATTCAATCAGCTAACGTAATTATGTAAATTAATTAAAAATAAGTTTAATTTTATAAAAATTGATATTTAATTTTATAAAAATAGGCATTTTTTTACTCTTTAAATTTATTTTTATAAAATTAAATTTACATAATTACGTGATTGAATTTATTTTATTTTAAAATGTAAGAATGTCATATTCTAATATTTCTAATATAAATTCAAATAAAAATAATAATAATAATAAGGTAGTAAATAATATATAAGAATATCATTACCCGAAATATAAACCTAACAGGACCTTCCCCCAAAGTCAACTCAATATCAATTCCAGATTCATGTTTCCCAAAAGGTCCTTTGGACAATTGGGCTGAATCTTAACTTGGTTTCATGTCGTTTTCTGTACATTTATACCTCGTGCAGCGTGAATATTTCGTCCAATATCATCTCATACCTCGTTTATATTTTATTTCTTATATAAAATATAATAAATAATTTAATTTTTTTAAAATTTTAAAATAAAATTAATATTAAAAAATAATATTTTAATAATATTTTATTTTATTTTATTTTTAATTTTTATCTCAACTCATCTTATCTCAATTCATTATACAAACATCTTAACATGAAGAAGAAGAAACAGCATTAACAAAAACATCACACGATTCAAATGGCACAAAGAGGGCCCTCAAAGCCCTATGTTTATTCACAATTTTCTTTCAACATTATTCATTAATCAATTTGATGACAAAGTTGATATGAAAGTTTGAAATGAGATGAGTTGAGATAAAAATTAAAAGTTGAATAAAATATTATTTTTATTTTTAAATTTAAAAAAATTGAATTGTTTATTATATTTTATGTAAAAATTTATAAAAATTTTAATAATAATATGAGATGAAAATTATAAGAAGCTTCTACGCCCATCGCTCCCAGCTCTTCCTAGGAGCCACCATTAGTTATTTTAATGTATTTTTTTAACACTTTCAAATATTTTTTTTTTTAAAAAACTTACATCATTTCAAATAATGTTATACACTATATTTTTATTTTATTTTAATCATATTGAATAAAATGTGATACATTTATAATCATTTGATAATAAAAAAGTATGTAATAAATAATAATCATTTAATAATAATAAATATATCACATTTTATTTAAAGTTTTAAAAATAAGATAATAGTATTTAGTATCAAATTTTTCTATTCAAATTATAATAACAACTGATCAGTTTGATCTGACGCAGGCACGAGTTTCCGAGAAGACGACGAGACGGAGACAATATTGTAGAAGTCGTTTTCGTCTCTTGATGCAGCACGCGTTAACGGAGACTTTTCCATTTCAAAGGCATTGCTCGATCGTTGTTTATGATCAAATTTATTTTGGACTTCGTGTATCACATTATATTAACAAACTTGTCTCTTTCCATGCAATTGATTCATCTAAATTACTGGTTTATTTATAAAAAAAAAAAAAAAAATTTACTGATTTATTTAATTTGTTGCTTACCCCATGCCATAAAATAAAATTTAATTTTGAAGCAGATCATCATTATGAGTTTTAAAATTATAAATTTAAATATTTACGCAGGGTAAGAAAAATAAAAAGCCTACAAATATATTTTCAGTACGTACTTCACATAGTAAGGCAGCAATAACGAGTTATCGGGTGCATATTAATCATACACCAATATAGCTATTAAAATTATTAATTGTATATAAAAAATTATTGACGTCGTGTTTCGCAACCGAAACAGTAACTCGACTGCCAAGCTTACACCACTTGTAACTAAGAGGAATTGGGGATTCCGGTAACTTCTGGGGTCACTCCGCCTACTGCCACTGCCATTTTGTCGTGACAGTGTGTCAAGCCGCGACTCAAATTGTCGAGAGAGATCGTGGTGTGTCAGGTCGTGTTCAGTCAGACCTGCTGCCACCATATTGCCATGGCAGGGTGCCAGGGTGTCAAGTCGTGGTCGAGTCGTCCTACGTACTTCCGGGAGCACGTCGTTGTGTGCTGGGTTCCCTAATACGTATTGAATGCGATGTGTCTCAAACCTGACGTGCTCATGATTGGACACGCCCAGTCACCTGCGTCCTACAATAGTAGTCCATACTGTACCTTATGGCAAGGTTCAATAGGCCCTCGAGTCCCGAGGTGATCACTGCCCTATGGTGGGATTCTTGGCGTAGTCGAGCTCGGTGCCAAAACCTTTCCGGACATATTTATAGTCGTGGGTTCGGTATGTGGGCTATCTGTCTAGGCTTCTAGCATGCTTTAAGTTTCTGCCTGAGGGACCTGGGATCTGAGTAGCTTGATCTCTTTGGAGCCTAGGCCCTGCTCTCATAAGAGGCCTCTCTCACAGAAGCTTTATGAGCTAAGTGTGACCTATGTATATATATATATAATTTCGTTGATAGTTATTATAAGCACTGTTCGATGATAATGCTTGTTATTTTAGCGTTGTCCTATGGATGTAAACATGCATATATCGTGATAATTAATGCGACATGGTGCATGGGAACGAATTAATCTAACAGATTTGATCGAATGTCCTATGTTATTAATCTTGATCACTCGAAGTTCAGAAAATACGCGTGCATGCTAGCTAGCTAACTTATACAGCTAGATCGGTCCAGGTTCCATATAATAAAGAAGACTGTTGAATTCAAAGAGTACTCGTGCTTGACGAATTCAATGCAAAACGTACCTTAAATTATAGATTTTCCGAAGTAGTTAAATAAATATATAGGTAATTAATGTGTGTCAGTGTCATACCCATGTGCAAATTAAGTTCAACAACCCAAGGCACAGAGAAACTTCAATTAATTTTAGTCATTGTTATTGCAACGCTAGCCGTTAGCTAGGAGTCATCTTTGACTGCTATATAAGTACAATGTAGACTTACAAGTCAATATTGTTCGATATATCTAGTCATGTGCAGTACTTAATTGACAGCTGTTTTTTCACTTGTGGTAATCCTCAGAACCTTCAAAGAAAGCTAGCCAGATATATATATATATATATACACACACATGTAGATTAGGGTAGTGTTTGGGTTTGCATGGCCACCAAAATGTGAGTTCCATGGTGGAAAATAAAGTACACTTTATCACCCTATAAATAGATTATGATTATCACTTTTTCATCTTTCATTTATATCGTCACATTTATAGAACCCTTAATTCCTACTTATCGTACTGTCAAACGTTGATCAATCCTGATCATAAGTCGTAACTTAACCCTGTATTCAAAGTTTAAAGTTTCATTTCACTCATTCAGTCTAATAAACCATTAAATAGCACAGGAAAAAAAAGGCATATAAAATGTTACCAAATATCTCTGGTTTGAAGAAGAAGGAAAAAAACGAGAGAGAGAGAGAGAGAGAGAGAGAGAGAGATCATTCAACTGGCCCATAAAATTCGGATGGATTATATCTATTTCATCCCCTTGTATGTTTAAGGACCATTAGGCACTAGTCTACTTTTGTTATCCTCGCCGGCCGGCCCATGCATGAAGATATTTGTGAGTTGAAAGAAAAACATCATGATGATGGCAAGCCCCAGAAAAATAAATTGTTCCTCTCTCTCGGAAGGCCAATCTGTAAACAACGTAAATCCCATGATCATACGGGGATATGTATGTGCAATTTAACAAGTATCATGCATGTTTATCAATACCATAGACAAATGCCATGGTAATTAGGCTCCAACACATACATCACTATATATAATATATTGCAGAGTATTTTGCAAGATATGTATAATTTACATAAAAATAAAAAATAAATAAAGAAAATAGCGGACGGATTGGTCATTTCCACACTCGTGAAACCTAATAAACTTTGTCCGTATGGACGTATAGTAAAGCCAGTTCACCATAAACGAATTCATAAATCACAATCCAATTACTTAATTCAGTCTAAAATCCAACGCTTACAAAACTCAGATCATTCCTCCATCCGCACTCACACTCTTGTAAATGATTACAGCATTTGCAATCACACAGACGAGAATTTCACGGCTATATATAACACTGAATTTGTAAAGTTGAACTATCAATATTCTGAAGATATGCAAGGGTGCAATACCATTCCTCAAGCGGCAAAAATTCAATACTCATTTTAATCCTAGTTCCAGTACGCCCTGATCCCTAACTACAACATATCGACCAATATACAGTAATTCTGCCAACTTTATCGAACATCACATCCCGTGCTGTCCCATGATCATCACGACCAGATTAGGAATTCATCCTTGCCAAATAATTGGATATATGATTCAACACGCAACCCCATGATGTATGCAGAAGATGTCATTCCAATTCATCTCCAAATCGTCTCATTTGCATCTGTGAAAATTGCATTGTGGTGTTCTATAAGACACTGAACAACCTCAATAGCACCAAAGTCAACAGGCATGCCATCGTCCAAGGGAATGAGAGAGGATGCATCCATAGCTTCACCCTCCTCTGTATCCATGAGGAAGGAAAGAATAAGGACTTACCAGTAAAAAAAAACTCAGCAAATAGCTTTGCATAATCCAACATTTTTTATCAGTGAAAAAAAATCCCTACTATAGATAACAAATAAGCATTTAGTTGATATTAAGTTTCCCACAGATACTCTACAAAGTCAGTCTTGACTCACAAAATAAAAAGAACAAAAAAAAAAAAACTTGAGTGGACATGGTGATCTCAGTTCTACAATAATATAGCACCAGGGAAAACGAAAAGAAAAGGAAATTTCCAGATAACCCTTGCAATTCAACTCAAAAAGAAAACAAAAGCTTGACATTTATTATCAGCCAATCCCAGAAAAAAAAAAAAATTGGTTTAAAAGAAATAGCACAAGTTTTTATGACTGATCCGTTGTTTAAATATAATGTAGAGATATCATCCAACTTGAACAAGATATTCCCAATCACCCCTATAAAAACCCTTCAATACTAAAGTACATAATGTTTTCTCCTTTTGTACAATGAGTCTCAGTTTAAATTCATTGCATTTCGAGGTGGGGTTGTAAAATTCGTTACAAATTGCTGATGAATAAATGTTATGATTCATTCTCGGGGTGTAAAGAGTCTCATATAAAGAAACAAGTTAGTCATATACAACATTAGCACAATGTTGTGATCCCAAGCATTGCAATGGCCTTTCCATTCGTATATGTGCAAAGCATATGTAATTAAGCCCATGAAAAATGAAATCCATTGAAACAAGAGCCTAGATGCCCCGCAGATTTATATTCAACCTTCTGGAGTCACAGACAGTGAGATGCAAGAGCACGCTAGCCTAGGCACAAAGTTGATAGATATATATATATGAACAAACTATAGGAAACAAGACTACTAACCAGCAAGCATGTCCCATGCACTGTAATTAGGCGGGGGATCCAATTTTTTGGAAGGACCTTTGGATGGTTCACTCCAATATTTCTTATAAAATTCCGGTTTCCGTCCCCTCTGCCAAATAATAATAGGGGCCATGTCCATCGCAAGGCTTCGGACATCCATCTGTAGAGAGGTTAACAACAATTGAGAAAGCTTATGAAATGTATATTATAGAATAATAATTTTATTCACTGTTCCACAGTAGCTCATTCGGCAAGAAAAAAGAATTAAAATATAAAATAATTCTTGATTGAATGGCCATAGCAGAATTAGACGAGGATTTCTATAACTCGCCAAATGAAAATAAAAGCTGCAGATAGTGACAAACAACAGATACAACTAACAATATTTCCCTCACGATCAATATGGAGGAGCAGGTTAACTATGAAATAAGTCAAATGAAGAATTCCCCACCAGAATCAGAGGCAAATAATTAGGGAAAAGTAGTTTTTTAACCAGTGAAGATAAAAACAAAGCAAGCAGCAAAATGCATATCAAAATATGGGGTGTCTTAATCATTATAAACATGATTCCATAAGTTTAGATGCCGCATGGTATGAATTTTTTAATAGATCAACTGAATAATCCTCTTGGTGTATGGAAAGAATGCAGTATATACAATCCTATATCAAGTCAGAAGTTCATATCTAATAAGCAAATGCCTCAGCTCACACAATCAACCACTATAGGTGGCATTGACGGTCACAACCCCAATTCAGAGAGAGAGAGAGAGAGAGAGAGAGAGAGAGGATTCATACCTTGTTAAGAAGTGACTTCTGGCTAACGCGGAGTAACAGAGCAGTAATAAATTCCAGGGTCATGTAGTTTACAATAGGAAGCCTCTTAAGTATGTTTCTCATTGCATGTATGCTAGAACGGGCATCTTTGATCTCATTATAAAGCTCAAATGTAGTTAGTGGCTCAGGAAGGCAGGCTAGATAGCATTTTATTAGAGCTGCTATGTCGACTGGATTTACTCCCTCTGGTAATGATGCATTTGAATCTGTAATCAACATCTTATGGCATTATATCACAGCATGAGATAATAAGATCATCAAAATTGAATAAATGAAGACAACAGTGAAGATACCTTGGTTGTATATTGAAACCAATTGTTGAATGACCTTTTTATCTCCTTCAGACTTAAAAAGGTCTGGTGAGTTTAATCCTTAAAAATCAACAAAAAATAAGTTACTCTCGGAAAATGAAATTGAAGTGAAGCTCATTTGTTAATGATTTAGCAAAGTGTACTTTGTCTAAATTCAATTACCAGATACCATGAGATAGTCTGCACATTTGACCAAAATATGAGGAATGGGCCTGCTGGATTGTTGTTGTTGCACTGTGACCTCAATTGGAACTCCAAATACTAGGAAAGAAAAATAAAAAATAAAAAAATAGGGGAAATATCACTATACATCCCAGAAAAGGTCATGTTGATAGCCCAAGCCAAAAGGCTAAATTAAAAGCATTCCTAAGTTATTACAGATCTGCCAGGCTAGAAGTGCTGACATAGAACAAGATTACAAACCAACATATATTGGAAGTTCCAACCACCACCGAATCTAAAAGAATAACGCCACTACTTAAAACTGCACCTACATAGAAAAAAGTCTCCACTATCACAAAACAGAGGAACTTTTACTTCTTTTTCTGGTTGCTAGAATGTAATTAAGTTTTTTCTTTTGTATACTCCCTGTCTACTTGGATAACGCCTATTACATTCTCTTCAATAAAGCTACTTTTACTTATAATAAAAAAAAAAAAACAGAGAAACTTTTACTATCTCAGTTTCATTAAATTAACATAATGACCATCTCCTAGGCAGCAAGTCTTTCTAGAGACAATCAATTCAAGTTCAACGGGCAGAAGTTAGAATAAAAAAGCACACCAAATTTAAAACACTATTTCAAAAGCTTAAAATTATCCAAGTTTAAGTAACTTACCATCAGTGCTAGCAACTCCCTGCACATGACCAAAACGACATAAGAATTTTGAAACTTAGTGCCATACACAGAGAGAACCAAAAAAATATGAAGAACAAACGGGAACAAGAAGAGGAATAAGAACTACTAGTTGCCTCAGAATCCTAATACCTTCTGCCATCGTTCAATGTCAGTCAAGATGGTCTTACTTTTTTGTGCAGTCTTCTTTGCCACCTGGAACAAACTCGGCATCTCAGATGTGTCAGTTCAAATTATGTGACACATCAAAGATGTCAGGCAAGCGATAATTCCACACATCGGCTCGTTAGCCCCAAAACAATCAAAGATGGTCATTTTAATTTTTAATGCAGATAATTCCACACAAGTAATAATGAGTCATTTTAATGTAGATAATAAAACAACCAAAGATGCTGCATTAAAATCAATATATCTTAAAAGAACTCAAACGATTGAAAATAATAATTCCATACATGAGCTCATCAGCCCCAAAACTACAGACAGCACTCTTTAGTCTTTCCAATCTTAATTGGCAAATATGATTAATATGAAGAGCAAGTAAATAACTCAAATCAACCAAAAGTCGACTATCTTGGTTTTGCCTGGTTTTACAAGAGCTTCTTTTCAACTGTGGATTGATAGGTTCAACGTTAAGGCTTAGTCGACTCTTGTTCAACGTCAACAAAAGATGAGTGCGTCTTGGCATCAATTTTCAGAAGATTAAATATATTGAATTATAGATAACACTAAAGAACACTTGACATGCAAATCAATCGGATATACCTCTAAAATTCTTCAGACTTCAAAGAAAAAAATGTCAGACAAGTCACCTCGGCTCTCACTCTTAACTTTCACAATCTATTCTGTATGACTCGTACAAGAAAATTAGTACGAGAGTTTTGAAAGGGAGGAAAGGTCTAGTTGTTTAGCTAAATTTACCTCTTCAACTTTTGTCTTCCCGACGACAACCTTGTCCTTTGTCTCGGAGACGCCCTTCCTAAGCAATGTACCGGTGGTAGCAGCAGCGGATATAAGACGTTCCTGAACGGCGTGCCTTGTGGATGGCTGCTGTAGAAATGCCCATCGACTTTTTACCATGGAGCCAACACGCTCCGCCACATCAGTGAAGTTGTACTTCGCATCCTTTGCAACCTCCCCCACAAATGCCCCGGCTGATTGCCCGGCTTCTTTAAGCTTCACCCCTGCTTTAAAAACCTTAATTTTAAATATATATATGCATATAAATAACCAAACAAGAAAATAAAAGAGGGTAAACAAGAAAATTTGGGTACAGCTCGATATGTTTACGTGCTTATATTACCGATGAGTATATGAATTCCATACCGGAGGTAGAAAAGAAACCGCTAGCCTTCTCTTGCCACTGAGGCGATGTGACGGACGGCATTGAAGCAGTCGCAATCACCAGAAATCGAATTCCAACAAGAATTCCTACAAGATATGTAGGTAATAATACAAGTGTCAGAAATTCAATCTCTTCATTTTTCAAAAAAGAAATTATATATACATATCCTCAAGGCTTTTTCCGATCACGAAGGAAAAGTACTTTAACTTCCAATAAAGATCAGCAGTCGATGAAACAAAAGAAAAAAAGAAAGATATAAACCCTAATAATGGAGAAAGAAAAAGGAAGGAAATGATTCACCTTCGGTTGATGACTAATCTGAGGAACTCGAGCAAATTCGAAAGCCTGCCCAGCCCAGCCCAGCCAAGCCAGACGAGGCTAGAAAGAGAATGGGTCTACAAGTCGTTACGACGTAGAGAGAGACATTCAATCGCCGTGGGAAGGTAGGATAGTTTAAAGTAGAGCCGTCAGTAATTTTGTTTGATAGCACGCACCAATGACATAAAGCCACGTATGATATGATTTTCTCGTTATATTCTCCAGTGTTTTAACGGCTCACTCCCCGTGGTGTTTCCACCTGGCGATGTTTTCAGCGACTGTACTGCTAAATTGAAATAAAAAATAATAAAAAGAGAAGAGAAGGTATCAAATGACAAAAGATAATTAAATTCTCTGTCAATAATCAATGTCACGCAACTGCACAACTCTTATCCCTGTCACTGGAGCCGTATTTAGACGTATTTAAATGATGAGTTATTTGAATTGAATTAAATTTTTTATAAATAATAATAAATTAAGATTTTTGAATAAGTTTAGTGAGATTTATTAAAATGAGTTTAAAATATATTTAAATATTAAAATAAATTTAGATATATTTATAAAAATTATAAAAAAAATAAATTCTATTATTATTTTGTCTGACAAAGACGAACCAAAGCCGTCTATTGTTCTGGCGCCAAATACAGCAAACTGAGCAAAGGATTTTTCTGCGTGCAGTGCAGCCATTCGCACCAACGAATGGTCAAGACTCAAAACGTAAAGAAACGAAAAGCAGCCATAGGTTTTGTTTTTTCATTTTCATAGTATTCACTATTCATAATTCCATTTTCTTTCAAGTTGTCGTTTCCACGTTACCTTTTTTAATTTTTTTTTTTTATCCGTTTCTTTTCGTATCATTTTTTACGTTACTATTTCACTATTTTCATCACTTTTATTTCATTATTAAAAATTATTTCTTATTAACTATTTGAGTTAAATGAGTAGTACCAAATACCATTATATCTCTTCCCTAAAGTTTTTATTTTTATTATATAAAATATGATTATTTTTTTAATTTTTTAAAAATAACAAAATTAATAAATAATATCACTTTATTATTTAAATGAATCAAGGCATGTAAAAATTGAATTTTCACTACATTTTGTATGTAAATGTTTTCTTGAAATTAAAAATATACATATATTATTCAATTAGTGAGAAAAAATACTACCAGGAGCATGGCCACAATTTATTCAATAATTTATTTACATATTAAACATCGATATATGTAAATAAAATATCCTCAATTTACAATCTATTGTTTCATACTGACATAATCAAAAAGATTGCAACACCATGCCAGCAATTAGGTATTTCCATGTTGACTAGTATGTTGCGCCTACATAGGTAATGCAATAGTATCTCTAGTTACAGCTATCACTTGTGTCGATGCAGTCGACATGTCAGAAACGTGAGATTGTTCACTATTGTTTTGATCAGCATTCCTTCCTGGATAATCATCGGGATTGCTATATGATAGAAAATCTTGATCATTAGGTGTAACCGTGCGGATGAAGTTATGGATCATACAACGTGCAATAATAAGATATTGTTGCCGAGTTGGAAGGTTTGGGGCATTAAATTTAGAATTCGAAAACGTTTCTTCAACACACCGAAAGTTCGTTCAATGACATTCCAAAGGGATAAATGATGATAATTAAATAGATATTTATATCCTTGGAATATACGATTGCCATGGCATTCAGATATGTAGTACCTTACCTTTGGATACAGCGGCATAAATCTTTCGATACAGGAAAATGCCGAATCTACTAGATAATAATAACCTGAAAATTTACTACAACATCAATAGAATTTATAATGTTTGAAGAATCCAAATTATCGCAAACTGTGAAGGTACAAATTAAATAATGTGTAAAAATTACTATCTTCAGGCCATGGAAAATGGTTCCCCGGACACCTTAACGCATCAATTAAAATACGAGCATCATGGGCTGTACCCTCTCACTCGACGTATACGAATGTGAATTTCATATCGAAATCACAGACATACAAAACATTCTAGGCAACCTGGTGATACCGATTTATATATGCATTTGTTACGGAAGTCGGCACAGCTGTGTCGATCATGACCTCATCTACTGCACCATGAAATTTCTGCAGATTTTGTTTTAAATTCTCATAAATTCTAAAATCTGTATCGCAAACATGATGACATTTATAGAGTAAATTTTAAGCTACGAAAGTAGATCATGTAAGAAAAATTTACCTCGAACCATGGATAATGTCTGGGATTTCTTTCAATATAAGGCATCACCCATGTCGTCTGGCTTGGTTTAATCACATAACACGATAGACGACATAATGCACAAATTACATTGTACACATGTCGATTTATAGTTTCAACTGAATGTTGAAATAGGTGAAATGCATTTCGTTGAACGACACCATATCCGACAGTGTAGCAAAATATTCCTAAGGCTTCCTCAATCGTGACCTCTCGTATTGAATCACACAAGCTAACATCTCTATGTAAACGATCACAAAATGTCCGGAATGCACATACCTCCATTCGGAACATCTCGTAACAAGGGTTAGGATGTCCATTTAAGACTACAATGATGTACTGATAACCACGCAAACCAATGTTATGTTGTGGCCTGTGCATACAACGTTGGGGACAGGATTGCTGCTTCTCCATCATCATGCTCAAAAGAAGAACTGCTTCGTTCGTACCATCATTACGGCTTCTCCATGTGTCCCATTTCGCTCATCTATTTTCGTCAAATGTACTTGACGTGTTACTACTAGAGCCCTCCTCACTCGCCTCATTCTTCGTGGTGTTTACCTCATCATTCCATCAGCTATCATTATCCATGCTGCGCTTTGAAAAATGATGTTCACACAAACATTAAACATTACACACC
The DNA here is from genome assembly GCA_029856935.1 of Cyclocarya paliurus. Lineage (NCBI taxonomy): Eukaryota > Viridiplantae > Streptophyta > Magnoliopsida > Fagales > Juglandaceae > Cyclocarya > Cyclocarya paliurus. The sequence goes on along the minus strand of CM056949.1, from coordinate 5,100,541 downwards.
ACAACAAAAATAACATTTTGGGACGATTTTATTTTGGGACGGAATAAAAATCATCCCAAAAAGTGAGATTTAGGGACGAATTTTAGTTTTCGTCTCAAAAAAAGTTTTCCGTTCGAACGCATAATAAAATCATTCGAATGTTATATTTAGGGATGAAAAATTACGTCCCTAAAAATGGAAACGTTCGAACAGTGACGATTCAGCGTTCGAACGTATATATTATCGATCGAACGTAACTTTTGACCGTTCGAACGGTGAGTATTTTTTAAAAAAAAAATAGAATTATATTTATATTAACTAGTAATTATAATAAATTTATTGATTAAATAATATGAATAATATAAATCAATGATTAGTTCAGGAAATATAAAATAAGACTATTTCATAAATAAATAGTGAATTTATAAAATATTAAATATTGTCCATTCTAAAAACAAAAGAAAAAATAAATAAAATATAGAAAATACTAAGATCCCAACTCTTTGCACAGATCCTCGACTGCACCTAAACGTTTCTCTATCTGTGTCAGTCGAGTACTAATGGTGATCTGAGTCGCAGACATGGCATCAACCCTCGTACGTAACTCAGAGATGCTACCAATAATCTCAGTACGAAAATCAGACATAGTAGAATGGACCTCAGTACGCACTGCATCGATTAGCGCTGATGTCTGTCCGCTGATCGCTGCACGCACGATCTCAGCCATGTCCTCACGTGTAGCGCTATGTATTGATGCCTCGACCTGTGGTCCATGATCTCCTGGATGTGCATCTCTCTTAGGATCAACTGGGTCTAGATGCTGCCCACGAAGACGCAGTCTCGAGTGTCCTGTACTGCGTGAGAGGGTAGTGCTGTTGATTGGTCCCATCGGCTGCCGTTTACGCTCGGCAATATCAGGCATAACACCAGCAAATAATAGATATCGGGTGATCAAGATCCTGAATGGTAGTATATCTGTAGAAATGTACGGGGACTCTGATCGAATCCTATCAAATATATATCCCACCAAATCAATAGGAATGCCACGAGCGACCCGTATCATAAATTTCGTCCGCCAATGCCAACCTCTGTTTTGTGCTGCCGAGGGTCGATGTTGTTGGCGATTATCAAATTCAGGATCTTGAAGAACGAGAATAGATCTGCCTGCTTGATGCTCTTCGTCCCGTCATACAGGGGAGCATCTGGACCAACAACCAAATCCCTCACCTCATGATCAGCAATGATATCGACCCCATCTGTATAATGGAACGATGCATCCTCCTCAGCTGTCTCATCCTCAACTGAAGGATCAGACTCTCTAGGCACCATGTTCGGATATGCATCTGGCAGCCTAGGAATACGAAGATGCTCAGATAGTCGGTCCCGTGAAAATACAATTGGAACTCCTCGGACAGACATGCTATATGCCCCTCCATCATCTGGGCTGGCACTACCGAGCTCTCTATAGAACTCAAAAACAATGTCGATATAAGCGATAGTCTCAAATGAGTCATCTGGACTATCTAAGATAGGTCCCCAACCACGATCTCTGAAAACTGACGGCAGGGAATGACCCTCCCAGACAAGACTCTCAAAGTCAGAAAGCTTCACCTGTCGCTCAAGTGAAACAGTCCTCTCCCTAGCAGGAGTACTGCTAGTCTCTGCCTGACTACGTCGCTTACGTCCCGTCCTAGAAGAAGACATAATAATGAACCTGAAATTTACAATTAATTATTAACTCATCAATACAATATTAATAATAAAAATATTTAATAAAATATGATTAAATGTTATATTAATTTAATTATAAAATAAGACATATTCTTACTAAGAAATAATGGAACAACAATGGTGAATAAAAATACACATAATTTATACCATGTGAACGTGTGAAATGCATGTTTGGCCAATACCTTAGCATGTTTGGCCAAATTAAGTGTAATTAATTTGTTTGGCAAGTACAGTTCGAACGAACAAAACCACGTTCGAATGGTATAGCATGTTTGGCCATTACCATTCGAACGTGGAAAAATACGTTCGAACGTGATCAATGTAATTCCTGTTTGGCTGAAACCGTTCGAACTCTTTAACCACGTTCGAACGGATTAACCTTTTTGGCTAGTACCGTTCGAACTACCAAAAAAGTTCGAACGGGCTAAATGTAATTCACGTTTGGCTAAAACCGTTCGAACTCTTAATAAACGTTCGAACTCTTAATAAACGTTCGAACGGATTAGCCTGTTTGGATATAACCGTTCAAACTAAAACAAAAACGTTCGAACGAGTTAAATGGAATTGCTGTTTGGCTAGTACCGTTCGAACGACCATACAAGTCGTTCGAACGGTACTGAGTCGACTCAACCATTGAAATCCATGGAATCCTTCAATTCTTTGGATTTCTCAACAAACAAAATAAAACTAAACAAAATAAACCTTCCTAGTATAGATTTAAACAAATCTACGGTGAGTATTGATGGATAAATTGATTTATCCTAATTTAAACAAATAAGCCATAAAAACTTAAATTTAAATGGTAAAATAGTTAGAAAATCAACATACCGGTGAACGGGGGTTGGAGGCTTCGAGTAGGCACTATTCACGATGGCAACGACGTCGTTAAACGTCGTTAAACGGCGGAGATGGAGGTTTTTAGGGACGATTTTAATTTTTGATTCGATTGTTTCGGTTGAAATGACCGACGGGGAGAAGTTATATATACAGTATCGTTCAAACGGTTAGTTTATCCGTTCGAACTTATTGTTTATGGGTTCGAACATTTATGTTTAAGAGTTCGAACGTTTTTCGTCATATATTATATATATTTTTATATTTTAGAATTTATCTTATTATAGATTTATTGTAATATATATTATTATATATAACACTAGTGATTGCTGTATATATATTTATATATATATTATATATATATATGATGTCCATAATTAATAAATATAAATAGTACTATATATTCATGTATTACTATAAATAGTACTAACATTATAATAAAGTACTAATATAGTATTACTTTAATGTATTACTAATATGTATCATATATATTATAATATATATACTAATATGTGTCATATATATATTGTAATATATATACTATAATTAATAAATTTAATTAGTACTATATATTCATATAAGTAACTATATTAGTATGTTAGTAATCTAATTACATGACACTAGTGATTGCTGAATATAGTAATTATTGAATATGATTGAATATGATATTACTGTGTTCGTAAACTATATTATATTCTAATATGTCTATATATATTAATGTTATTATTTTATGTAATAGTATAATGTTGATGATTAATATTCATAAAAATTTAGCAATGGTTCGAACTATAAATAATTAAGGTTCGAACGGTTTGATATGAATCATTCCACGTTCGAACGTTATGTCTATTACGTTCGAACGTGAAACTTTAGGAGGGAAATTTTCCGCTAATGGGTTATACGTTCGAACGGTTATTAAATAAAGTTCGAACGGTAAACTTTAGGAGGGAATTTTTCCCGCTTCATGGTTTCCAGTTCGAACGGTTAGTAAGCAACCGTTCGAACGGGAAACTTTATTCAAATGTTGATTACAGATCTCAGAAATTAGAATCTCCCCCTTCTCCCACTCTCACTCCCTCACAAATAAAGTTGCGTCATTCTCTCTCAATTTAGTCTCAACACATTATCGGTATGTTTTTTTTTAATATTTTTACTTTCCCAGACATCCTTACTTTATTGAAAATTTGTTGAAATTCTTTGATATTGTTGTTGGAATTCTTTGATATTGTTGTGTTGTTACTGTATTGTTACTACTATATTGAAATTCTTTGATATTGTTGTATTGTTACTATGTTGTTACTACTATATTGGAATTCTTTTAAAAAATTATTCATCTATTTTTCGTAGTGCATCTGTTCTCCATAGTCGAAGGAGATTGGAAATCTGGAACGAACACGTTTGAACGTTTCAGACGTTTCATTCGAACGTAGATTATGTTCGAACGGTTATTAAATAAAGTTCGAACGGGAAACTTTAGAGGGAATTTTTTCCGCTTCATGGTTTCCAGTTCGAATGGTTAGTAAGTAAACGTTCGAACGGGAAACTTTATTCAAATGTTGATTACAGATCTCAGAAATTAGAATCTCCCCCTTCTCCCACTCTCACTTCCTCACAAACAAAGTTGCGTCATTCTCTCTCAATCTAGTCTCAACTCATTTGTGGTATGTTTTTTTTAATATTTTTACTTTCCCAGACATCCTTACTTTGTTGAAATTCTTTGATATTGTTGTTGGAATTCTTTGATATTATTGTGTTGTTACTACTATATTGGAATTTTTTGATATTGATGTATTGTTACTATGTTGTTACTACTATATTGGAATTCTTTTGAAAAATTGTTCATCTATTTTTCGTAGTTCATCTGTTTTCCGTAGTTGAAGGAGATTGGAAATCTGGAAGGAACACGTTCGAACGTTTTAGACTTTCCGTTCGAACGGTTTTATTTTACGTTCGAACGTAATAATACATTTTTTAATACACAAACAACCCAAACCAAAACACAATACACAAACAAACCAAAATACAATCAAACTGAGAAAAATATTAACTGCAAAAGATAGGCCGTCCACCCTAGTAATCTAAGAAAAATTTTAGATGCTTGGTCGGCTAAAGTCATATTTTGGTTAGATTTTGGAGTGTTCGGTGAAGAGTCAAGAGGTTAATGACTTCTTGTTGATATTCTTATAATCAAAATCACATGGAGCTCTCTTTTATTTCCTTTTTCCGATTTGAAACTTATCATTCAAATTGAAGACCCTCATTCCATGCAAGTAACTCAATCCAATCCCAACTATATTCAAATTAAAACTATTATTTCTATTACTTTTTGTGGAGTTGCTTCGTAATAAGGATTTTAGACCTTACGTTCGAACGGGTTATGTTTTACGTTCGAACGTCATAATACATAATTAATACACAAACAAACCAAAACACAATCAAATTTAGAAAAATATAATACAAACCATAGAAATATATAAAGTCATAGGAATGCATTATTTAGAAATAAATCCAACCGCAACTAACTTTTCAAATAAAGCATTAATTCTTGCATTTTCCTCAGACTTGAGTAGTGAACTTCTAGAATTTGGTAGTGAATTTTTCGTCATCTCATTGATATCCCTTGACTGAAACTCATTTTGGACATCATGAGTTGGATTTGTATTGACAGAAGGATATGATAGACAACTTGGTTCTATCTCCTTCATTGAAGTTGCTAGTTGAGTTTGTAGATTTACAACCTATAGAAAACAAAGTAGAATGTCATTTGTCGTATTAGGAGACAAAGCATATTAGAATTTTAATGGTTTTGTTTGCATAAGAGAACCTGCTGTTGAAGAGTAAAAATAACTGAAAAAATGTCATTGATAGGATCTTCAAGTCTAGGTTGCGCTTCATATATAAGTGTGGTAGATGCTTCATAACGCTTATTGACCGGGATGCGAGCAAGAATCCTCGCTGCATTACCTACTCTGAAAATCTTATGAACGGCGCCAAATTGGATATATCCGAGTGGACCACTGAAATAAGGAAAAAAAATACATAAATCACGTGCACATTTCCTTCTAAGAAATTTGCATGCTTCACAAGAAACTGAGAAACCCTGGGCATCTTGTACAATTGGGAGTGATTGGTGCTCAGATAGCATTTGGGGTTTAATGTATATAGACGGATGCCTCAAATTATTGGTGGAAAACACACCATAAAATTCGGGCAGAAATTTTGCCTCGAGCCCACCAACAGTATTGATGGATAAAAGATACCATCCATTCGAGACAAATGTTTGTTGAATGGATAACATCGATGAAGATATCCGTTAATTCTGGATCGTATGGAATCTAGACGGATTTGAGGTTTAATGTATATAGACAGATGTCTCAAATTATTGGTGGAAAACACACCATAAAACCCGGGCATAAATTTTGCCTTCAGCCCACCAAAAGAATTGATGGATAAAATATACCATTCGTTCGAGACAAATGTTTGTTAAACGGACAACATTGATGAAGACATCCGTAAATTCTGGATCACATTTCTCACAAACACCACCGAGCTCTCAACTCACATTTCTCTTCAACTCACATTTCTCACAAATACCACCGAGCTCTCAACTCACATTTCTCTTCAACTCACATTTCTCAAATGGCTGGCCATCGTCCTTCTAATATTTTACCTGATTTGAATCGAGCACCATATTTTTCACAAACATTAATCTTCACTCCGGACGCTATCAATGTCATGATAGCGACAGATAACTATTTCTTATACAGGAGCGATGCGGAGGTCGTGGATGGAGCGAAAGTAATGACATCTCAATATGCAGCTATTGTTACTACCATGAACCGAATGTTACTCCTCAGGGTAAGTGAGATAGAGATGCTTAAAAAACAAGTAAGTGAATTGAAGAGTAAGCTTGCAAATAAACGAAAAAAATAAATAAATATTAAAAGGAGAAAATAAGAAGTTAAAGATGTCCATGAATTTGTATGTGAAAAATTTAGAACCAAAAGTAGCAGTGCTGGAAAGTATGTGAAAACAAATAGATGAACCAAAAGTAGCAGAGCTGGAGAGTATGCGAAAACAAATAGATGAACCAAAAGTAGCAGAGCTGGAGAAGGAATATGCAGGGAATGTCCTCAACCCTGAGGAAAATGCGATCAGCCCTTCGAAAAATGCAGGAAATGTCCTCAACCCGGATCTGGAAAGTGCCTCAAATGCGTAAAACCCTGATGAATGGACCACCCTAGATTTGCTTGATTTATGTTTTGATATATGTATGGACCACCCTGAATTTGCTTGATTTACGTTTTGATATATGTATGGACTGTATGTTTATTTTATGTATGGACCACCCTAGATTTGCTTGATTTATGTTTATTTTATGTATGGACCACACTGTTTATTGATGCACGTGATTGTTTGCAATAGGATATTAGCCATGAATAAGAGTTGGATGTGAGTTAGAGATCGGTTGGGTGAGGATTATAATGTATACGCCCAAGGAGTTAAGAAATTTTTGGAGTTTGCATCATGTACAATTGGGAGTGATGGTCGTATTAGATGTCCATGCCGAAATTGCAAGAATTTACGTTCTCATAAGATAAAGTTGGTGAAAGAGCATTTGTTTGTTAAAGGTATTGACCAAGGTTATACTGATTAGGTCTTACATGGAGAACCGTTTCCAACATCATTTGAAAACATCGATGAAGATGTACATGTAGAGGATGTTGGTGACGATCCATCAGAAGACATGGAGTAAATGTTGGGCGACATTAGTATGGGAGTGTGTATGGATGAAAGTGGAACAGATCCATATAATTCAAATGATCTGTGCGATAGCAAATTTACCCGCTTATAGAATGATTCACAACGTGAGTTATATCCAGGGTGTAGAAGACACAGTAAATTATCTTTTACAGTTAGACTACTTCATATAAAATTCATGTGCCGAATATCTATTAAGGCTGTCAATATGTTGCTGGAGCTGTTTGGAGAGGCACTTCCATCAGACAATATTTTACCTCGCAACTTCTACGAAGCAAAACAGTTGAAAAAAGGATTCGGATTTGATTACAATCTAATACATGCATGTAATAATGGTTGTGTATTATTTTGGCGAGAGAATGAGCAGTTGAACTCATGTCCTATTTGCCATGAATCAAGATGGACAACTGAGAAGCAAAATGTGCCGCGGAAAGTTGTACGTCACTTCCCATTGATACCTAGATTACAACGATTATTTATGTCACGTTCAACGGCTGTGGATATGACATGGCACTCATCATCTAGAGTCAAGAATGATAATGTTATGTCACATCCTGCAGACTCTCAAGTTTGGAAGGAATTTGACTTGGAACACCCATGGTTTGTTGAAAAACCTCGTAATGTTCGACTTGGGTTAGCAACAGATGGATTTAATCCATTTGAAAATATGAGTACTAGTCATAGTACTTGGCCAGTTGTACTTATGCCGTACAATCTACCATTGTGGAAGTGTATGAAAGATCCATATTTCATGATGAGTTTACTCATTCTAGGTCCAAGATCACCTAGAAATGATATAGACATACATCTGTAGCCACTGATAGCAGAATTGAAAGATTTGTGAGAGAATGGAATATTAACATTTGATTCATCAACAGACAAGTCATTTAAGATGCATGTTGCGGTGTTATGGACAATAAATGATTTTCTTGTTTATGGAAACTTATCAGGTTGGAGCACTAAGGGGAAATTGGCATGTCCAACTTGTAACAAATATACCCAATCTGAATGGCTTACGTATGGGAAGAAATTATGCTTCATGGGTCATCGTTGATTTTTACCTAGTGATCATAAATGGCGTAGAAATGGTAGGATGTTTAATGGTTCTGTTGAATGGGGGCACCCTCCACCATTCTTGTCTGGCGACGATATTATTGCACAGTTTGCGAATGTCGGAATTAATGATTTTGGTAAAAAACAACGGAAGAGAAAACGAAATGCATTAGAGTTGAATTGGACAAAGAAGAGTATATTTTTTGAACTACCCTACTGGTCAACGTTAAAATTGCGGCATAATCTCGATGTTATGCATATTGAAAAAAAAATATGCGAGTCCGTGTTAGGAACGTTGATGTCAATTGAAGGTAAAACGAAAGATAATATAAACTCACGGAAAGATCTAAAACGGTTGGGAATTAGACCGCAAATGCACTTGCAACAAAATGACTTGTCTGTTTACATGCCAATTGGATGGTATACATTGTCAAGGAATGAAAGGGCTATATTTTGTGAGTGGTTGCAGAAAATTAAATTACCAGATGGATATGCCTCGAATCTAACAAGGTGTGTGTGAACGAATGATTGGAAAATTACTGGACTAAAAAATCATGATTGTCATGTATTTTTACAACGTATATTGCCTGTTGGAATCCGTGGATTTTTTACTAAAGATGTGCGGGTTGCATTAATTGAGTTGGGTGCCTTTTTTAAAAATTTATGTGCGAGAACGTTGAACCTAGAAGTTTTGGATCATATGGAACGAGAAATTGCACTAATATTGTATAAGTTGGAGAGTATTTACCCACCTTCATTTTTTGACATCATGGTTCACTTAGCCATTCATTTGCCACGTGAAACTCGACTTGCAGGACCAGTCCAATATAGGTGGATGTATTCTATTGAACGATTTCTTGGAAAGTTGAAACGCACAGTGGGTAATAAGGCCCGTCCAGAAGGATCAATTGCAAAAACATATATTGATGATGAGTGGCATACATTCTGTTCCAAATACTTCCATGGGGTTGACACAAGATTTGATCGGCCAGAAAGAAATTTTGATGTTGACCAAGCAAGACAACGGAATGGATTTTCTGTATTTTCCCAACAGGTACGTCCACTTGGTGCTCAGAGTGGTTATGATTTGTGTGAACGAGAATTTGAGAAAGCTCAATGGTACGTGCTAAATAATTGCTCAGAGATAGAGAGCCACTTGAAGTAAGTTTAAATTAATTGTTAATTAATCATTGAATTTACTTATTAAACATTTATATAAACATACTTATTATTGATAATTTTTAATTTTAGTGATCATATTAACATGCTCAAAGAATTGAGAGTAAATGCTATAGACCTGAGACATGAACAGGAGTTCCCGAAATGGTTCGAACAACGGGTAATGACATTAATACAGATGTAATTTTATTAGTTATTAAAATATTACTATTGTTAACGGTTGAATGTTTATACTTTATTTAATATGTAGGTTGTACAAATGCATGCAAGTAATCAGAATAATATATCAGACGAACTATATGCACTGGCGTGTGGTCCCTCAAGACGTGCTGCTCGATATTCTGCATGTATTTCTCGAGGAAGTAGGTATCACACAACTGATTGAGAACTTTATAGGAAAACACAAAATAGTGGTGTCCTTGTCGAAGGGAGTCATGATGGAGACAATATTGATTTCTATGGAGTTATCGTAGATATAATCGGATTGAGATATGTGGGGGAGCTTGTGGTTTATATGTTTAAGTGTGATTGGTGGGATTTAAGCAATCCTCGAAGAAGAAAATGCCAGGATGAATATTTTCTAAGTATTAATACATCAAAAAAATGGTATGAAGATAATCCTTTTATTTTGGCTTCCCAAGCATCTCAAGTATTCTATTTAGACGATCCACAGTTAGGAAATCAATGGCAAGTAGTACAAAAATTTTCTCCTATAAATATTTTTGACGTTATCCCTGAGGCGAAGGGACAAGATGAAGAAGACGATGATACCTCTACTCAAGAAGCATACCAAGAGAGTCAACCTGCCTTTAACTTATTTGTAGATTTGAGCCAGTATGAGATGATCTCATTACATAGGGAAGATATTGAGGCTGATATAGATGAGACGACAGTTGATCAAAGTGTTGAGTCATCTGAAGTATCTATAGATGATAAGACTGAATCTATAGATGAAACTGATACAGATGATTGACTAGTTTGTGTTCACATTATATAGTATCTCGCAATTATGCCACCAAAGAGGAAGGAAGTTCCCATCCCATCTCCACCTGTTTCTAGCTCTCCGTCTGACTTGCCATTAGAGACTAACTCTACGGAACAAGGTAAATAACTACTACTCATTTTTTCAATTAAGATATATGCTAATTGATACGGGGTAAATAACTAATATTATTTTATAGAGATAACAGTACAATATCGTCGTGGACGAGGCATTACTAGAGGTGTGACATTGGAGAAATATCGTAAAGTAGGTAAGATTAAAGTTAACATTCTTGATGAACATACCGGAGGCCAGGGACAGCAGGCAGCTTGGCTTGCATCACATGTGGGTGCTCTTACACGGACTTATACACCTTTGGCTACGAGTTCATGGCATAAAGTCCCCAAAGAGGCGAAAGAGGTTATAAAAAAACGTTGTTTGGTACGTAATATTTAAATAATAAATTTATATGGATATTATTTAATATTCTAAATGATAATGTATTTGTATATATACTCTTTTAAGGATGACTTTGAACTAAATTATGGTCGGAGAGAGGAGCTTAAGACTGTTGAAGAGTTGATGTGTAATGCATTCTGCAAGTATAAGGCGAGGTATCATGAGCATTACAAGAAGTACGAGAACAAGGAAGAAGCACGTGAGCATCCTTTTCAGGATGTCCGACCTGAAGAATGGAAAAAACTTTGTGACATGTTTGATGATCCATCATATAAGGTAAAGTAAATTAATTATTTATGTATCATATTTATAATTTTCACTTACTAACTTTTACAATTTCTATGCAGGAACGAAGTTCTATAAACAAAATGAATAGATCAAAGTTGAAGATTCATCATCGCGCAGGTTCAAGATCTTTCCATCGCCTCTCTAAGAAATTAGTAATATATATATATTTTTTATTCTATATAGTTTGTTTTTAATATTAACTTTATATCTTAACAATTTCTCTTATAGGAAACGTCAGACACCAATTATGATCTAACAAAATTATATGCTGCATCACATACTAATAGTAATGGAGAGTGGACTCATCCCGATGCTCGTGAAAATTATGTAAGTATTATAATTTTTTTTAATTAAACATATTTAAATTATTGTGTCAATATTAAACGTATGTGTTTTGTGAAGGATAAAATGCTTGCCTTACGTGCTGAAATTGCTTCAGATCATAATTCATCAACAAGTGATGTTGAAATTTTTACACAAGTTCTAGAGCAACGTTCAGGATATTTGAGGGGTTTGGGTCGCTGTATAAAACCTTCAAACTCTTCATCAATGTCAAGCACTACTGCTATTGCGTTAGAAAATGCAAATTCTACGATTCAAGAATTGCTTACAAAACAACATGAGTTAGACGCTCAATTGACAAAACAAGCAGAGATGGAGATTACAAAACAACATGAGTTAGAGGCTCAATTGACAAAGCAAGCAGAGATGGAGATGCGCATGAAACAACAAGAAGATGAACAAAGAGAGATGAAGCTTCAAATGCAGATACTTATACAACAATTCAGGTCTCCAAGCAATTAATTTTTATTAGAAGTGGTTTGCATATTGAACAATTATATATCATGTACTGAGAATTTTATTAGTATTATTAGTATTTTATTGAACAATTTGTATTGTATTTTTAAAATATAAATATCTATTTGGTTCTAAATTAGTATTGATTGTCCATAAAAATAATAACTGTTCGAACACTCATAAACCGTTCGAACGTATTCAAATCGGACATAACCGTTCGAACATCATACATTATCGTTCGAACTGAAAAAGTTGCTTGCCGTTCGAACAGAAAATTCACTATCTGCGTTCGATCTTCAATTTCTCCGTTCGAACGTTTCTTCATAAATTACCCGTTCGAACGTTATTTACTCCGACCGTTCGAACAGTCATATATGTTCGAACATTATTTTATATGTTCGAACAGTATTCCAAGACGAATTTAATTCGTCCCAAAAAAATATCCGTTCAAACGATTTCGAACGGTCACAGTTAATTTCGTCCCAAAAGATATTTTTTGGGATGAATTTATGATTTTCGTCCCAAAATATCTTTTGGGACAGTTTTATAGGGACGACCTTGCGACACTTTTTTTTCATTCCAAAAAATATTTTGGGACGAAATGCCAATATTTTGGGATGAAATTTTTCGTTCCAAAAAATATAATTTGTTGTAGTGACACATTGCATATGTATTTGTCATCCAAAGAATAAAAAGAATTCATATAGAGCAGGAACTAGGCAAGTACTTTTATTTAAAACCAAGTTTATGTTTGAGCTTAAATTAGCCCACACGAAATAAGATAGTTAGAAATCATTCATCATCTAATAAAGTTATACATAAAATAAAGTGGCATTTAAAAAAAAAACATAGCAAGGCTGATATGTGTGGTCAGCGTAGCGACCAGACCCACTATAATCTCAACGCTGGGGTCATGTTCTGGACGATAGTTAGGACATGAGGATCCATAAACACTTTTACTACACGAAAATGAACATCCATAGGTAGGGGAGGGGTGATGTCCTACAAAAACTTCATACTAGAGGTGTATAGGAACCGAGTAAATTGGCCGGAAACCAATCAAATCGGCTGTCAGAGCATGGAACCGACTGAAATCGGCAGGGAACCAGTCGGCCGATAGTGGAAAATAAGAAGAATTGATCTCTGTCGGTTTGGTCGCAGTTTGATCCAATGAAAAACTGCTAAACCAGCTGACCGATTCTATCTTCTTCTTTTTTCATTTTATACCTATATAAAAACGACGCCGTTTCACTCATTTAAGTGGAACGGTGTCGTTTTGGACCCCCACAATTGAAAAAAATAAATGCAAACGATGTCGTTTGGTCTCAACTAGAGACCAAACGGCGTTGTTTCTTGATTAGGTTAAGATCTTCCCCCCTCTCTTCTCCCTCTCATTCTCGAATCTCATCTTACGCGGTTCTCTCTCTCTCTCTCTCTCCCTCTCTCTATCTCAGATTCTCTCATCTCCCCCAGTCTTAGCGTTCGCTCTCTCTCTCTCTCTCTCTCTCTCTCTCTCTCTCTCTCTCTCTCAGGCTTTCCGATGTCATCGATCCATTGTCGGTTTCATTGGGTTCTTCTCATCTCAGCTCCATCCATCATGCGCCGTTTCAAGTGTTTGAGTCTTTGATATTTGTTGTGATATTTCATATTTTTTGTGAATCTGTGATGGGCATTCGAGTGTTTGTAAGTTTGTTTGCGCCACCGATCGGAGTTACGTCGAGATCGATGTAGACAATTTTCTCCCCCTTCATCGGCCGGTTTCGGTCAAGATTCACACCATTTCAAGATATCAGTGCTGTTTCAATTTTGAACTGAAACCGAAACCGAACCTTCGATTTTCACCCCTACTTCATACACTCTGCAACACTGCTATAGCCTGCATTCGACCCACAATTTGAACCCTCGCCTCTACTACGCTTCAAACTGCATAGTTCAAACATCTTTGCATCCAAATCGGCTGTTGTTTAGAAGTGGCGGCAAGTGTTTGTATGGCATCACTAAGCACTAGTGAGATGGATGGTTTGGCCGCGTCCTTACGTCGCCTACAAGGAGGCTTTGGCTGCGGGATCCCTCCTTGCGTAGAGGGAGTCATTGAAATGTCATTCAAATCAATGGTCGAGCCTAATCCAATGCCACTACCCAACACGGAACCTTAAGCTTTCAATTCATCCTCCAGTTGCTGCTCCTTCTCTCTAGAGGGGGGTTCCTGGGTTGAGGCATAATGCAATACCCCTATTACGACGGCTTGACCAAAAATCGTGTAGAGGATGTTGTAGTTGGCACAATCGTTGGTCTTGTACTTTTTTCACTGGGATCGAACCTAAAAAATAGTAAAAATAGTTACAAAAGTTGTCATAAATTAATAAAAGCATTTGATCATATAATTGACCATAAATTATATAAAGAAAATGCAATAAATTTAAAATACAGGAAGGTTAAGCCAAAAGAAGATGAAACTTACCCGGATCACGTTTGCCCAATGTTCTTTCATATCAATAACAGTTTTTGTGATAGGGTTCCAACCCATGCCCATTTGGATCATTAAATCTGTAAACTCGCGTTGTGTCTTCTTAAGATGGGCGATTTTTCCCTTCACTTGTGATGAATCAACTTGCTTAATACCAAGTTGATTGAGGCACGCGGCAATTCGGATTGTGTCAGCATTTGTAATTCTGGACTCCACCAATTTTCCTTCCAATGTTTTTTGGTACAAAATGTCAACCAGCATCTCTTCCAACCCACCAGCCCATAGCTCACGATCACGTACAACCTCTATGTCATCCATGGTATGCTGCTAATGACCAATAATGACAATACAAAAAATAGACAATGCACTTAAATCTATATTATTACGTATTGCTATACATCATAGACATGGTACATGCATTAAGTCCAAAACATTTAAATTTCACTATATTAAATGCAACGCAATGTTATTTTAGTGTTATAAGTCAAATGCATGTAATATATCATACAAGGAATCTAGGCTTATATACGAGTAAGATGAAGTTAGAATGTATTTGTCCTAATAATGTTTTAATACCTTATTCGAGGAGCTGCCGGATGAGTGTAGAAAGTAGGGCTGCAAGTCATACATAGCAATTAGAATCAATTCCACACAAAATTACAACTAATATGCAGTCATGGGTTTTTAAGTCCATTTTGAGTAAACTTTGCAAAAATAAAAAAATATGTTCAATGTACAAACATTGAATAAAAAATATACAAAAGAAAATTCTATCTAAAACATCATTAAAGAATTGATAAAATATCCCAAAAAATAGATGACAATGAAAATAAATTTCTAAAAGCGAGATGGCAATGTTACGAAGTGGGGACACCACCAGAAAACTTAATCAGATGAAATATTTTAGCTAATATATCCTTCAAATTCATGCAGTTTCAGTCGTATAATTAATTACCTTTGAGAAATAAATAGGAATGACTTCACCATTCCAAGGCATTACAGATGATTAAGTCAGGTTTTCATAACATTTTAAGCCACATTGCACACGAAAATTTACCATAACTGGGAAAAACTAAACGCAACATTGGGTTGGATATTAATATTGTGATGCCCCTGAATCGTAAAAAAGTATGATATAGGATGGGTGAACTGTGAAGGCATTGTGTGGGTACCAAGTCTCTTTTTGGTTATGTACTTACTACTCTTGGGGCCAGGGGCTCCAAATATAAGAATATATGTTAGATCCCCCAACCCAGATCCAAAGAAACTAGGTTTTATTTGAGATCGATGCTCCAATTGTGACTTCAACTACTCCTTTCGGGACGTGGTATCCTTTATCGTGGCATTAATGATATCAAGTAAAGACATGAAATGCCAAATGATACACACTAAAAACAATAAAAGCAAAATTCCCTATAGTAAAACACATACATGGAGCATAAAAGGAGATAGAAGGTTAAAAAAAGACACGGATTGATAATATATCTTTGTTCTGTTCGCTAGTTACCTGTGTTTTTTCTTCTTCCTGGTTCTATGTGATTATGTTATTTAGGACTAGAAGATAAAACTGAGATGGCCCTGTAAACTTCAAAAGGATTATGTTTTTAGTGGGCAAAATTAGCTATTCAACATTCACCAATAGATTAGTACGTAAGTGTTTAAAATTGTGTTTGGATGTTTAAGGTAGCCTAAAAATGAGCTGAGCTGACTTGCTCCCTGCATCCAAACGAAGGAGCACAGTCTCTGCCTTATGTTCAAATTATATGCTTGTATTGAGTACTGTTAGCTATTGCCAATTATCTCCCACTCCAAATCTTGGAACCACAAAATAATTATTGTCAGACCCAACTCAATGACGTCCACTCTAAATTGAAGGTTGGATTGATAAAACCTGCTCTGACATTTTACTCTTTCTACGAACAAAACCATGTTTGTAAGACACTTGCACAAAAGAGTGGCCTCCACCATATGGTCAAATTATATGCTCATTAAAAAGACAAAAGTTTGGATGTAAACCGATATGGTTTTAGGGAACCTCCTCCTTTACCAATTGAGAATGGTTATTCCAAATATTTGGATAGATCAACTGCAAGGGCCCATTTTCAATTTGAGCCAGCTAACCCTTTCAACATTCAACTAGGCTAGGATCTTTCAAACTATATGCCATCTATCAATTCACTGAGCACTAAATGCCCTTATCCGTGCAGTTGATAGTCTTCAACAAAAATGCTGAAACATCTCAAACGAAATCTAAATGGTCTTATCACCTATCAATGCTATATTTAAAATTGCACTCCACATGTTTGAGTAAATTCTTATGAAATGCATGTACGTCAAATGTGGATCAAAAGTTTCAGATCATTGCTTACCCAGTAAGAGTGCGTCTTCGGAGCCGTGATTACTGATCTCTTGATGGTAAGCCTTCGATTGCGAAGCTTGACCATGGAGAAACTTCGCTTTAGTAGTAAGATGGTAGTGGTTTGAGTTGAGTTCGGCATGAGAATTATATAGGAATACAGCATAGAGGAGATGCTCACACGGGTTTACAGTAGTACCTATGAGTTGATTGGAAAGAAAGTTGAGAGTAGAGAGCAGAGAGCGGAGATGTGTTCCGTTTATTTACCATGCCAAAGGAACATTTGCCAAGAGGCTGCAGCAGTTTAGACGGGAAGGACAAGACTTTATGGGAAATCCGTAATTGTTGGAGCACAAGGGCTACAGACAACTATGCGATTGACGGTGGGAACCTCTTCCATTGAAACAGGGGTTGCACACATCTGACATCCAACCCGTCGACTATGGGGGATGATGATGGGATTCGATTGCCGCTAATTTTCAAGCTGTCGATTGCGATTCCAACTATTATTCACAACGGCGCGTGATCAAGATTACTACGGAGGCATCTGAGAGATTTTGAATGGAATGGAAATTTTGGAATTTACATAAAGACGGGTTGGGGAAGGATGACGGGAAAGAGAAAGGAAGAGACATAGGAAGGAGTTATAACAGAATGGAAAAAGAAAAATTAAATTGGGCAGACGAAGTCAGGAATATCTGCAAAGTCAGGATGTATCCCACTGTCTACAGTTTAGAAATGAGTTAACGGATGAAATTCGGCTCAAAGTGTGTTTGAATGGCAGATGAAGTTTAAAAGTGAATTAAACGGAGCTGCTTTCATCATCCAAATGAAGTATGAATCTCAAATTTCAAGTATTGATAAGTTGACTTGAGTTAAATAAATTGACCATAAAAAGTATGTTATTGTAGACGGAAAAAAAATTCTCCTCCTCTTTATTTTAAAAAAATATATATACAAATTGATACGTTAAATTATAAACTCGTTTTTACTATAAAGTAAATCTCTCGAATCACATTAAATTATGTCACTTTTGTGGATTTACTTTTCTCTTACTTTAAATCGATTGTATATGTTTAGTATTGTTTATGAGATATTATGATCATGATTTTTTTTAATTATTATTTATAAAGGGAACTGATTTTTATGGGTAAGTCCAGTTGCATAATTTATTTATAGGTAAAAATATATTAATGAAAATAATTTCATAGTTTTTATCTGCCATTATATATTAAATCCAGGACATCAATATTGGGCTGGGCTGTCCAACATGACGAAAGGCCCAAAATGTTTTCCGTTTTGTTTCTGATAGAGGTTGGGATAGGACTGATTTGCAACTTTACCCCACTTTATCGTCTAAACTCCAAAATCAATATAGAGAAGTTGGCTGTCAAATTGGAATTAAAGGGTAAATCATCCAGAACTAAAGTTTTATGCAATCTAATAAAAAAATTGATAGTTTGGGGGTATTAAGCATAAACACGAGGGGAAAAAAACTAATTATTGCTAATAGCCAAGGACGACTTTCACCCTTCGATCTTTTGATTTTTATATTTTTGACATATTAGTATTTAATTTATAAAAAAAAATTAAAACTAAATTTTCTTACAAAAGAAATAAGAGTATGGAAGAGGATATAAATTTTGAAAAAAATTTAATTATCATTTTTTTTATTATCTTTTCATTATCTTATAAAGTAGCATTAGGTGATAAATTTACGAATGAAATAGTTTTAAATTATCTAATATCATATGATAGATGATGATGAGAAGCGACTACAGTCTACACTAAGGTGCTTCAATCTTACACTCCCGAGTCACTTCCCCCACAATTCTCTTCCAAAACCAGTGCTCCCTCCATACTCTGTCCATCTGTTCAATCGGCATATTCTTCGTCTCCGGCAATAGAAAGTACACAAATGCCGTCATCACCACTACCCATCCCCCAAAGAAGATGAAAATCCCGGCCTTGAAGTGGCAGAGCATTGCGAGAAAAGTTTGAGCAACTACGAAAGTGAATATAAAGCTCACTGCCACCGTAATACTCTGCCCAGCCGATCGAATCTCCAGTGGAAAAATCTCGCTCGGAACTAGCCATCCCAATGGACCCCATGACCACCCAAACCCAGCAACGTACACACCTATCAAAACCAGAACCAAATACACATACCCTTTGCCTATCCCACCTTGATCACCAAGCTGAGCTGCCATTATTCCTCCCACCATAATCTGGGAGATGAACATTTGAATACCCCCTATTATGAACAAAGCTCTTCGGCCAAGTTTATCCACTATAAGCATGGATATGAAGGTTGAGCCTGTGCCAACAATCCCTGTCATGATCGCCGACAAAAGCGATGCGCTTTCCCCCAAACCAATCGTCCGAAATAGTATTGGGGCGTAGAAGGCAATGACGTTGATCCCCGTTACTTGTTGGAAGAAAGGTATGGCTATTGCCATTACAAGTTGGGGCCTATATTTTCTTTCTAAAATTTTCTTGAATGGGTGTTCGATGGTTTTCGATATGGAACTAGCTTTGATGAGATCGTCTAATTCTACTTGGACATCGTTGGTGCCTCGGACGCGCTGTAGCATTTGTTTGGCCTTGTGATGGTCGCTGCTGCGTTGGATCAGGCTGTTGGGTGTTTCCGGGAGGAAAAGAGCACCCAATGTAAGAATGAAGGCTGGAACGGCGGCCATCGCTAGAGAGATTCGCCAGCCCCAGCCTGCTTTGATCTTTTCTGTACCAAAGTTGATGATGTTTGCTGATAGAGCACCGATGCCAATACTGAATTGGAAGCCATTGTTGATTGCGCCTCTGTATGTAGGTGGGGCCATTTCAGAGAGATACAAGGGGACTGCCTGTAAAATTTACAGTATATAGTAGAAGAAAATTCATAAGAGGACTAAAATCATTTCACCCAAAATAATTCATAACATATAAAGGAAAAGTTATAAGAATGCTACCTGGTTTGCAAAACCGACCCCAACTCCGAGCAAGACGCGACCAAGTATAAGCATGTAGACATTGAAAGCTGCACCGCCAAGGGCTGCACCCGCAAGGAAAGCAGCGCCTCCAGCGAGGATTGATGGCATGCGTCCCATGGCTCTAGTGACCGAGGAAGCGAAGAAAGTTGCCACAAGGCCAGCCACGTAGAGTGAGGATGTAAAGGAAGTCAACAATTGGCTATCATACTTGCAGTAATTGCTAATCTTGGTATCTTTTTTCATCCTAATGTACACCTTTGGGAAGAACCTCTTGAGAAATGGCTCCATAGAGGTGACTCCACCTTCAAAGTAAATTGTCCAAGTTACAAACGTTTGATATTTTCTACAATGGCTAAATACAATTTCCACAACCAATGACAATAGCAATTGAGCCATCCTGCTCACCACATGATATACTAGTACTGAATATGAAAGAAAAAGTAATTTTGAGCTTGCGATGTGTTAATTTTGGTAATTTATAGTGGAAATTATAAAAAATTCTACTAGTTGGACTACTGTAAAAAGTGTATTTGCCCATTTTCTCATGAAAAAAAAAAGAAAAAGATTTTGCATCCAAAAATCATCACCCTTCTTTCAATTTACACACACAATGAACTAATTCTTAAATGTAAAATCTTAATCACTTAATGGAGGGTGTTCGTTCCTTTGTGAAAGGATAGAAATATTTTTAGTAGTTGAATGAAATCAACACATTATAGATGGAACAGCTAGCAATGGAATGTTCCTTCAAATATAACTAATAATACATGATGATATCAGCTTGGGATATAAAGTCGCACATAAACTGGCCGGAAACAATCAAAACTCCAATATACAATTCTAAAGCTACAAAATTTAGTGCGAATTAATGGTTGAATATCTCATTGTATCAGTACTTGTGCAGACCTGAAATTCCAATATCATAGCCGAAGAGAACTCCTCCCATGGAGGCCATCATACAAGACAGGACTACAAACCGGGTTATCCTCCCATTGTACTGCCTGCCCTCACCAGCAATTGCTAATCCCACTGCCATGGCCTTTTCCAAGCTCGGTACTGCACGCACAAGAGACTCGGTTATGGATAGAGAAGTAAAGAAGCAGAAGCAGTCTTCCTTTGACTGGTAGAGGGCAGCATGCATTATTGATATTGATGTCAATTTTGGAAGTAACCATTGTATGCTGCATAATCGTCAAAAAAAAAAAATCTAAACAATGTAGAATATAGATATTCGCGCATGTGGGTTTGAATTATATGGGAGTATGCTAAGTTTGGAGCCTTATGTAATGGGCTTCACTATCAGACACTGAGACGCGTCATGTTTCAAAAACGAAAAATCAAAGCACGACTCGTGGACTTATTTAGCTAGCCCGAGAAAACTGTTGAAAGGAAAGAGACAAAAAGTTCCCGTACGCAGCAGCAAATACAATATCCTCCATGAATACGCAGTTAAGTGCCAATCGGACTAGTTCGGCTATTGCCTGTAGGCCTAGGGTCCAAGTCCATTTTGTTAGATGGACTTTCATTTCATTACTTACGAACGAAGGAAATCGATCCTTGGCCATGGCTTTCTTTATGTTGGTTGAGTCAAGTCTTAAATAGATCAATTCTATATAAGTTTATAAAAAAGTAAATTTTACTACTAAAGAATAATTTTGTTTACACTTTTTTTAGATGGAATCCACTGTTTTACAAAAATTTGTATAAAATTTGTTTAATTGGAGCTTGTCTATTTTAGGTGGGATCTACTCATTAGTATTAAAATTTCGGTTCTTCTACGGGCAATCCATTTTGCGCACACTTTGTGCACCCTCGCATATGTGGCGGGACAATTTAAAAAAGAAAAACTCACTTGAGCCCATGGAACTGATGAAATTCAGGGGAAAATTTTGAAAAAGAGAAAACGTGAAGAAAACGACACGAACAAGGCCCTAGCGCCTTTCCCCACCTCTCACGAACCAATTTTCATTTTTTTCTCTCATCTCCGCCAGCTCATCTTGCACGTCTCTCTCACCACCGGAATCAAATCTAGGTTTCGCACTCACATCTCTGTACCTTTCGTGCTTCTTGTACATATTTGATTATTGTTACAATTGAAGTTTTTTCCCTGTTATTCATGATTTCTAATGTGATCAATTGCTAGTTCTGGTATTGATGCGAGGAAGATAATACACAGTTACGTAATTTGCCGAGTTGGTCTTTTTTGCATCCTAGCATTTACACAATCTTGATTAAATCCAAGTTTGGCCCAGATAAGAATCAGATCAGACACACATCTGCCCAAAAATATTAATCAAATTTCAAATCTCCCCTATCGTTTGGCTCCACTTGTTCTCGATTCGTAGAACGCAATTTTTAATTGATAAATGAAACGCATTTCCATTCGCACTCAATAAATATGTCAAGCATCCTTAATAATCTTCAATACAAACAATTTCAATTGGTTTCCATATGGCATTACAGATTATAGTGACAAAATAGAGCCGATAACACCAGGAAAAATAGAAATCGTCGATCACAAAATTGGGAGAGACAATTTCAAGAGCTAACAAATTTGGTGACAGCCTTGGTACCATCAGAGATGGCGTGCTTAGCCAGTTCACCGAGCAACACCAAATGCACAGCAGTCTAGATCTCCCGTGAGGTCTTGTTGTAGCGGGCTAATCGGGACAATTCCTGGGCGAGCTTCTCGAAGATGTCGTTAATGAAGCTGTTCATGATGCCCATGGCCAATTCCGACGTCGGGGTACACCTGCTTAAAGACTTTGAAGATATAAATAATGCAAGTCTCGATGCTCTTCTTCATTCTCTTCTTCTTCTTGAAGTCGCTGGTGCCACTTTTCTTGGGTATTCTCTGCTTGGCTTTCGACTTCTTCTCCACTAGAACTTGTGATAGGCTTCTTCTCTACCTTTCTCGGCACCATTGATAGATAGAGAGAGTGCAATATGAAACTTCTAGACGAGAGAAAGAGATGCAGCAAGGCTCGCGAAAGAAAGTGGAAGTTCCAAACTTTGATGGATGGGACCATGTCATTTAACCCGTGGCAGCCAATTGGATTTCGTGCACAAGGAGTGCACGAAATCATCTGGGTTTAGTTTTTCCCTTAAAATTTTCCCTTTAACCTACTTTTTTCATTAATTCCTACGATAGACTGTCCCGAAGAAAGATAATTATTTCATATAAAGATTTCTAATGCATGTCTATTTAGAGATTTTCTCATTATCGAATCATCGATGCTACAAATTAATTATAAAAAATTCTATTTATAAATCATTGTGTAGGATACAATTAATAAAGTGTTTATATAATATAATCTAATTTATAATATAAATTTTAAAATTTAAATCTTACAAATTAAATCTTACAATTTAAATAATATCAATGGAATACTCAACACTAACATGAGAATAAAATAATTCATCGATTATTACAAATCCATAAACTTTAGTATCCTCTTCCGACAAACAATCTCATATATCCTCATAACACGCATCGGACCAATCCATTTAATTTAGAACTTTACGGGCCAACCTATTCTAATTGTTGAAACTATTTTTAAAATAATTATATATTATATTTATTATTGATAATATTTTGAGATTTATCTTAAAAAGTTATGAATTATTTTTGAACGCGAGAAATTATGAAAAGTTTATAAATATTATAATAATTTGGATCGACTTGATGAGAATAGTTGTTGAATGGCTCGGTCACTGCAATTGACCTGATGATGGAGCTCGAGGTTCGAACCACCCCCTATGAGTTAATTAATCAATGAAAGCTGTATTTGGCACACAAATACACCGAGCGTTGTCGATGAGTATGATGTGGCTGGTCTGCCTTCATGTTATCAAATCAATGATACAAGTTTGGATCTTTTTCCACAACGTCCGATATCGAGAAGAATGACGAGGGATACTAAGGTTTAGAGGAGTTAATTGTTTTTTTTTTAATCTTTTTTATATTAAAACCATCTCAATTCATCTCATCTCATCTCATTATTATAATTTTCATAAATTTTTACATAAAATATAATAAATAATTTAATTTTTTAAAATCTCAAAATAATAATAATAATATTAAAAAAAATCTAATATTCTATTCAATTTTTAAATTTCATCTAAAATTATCTTAACTCATTTCCCTATCTAAATCCCACTTAATGGCCTATATATACATATACGTAAACTAATAGTAGGGCCCCCTCATTCATTAATTAATAATGCAGTTGGAATAGCGTGACCGTACGTTCTTATCTAAACAAGTCATGAAAATACAACCAGGAACAATTTCCACCCTTCTGTCATGAAAGCACTCTCCTTATACGTACAACAGCCAAACATATCGACCATGAGTTGAGTTGGGTTTGACGTTCGGATCATAATTAACTCTACCAAATAACGTATATATTTCGGATCATATCTGCATCATGTATATATAATGTATACATGATGCAGATATATGACTAATGACAGCCCATCCTATACAAATTACGACATGATATTTTGGTTAATCTTGTGGCTCTCATTCTCTTTCATCCATGCATCAGAAAAAGGGGCCAAAAAAAAAAAAATGAGACCTAAAATTGTGAGCGTCACCCATGAAACCAAACAAGCTTAATTATTTTGGCAGGGTGACACATAACGATTTATGCTGTCAGTTTTTCGACTAGTCTGGCATGGGTCTTTGAGTTCGATCCACTCGTACCCGATCTTTGTTATGCAATTAATTAGTTAGTTCCCTCTGCTACATTATAATATTATTAAAGATTTAGGACTGTTTGGATTGATAACTCTCCTAAACTCTCTTCATCTTCATTATTATAATCTTTTTAAATTCTTACACAAAATATAATAATATATTTTTTTTTCAAATCTCAAAAGAATATTCCCAAATTTTCATACTAAAATATAATAAATAATTTAACTTTTTTAAATCTTAAAAGAATATTCTCAAATTTCTACTTAAAAAATAATAAACAATTCACTTTTCAAATCTTAAAATAATAATAATAATAATAAATAATATTAATAAAATATCTTATTTTATTATTCACAAACTATCTCAACTTATCTCAACTCTCCTTGCAATTCAAACATCTCCTTAGACATGATTGTCGAATGTCAATTTTGTGCAGGTTCTTTGATAGGCATTTAATACCCATCGGTCGCTTCCATTTTAAATCTTCACCAGATGTTTTAACAAACTAAGTAAACAACGCACGATCGAGGTGGTCGTAATTTGGAGATGATGGTGATCATTGTCATGAAAAGAACCAAACTTGGGCGCAAATTATCAAGAGATGGAAGTTTGCATGACGAAATACTTGATCGGCCTTGATGAGGTGGCATTTGTCATTAATTAAGCTTCGGCAGGCCGCAGCAGTAGTTGCCAAGTGGTTAGCAAGTGGCAGGCGTTCTATAATACATACCCATCTTATTATAAATGTGATCAACGAACTCGACACCCATGTGCAGAATTAGCAGCATGGATGGAAAAAAGCACCGCCCCCCCCCCCATCTGAGGGGATCACCTACATGATCAGAAAGAAAAAATCTACTTTTTTTTTTTTTTCGTCATCTTATAATATAACATTAGATAATAAATTAATAAATAAAATATAATAAATAATCTTTAATTATATAATGCAACATCATAAAATGATAGGAGAATGATAAGAATTTGAATGATGAGTAGCATCACTCTAAATCAAACTAGTGACCTCTCTGTCTAAGCACGATGAATAATATTATATATAGTTATGGATTATGCAAGCGTTGCATATTCATTTTGAAAATTAATTTTTTCATGTGATTCTTATATTTATTATTTTAAAAAAATTAATACGCAACGCTTGTTGGATTATTTCAAATATCCCACATTGAAAAGACAAGGAAACTTTTAGTAATTTATAAGTGAATGAGTTTCACTATTCTTGAAATGGAACACAAAGGTAGACACACAATAGTATTATCATCCCGTGCAAAGCACTGACCCCACACACGCACGCAACTCATTGACGCTTTAGACGCACTTATCCATTGTCACAAGTGACGAAATTTTTTATTTGAATAAAAAGGTGTGTTCTTTCTCATTTTTTGACAGTTATTGTTAATTGTCAATTACAATTTATTCTACACTTTTTTAGACAGTAACTGTCTCATTTAAATTGAAATTGAAACATAGCAACTGCTACTATTGCATCTATTCGTTATATAGTTTAGTGTTCAGAATTTGCAATCTATACATTATATAAACAGTGTTGTATTATGATGATATAATTGTCAGATTCTTTTTTACATAACTCAATACGAATGAGAGGTAATATTTATCTAAGAAACAGATTAACAATCGTCTTACTGTATATCTTCTACAATCTTTATTTGCTATTCATATTTTCCTAACAACACTTATGTGTGATATCTCATTTCCTAAAAGATACGTACTTCAAATGGTGGGAGTTGCGGTTATTTGGAAGGGGATCTTGAGAAGAAGAAGAAGAAGAAAGTGCATATGTGCTTGTGTGGAATTAGGGATTCTGATAACAAACGAATTCGAGTACCTTCCAAAAACAATTTGGTGCGCTTTGGCGCCCTATTTGTTCATCTGTCGTTAAAACATAAAGATTGCCGACAGATAGAAATGACGCAACAAGTGGAGAGCAATTACGATAGAAAAAGCCATCACAATAAGATGAAGTCGTTGGAACAAACGATCACAATAACAGACTTATTGAAACTGGCTGGAAGTCTACAACAAAAACAAATTCAATGCAAAAGAACCTTAAACAATGCGTCTTTGAAATCGCCGTGATAGCCTTGTTTTCTTGTAGAATTAGAGGAAGCTACAAATAAGCTTTCAATACTTGGTTTGACTAAGCTTTGAATAACCTTCAAAAAAAAAAAAAAAAAAAGACTAAGCTTTGAATAAGCTTCCTATGGTTGAACGAATAGTAGATCCTCCGACTAGTTTGGGTGCAATTCCCTACGAATCAACAATGAAGATCCTTTTCTCAAAAAAAAAAACAATGAAGATCCTAAAAGGCTTGGGGGCAACGGAGAATGCAACCTATATATATACTTAGAAATAATCTTCCCAACCTCCTACTATTCACCACACTCCACACTCCACCTTTTTTTTTTAATTTTTTTTTATCAAATATTTTTTATATGAATAGTGAATAAAAAATTTGAAATATTTAAAAAAAATAAATTCAAAAAAAAATAAAAAAAAATATTAAAAAATATTAAAAAGTATGGAGTGTAGAGTGTGGGTGAATAGTAGGAGGTTGTGTAGCATTTCTCATATACTTATTGAAAAAATCTACTCAACCTCCTACTATTCACACCACACTCCACACTCCATCTTTTTTTTAATTTTTTTTTTAATTTTTTTTATCAAATATATTTTTATATGAATAGTGAATAAAAAAATTATAAATAATTTTAAAAAAATAAATTCAAAAAAAAATTTAAAAAAATATTAAAAAATATTAAAAAGTGTGGAGTGTGGAGTGTGAGGAGGTTGTGTAGCAAAACTCGAATGACTCACCATGCGGGCTATTCACCGATGTATTGACAAGGGATGATGTTTATTTAGTTATTCAAATATCACAAGAGGAGTTAACGTAGAGAAGAGAAACAATAGGTTGGTTTAGTTATATAAAATTAAATTATCCCATCTCATCTCATTTTATCTTATATAATCATTATAATTTTTTCAAACTTTCACGTAAAATATAATAAATAATTCAAAATTTTAAAATCTCAAAACAAAAATAATATTATAACAATATTTTATTCAACTTTTAATAAAACATTTCATCTCATCTGAATTGCGTAACCAAACGAGAAAACATGACATATATAACATAGTAGTGCCATGTTGTTTATTAAAAGATATCCTAATATAAAATAATTTGTCCCCCCAAAACATTTTCAAAAATCTCATTTAGTACTTAGTTGTCTAAGTTTCTTTTAGTTTTTTAATAATTGTTTCATACTTACACCTATTTTTTGTCATTAATAAAATCTCACATTCACATTTTTTTTTTTTTTACATCTCATAAGAGACAAGAAAATATCTTGGTCTCTTTATAAGCTATTTGGCAAATTTACAACCCCACTTTTACTATTTATTTACAGTTTTCCCTTCAAGTCTTTTACGAACTAGCTTGTTTGGATTAGTTTTGTTAGTAAGTATATATATACTACCATCGAGTTAACAATTAGGAGTGAATGTAACAATTCTCACATAACTATTTCTATCTATATTATAGAGACTTTATAATATTCAATCTTAAATTCAACAAAAAAGTTTATCTTTATTTACTTAATTTTTATCATTTGTTTCAAAAAATCTTATATGACTATTTTTATCTTAATTTTTATCTTTTACTTGAGTCTGATAGAGCTTAAGTGAGAGGTTTAGATGGGTGGTTTTAATAATTTAGTTTGTCCTTAAATAACAATCTTATATGATTAATGTTAAATGTCAGTGACACACTTTGTTACTTTAAATGTCGGTTACTGTTCATCCCTACATACGATACACTTTGCTAATCGCCCCTACGTACCAAATCCTAATTCCGCCCTGCACATGGTTGTGCCAAGTCAAGAAGATCATCTAAATGGTAAGTTTTAGACGATCAAATAGTATTATTTTAAAAATATTATTTTACAAATTAACACAATACATTGTAACATGATTTTTATTAAAATTATTGTATAATTTTTAATTTTAACTAATATTTTGTTCAGAAGTTTTTCGTAAAAGACAGAAAATAATAGTGTCAAAAGAATAATTAAAAGTAATTAAGTAATGTTTGAGTAGTGAGATATTTTAGGTATTCTATAAATAATAGTGAATAATAATAATAAAATAATATTAAATATAAATAAATAATAATAATAAAATAATATTAAATATAAATAAATAATAATAATAAAATAATAAAAAATTTTCAGAACTTCTTATTATTCATCCACATTCTACATTTTTTTAATTTTTTTATTTTATCAAATATTTTATATATGAATAGTGAATAAAAAATTTAAAATAGTTTAAAAAAATAAACTCAAAATTTTTTAAAAAAATATGAAATGTGGAGTGTAGATAAATAGCAAGAAGTTATGTAGCAAAACACATAAAATACTAAATTATAGTAAGATATTCTAAAAATGCCTCAATAACCAAACTTCTACGTGGTTGCTGTACGTACCTAGCTATCCCACCACCCACACTATGCTACGCATCTCTCTATGTTTCGTTTCAATATTCCAGATATTTAATGAGATGAATATTAAACACGCCACTTTTCATTATACTTTGCATAACAATATTTTAAATGGAAGAGTATTTTTATAAAAATATTATTATTTTATAAAAATAATATTATTTAATAATATATATTGTGTACGTGGACAGCATTCATCGTATTTAATTAGTTTTGGTTACAGTTAGTGGGGTTTGGAGGAAGTGACATAATTGACACCGGCCAGTATCTCAGAAAGGATTATTAATTTCTTC
Source organism: Cyclocarya paliurus (assembly GCA_029856935.1). Taxonomy (NCBI): domain Eukaryota; kingdom Viridiplantae; phylum Streptophyta; class Magnoliopsida; order Fagales; family Juglandaceae; genus Cyclocarya; species Cyclocarya paliurus. Next base: position 5,071,138 of record CM056949.1, on the reverse strand, counting down.
GAATCCCCTCAGAATTAGAAAGTAGGAAGCTATCATTCAGCATTAATTTTCTGATATTAATGCATGATATTCATTCGTTTAAAATTCTTATACAATCCCTTTAAAAAAAAGATATTATACAATGTATCTAAAATGTTGACTGATATAGCACGTGAACCCATGATATACAGACTTTGTAAACCTAGCATTAAATATTATACTACTTTTCTTTTAAAATCTCTGCACCGACTTTTTAAACCTAGCATTAAATATTATAGTACTTTTAAGGTTTCGTTTGTTTTCGAAGATGAGATGAGATGAGATGAATTATTTATTTTATTTTGTATTAAAATTTAAAAAAATTGTAATGATTAGGTGAGAGTAGATGAGATGAATTTAAAAAAGTTGAATTATTTATTTTATTCTGTATTGAAATTGAAAAAAGTGTAATGATGAAATTAAGATGAGATGAGATGAGATGTTTTCTAAAAACAAACGAAGCCTTAAAATCTCTGCACAACAAACTCCTTACCTGATGACTTAATTTAAAATATATATTTTAAAATTTATATATTACAGATCATATCTTACAATTTAAATAGTATGATTGTACGGTCTACACAAGCTTAAAAATATAGTAATTTTAAATATTATGAAATCTATATACAGACTATCTCTCTCTACAAATTTACCTTTTTCTTTAGACAGAAATTTGTTAGAAAACTTCATAACCGTTGATTTAAATAGACTTTTTTTCTCTCTCTCTCGCAATAAACTAAGGCTCTAGATGTGATTTTTGTAGAAGTGGAAAGGAGGCCTTGGCTTCATCCTACTCCTTCTCTTTCTTCTATTTACTCATCTTGTCTATCAAGATTTTTTTTATTTAATTTTAATTTACTTTCTTCAACGTAGAGAAAGACAGATATATAAATTTTCGACAACTCCCGAGAGACATGCATGACACAAGTAAATTCACAAGTCGAAAATCGTTAAGAGAAAAGTAATAGTTTTGTGAAAAATCACCGTGTGTGGTTCTCACGCGCCACCCCTTCCAACAGCTCTTATCGACACACGCGTCAGATCACTGAATTCGCCACCACCAGACTTTTCAGATATGACTTTTGTGGCTGAGAAGAGACAAGTGTGTTGCCTTCACTGACCATTATAGATCCCGAAATCTATCAGAATTGGTTTAAATTGTAATCCATCCTTTTACGCATCTATTGTATTGTTTCCTTTTTGGCTTCCTTATCGTTAATTGAAATAAAAAAAAAGTTCATTTTTTAGATGTTTGTCTATAAAAGTTGAGTCCTTTCTTTTTAAGGAGGGTGAGGTTGAGTTTCTGTTTAAGCATAAAGTGTTGTCTCTTAAACGTTTGTCAGTAGAGAGTATTAATAATAGTGAAGTCTAGACCAATCATAAAAAAAATTAATATATAGATAAAGTTCTAAATATATTATTTGAATTTATGGTGTCATGTTTTATATAGAAAAATCTCAAAATATCTTCTATTAATTATGTAACTTTTTGTGATAAATGAATTAGGATAGTTTTAAGGGAAAAAAAAGACTATTGTGTCGGCTAAATGGACAAAATCCTGATGATGCAATTTCAGGATGATGACAATTTCTGACAATTTCACGCTGATGACAATTTATGACAATTTCAGTTGCATGAAATTTATATTATAGAATATTGCGTCGGCCAAATGGACAAAATCCTGATGCCGAAGGTATCAGTTTACAATGTTGTTCTTTACAAAAAGACTAGATACTCATACTTTTTTTTCCTTATCATACTGCGTTAATGTGATATTGTCTCTTATATTAATTTTATTTTTTTAAGAAAAGAAATCAAATTCTAATAAAAAATACCACATCGACGATGTAAAGAAATAAACCAAAAAGTATAATATATAATGTAGAGAAGCTCTATAGCTATAACAAAAATTTATAAAAGTAAATTTCATAAATTAATATGATACGTTATATCTATTTTATAATAAAAGTAATTTTACAGTCTAACGAATTGTGACATCAACACATGTCAAATTATAAATTTATTTTTATAGATTATTTTTGTGGTTAAAACATTTATCTATAATGTATTATTATTTCATTTCTTTATTACTAGGTATCGACTGAATGATAAAAGTAAAAAGTTTGAAACTCTTAAAAGGATTTGTTTAGAAATAGATTTCATCTCATCTCATTTCATTCAATCTCTTTCTTAAATATAATTCAAATACAAAATTTTCAAACTAATTAACTTTCTTAAACTTTTAAACAAAAAAATAAAAATTAAATCAATTTTTTTAAATCTTTAAATAAAAATAAAATTATAAAATTATATTCTAACAATATTTTAACTTTATAATATTTTTTATTCAATTTATTTATCTTTTTTTCCAAAACTCAAAAAATACTCAACTCAAACTATTTTATTATTATTCATAAACTATCTTACAACTATTTACAAAATTTTCTTTTCATTTCACTTCCTATTCTATCTTACTTGTGTTCGAGGTTATTTATATAAGACAAAACGAAAAACAAAGGACATAAGCCCATGTCATAAACGCAAGCCTACCGACAATATTCCTTTAATCTAAATTTTACCTTTTTGTTGTTATTCTACGGTGGAAAGGATCCACCCTTTCATCTGTATAATTATGTTTTTTTATCTTATGTTTTTCGTTTACGTTTCGTTTCAGACAACTCTAATTGTATTGGGTTTCATTTATAATATTAGTAGTCAACTTGCGCAAAAAAAAATATATTGGGGGTTCAACTATCCGGTTACAATTTTTTTTTAGTGATTAAAAAAATATTATTTAATAATATTGTAAATTTTTATCTTTTTTAAATATTTCAAAGTGTTACAAAAATTATGTGAAAAAAATAAAAATAAACACTTTTAAATATTTTGTTCACATTATTTTTTTAGTACTTTTAAATATTTTAAAAAAAATAAAATTACAATATTATTAAATAATTATTTTTTAATCACTAAAAAACAAATTAAAAAAATATATATAACAGGAAAAATGAACGGGATTCCCAATCCCTATCATTTTCCCCCTGTTATTCGTTTTTTACTGTTCATATTAATTACCACAGCAGCAGTCCAGCATGGCATGCTTCCCATTCTCCCAAGCTCCCAACCCCCACCTAATTCGTTACAGACTGATTTGAGGCTGGTTCGGAGAATCAGATGTGATAATTTTGTAAATAATATTAAGATAATTTATAAATAATAAAGAGATAGTTTTAATTGAATATTTTTTAAGTTTTAAAAAATAAGAGAGAAAATTTTAAATAAAAAATATTATTAAATTAAAATATTGTTAGAATATAATTTTATAATATAATTTTTGTTTTAAGATTTGAAAAAATTAATTTTTTTTAATTTTTTATTTGAAAGTTTGAGAAAATTGTAATGATTAATTTGAGAATATTGTAATGAATCTACTTGGTTTGCTTTTAAGACTAAAATCTAAAATTTTGAAAACTTTAAAAACTTCTCATCTCATTATTACAACTTTTTTAAATTCTCAAACAAAATAAAATAAACAATTCATTTTTTTCAAATTTTAAAACAAAAATAATATTAAAATATATATTTTAACAATTTTTTATTCAATTTTTTAATTTTAATCTCTCAACTCCTCTTATATTATCTTTAAAAACAAATGAAGAACTTTAAAAATTTTATATTTGAATTATGTTTAGAAATGAGATGAGATGAGATAAGAATTTTTGGATGAGATATATTTACGAACAAGTCCTTACAAGTTATTTATTTATTTCTTTGATTAACATACGGACAATGCTAGAGTTACCGTTCGCTTTAGCATGTGTGTTTTTTTAAGTTATTTTTTACATAGATTTTTTTAATACTTTTTAATATTTTTAAAAAATAAAATAAATTTCAAACGTGATTAAAAAACACTTTCTTAATTAGAAAATAAAAAAAATCATAAAATATTTACTTCATAATTAAAAAAGAATTTTTTAATGATGTCGTAATTTTCTTTAAATATTTAAAATTGTTAAAAAATCTATATAAAAAAAACTAAAAAAAACACATTTATATTATATCTTATAATTAAGCTCTAAAATGTTCACAGGATAATTGTCTTTCATATATATATATATATATATATATATATATATAAATTAACATGGAATAATATTAATAACGAGGAAGCAAGCTAGGGGGTCCATAAAATGATATATTAGATTCCAAGTGAAGCAATAATTAATACCTAATTATATTTATATTGTGAAGAAGTAGTCTTGTTTACGTTAATCTTGTAGGCGAGCCCAGTCCCCAGTGCTGCTCTAAATAATGGAAAAATCTAATTGCAAGCAATTCTATGTACTAATCTGTGCATCTATTCAATATGATTGGTCAGAAAATACACTTTATTGAAAACAATACTAATTTGACTTCAGAATATAAAGGTAACAATATTAATACACAGATTAGTACGCAAAGTTGCTTGTATCTAACAAAACTCCTAAATAATTTGTTGCTTTTATTTCAAACCAAGCCAAAATTAACATGATTATTCTTTCGTGGTTTTTTTTTTTTTTTTTTTTGTTGAAATGCATGCATGCATGGATTGCAATTTTTTTTTTTTGAGTAATATTGATAATAATAATAACAAAAAAGAGAGAGTCAAAATAGCCACGCGTAGAGCAGTGGGAGGCGGATTGCATCGTTACAAGGGAATGGTCTACACACGTAGGCCGAGGGAGATTACAAATGGACCCAGCCGCGAAGCACCACCGCCCTACTCCCCAGCTATACGAAACATTAAATTCCTTGGGGGAGGGAAGTTGGTAGGCCATCCCTACAGCTGTGCTAATTTGAGGGTGTGAAATTTTAATTAAATGCGTTGAAATTCAAACAAACACACGGCTTCCATGATTGACGAATGCTGACCTCTGTGCATCACCAAGCCTATATAAATATATATATATATATAGATAGTGATAGACTATTCTATTACTATCTATTTATTATTTATAGTTTATTTTAAATTTTTTATTTTTTTATTTTTAGTATTTTTTTAACATTTTTAATCATTAAAAAAAATTAAAAAATATATAATTTTATTAATAGTCACTTCTTTAACTATTAAGTAAAATAAAAAATTAAAAAAAATTTAAATTTAAAAAGAATAATAAATGAGTAATAAGAGAGTAATAACCCTATCATTTTCTTCTATATATATATATACACACGTGGTTATACATCAAGAATGAAGATAAAAAAAGAAAGAGATAGTTACAGGTCTCACTGTGATGTATTGGATGTAACACTCGTATGTCTTCTAGGCTATAAGTATGTGGCTTTGAGGCCTTGAAGTCCAGAAGCAAATTAGAAAGACAGGCAAATTGGGAAACGCAAGTGCATTTCTCTCTCTCTCTCTCTCTGTGGGATCCCGGATCTTTTTGCAGTGTTGGGAGTCCTAACACCTGGGGCCTCTCTTCAATCCTGGTTCTTTTCAGCTCGATCGCTATTTTGGGCTGCCACATTATAAAGATTATACTGTGTACGTTCGTAAAAAAAACCGAAAAAAGAACCTATCGCAACAACAGGATCATACATATTTCTTGTAAAAACATATAACAAGGAGAAAGGCCAGGAGACGAAAGAAGGTTGAGTTTCTTGTCTTGTTACTTGTAGAGAAAAATGGTTGCTCCTTTGTCAGCTTGGCCCTGGGAGAACTTGGGCTGCCTCAAGGTATGGAATTAAAGCTAGTTTCGATTGAGTTTTGAATTGGATTCTCTCTCTCTCTCTCTCTCTCTCTCTCTCTTCTGTGAGTGTTTGTTGATTTCCCTAACATGATGATGTTTTCTTGTATGTGGATCAAGTATCTGCTATATGGACCTTTTCTTGCGAAAGTTGTGTATTCAAGATTTCATGATCAGGAAGCCTCCGAATATAGTTGGTGTCTCCATATTCTGGTCATATGTGCACTCAGAGGTTTAATTCATCAGCTATGGAGCTCTTACAGTAACATGCTTTTCCTAAAGAGAAATTCCCGGATTCTTGAACATGGGGTTGATTTCAAGCAGATTGACACGGAATGGGACTGGTACTTTCCTATAAATAATTCAGCTTTATGATTTATGAAATCAATGGGTTAATTTGCTCTATCTGGACGAATGAATTAATCCAGTTTCTCATCAATTTTTTAAAACTCTTATTTTTACAGGGACAATTTCATTATTCTGCAAGCATTAATTGCCTCCATGGCCTTCTACATGTTTCCATTCCCTGCGAATCTTCCCTTCTGGAACACGAAAGGATTTATTGCTGTTCTGACACTTCATATGGCTGTTTCAGAGCCTCTTTATTATTGGATGCATAGATACGTACTCCATGGGAACTCTTTTTTCACCCATTACCATTCACTTCACCATTCATCTCCTGTACCCCAGCCCTTCACAGGTACTGACAGCTCAATAAATTAAGATAAAACTCGATATTAATTTATTTTTTTCCCTTCCTAATTATAATTTACTTGTCATTTTGCTGCAGCTGGACATGCAACATTTTTGGAGCATCTTATGCTAGCAGTGATCATTGGAATTCCGATTCTGGGGGCTTCTTTAATGGGATATGGATCGATGATCACAATCTATTCCTATGTTTTGATCTTTGATTTTCTGAGATGCTTGGGGCATTGCAATGTTGAAGTTGTTCCGTATCAAATTTTCAAGACCATTCCCTTTCTTAGATATCTTCTCTACACACCAACGTAAGCGCATTAATTATTCAATAACGTGCAGTACTCTTAATATTTTCAATTCTTGCAACTTTACATGATGATTACCTAATTTCCTAAAATTAGTACGATTTTTGTTCTAATTACCAAAGAGATCATCAAGTCCTATTAATAGTCCCTCACAAAAAAGTTAGCATTTACTTTCACGCATGTAGTTGTTCCTATATAAAGGTGTCGTTGCTGTTTGTCGGACGTCAAATGGAATGATTATTTCCTCGTGAACATCATATTCATGGGAAGCCTTTTGGTTTCTGTTTTAATTATAATATTGCTTATGGATTTTACCGATTCACTAGTACTTTTTCATGCTGTGCAGATACCACAGCTTGCACCACACAGAGATGGGTACCAATTTCTGCCTCTTTATGCCTCTCTTTGATGCAATATGGAAGACACTCAACGGAAAATCATGGGAGCTTCACAAGAAAATAAGGTCAAATCTAGGTGAGTTCGGCTTAATTTCACCAAGCGCGGTGCTACTCCGCTTGTTATACCACTAGTCGTTTTTGTAATTTTTTTTTCATTTTTCTACCTATATATTTTAATATTTTTTAAAAATAAAAAAATACATTAATATAATTAAAATTACTTCCTTCGTCATTAAGTAAAAAAATAAAAATAAAAATCACATAAGGGTTAAATTGAGCGGTAACTATTGGCGGCATAGTAGTATTTTTCTTTAACAAAATACAACCAATCACTAGTCCACAAGTATCTAGGTGTTGGTTGAGATCTAATGTGCGGCACGTTTCACAAACCATGCACCACTAATGCCTGATCCTCCATCTATATGCATTTTAATGGATCGTTTAAATGAGAAAAGTACCTCTCAGACTCGAAAGTACTGCAGTAATGGCATTGACAAGGATTTCTAATAGGGATGGACAGTCCGGACGGACGGCCGTCCGTCCCGCCCCGCATGTAAGATCCTTAGCGGAGATATAAATAATTTATATAAATATATACAATTTGTTAAAAATCTAAAATTAAATTTAAGTTGATGGATGATCTTAACCTCCTAGACCAATCATGCAGGGTAGTATTCCTAATTTCTAACTCTTCCAACACCATTCTCTTTTTTGTTTTTTTTCACATTTTTTTGAAGACTTTTCTGGGAAACCCAATTATTAATAGGTGGGCACATTTATAAAAAGGTTGACTCTTTTATACCCCACATATGAATATATGAATGCAGGAAAATCAGGAAGGGTACCGGATTTTGTTTTCCTGGCCCATGTTGTGGATATCTCGGCGGCTTTGCACTCCCCATTCGTTTACCGATCTTTTGCAGCATTGCCATTCTCTACGAGATTCTTCATGATCCCGTTGTGGCCCCTGACAGTGTTAGCGTTGCTCATGATGTGGGCTTGGTCTAAAACTTTTCTCTACTCTTTCTACAAACTCAGAGGTCGTTTGCACCAGACCTGGGTTGTGCCCAGGTTTGGCTTTCAGGTCTGCTTACATTCCAAGTTTTTCCTCCCAATTAATCACTTCTTCTGCTAATTTTTATATTGCTGATTAGATAGATATCTGTGCTAACAAAGATTTCAATCATCCGCTGCTTTTTATACTATGCAGTATTTCTTACCATTTGCTAGGGAGGGCATCAACAAACACATTGAGCAGGCAATCCTCAGGGCAGATATACTTGGGATAAAAGTCATTAGCCTTGCTGCATTGAATAAGGTTGGTTGGTTGGTATTCATCTCATGTATAATCCATGCCAATCTTCAGGGTAACAGTAAAATTTATTTTAATAAAGAAAATCGATTATTGTAAGTTGGAAAATCCTTAAATAATCAATCAGCACTGATCTCCTTATTCTCATCAGTATTGAACCTTAAATATCTTTTTCTTTCAAATTTTCTGTGCAGAATGAAGCTCTCAACGGGGGTGGAACACTGTTTGTAAACAAGCACCCGAATCTTAACGTTCGAGTTGTCCATGGAAACACCTTGACCGCCGCAGTTATTCTCAACGACCTACCTAAGAATGTTGAGGAGGTATTTTTAACAGGAGCTACTTCCAAGCTTGGCAGAGCCATTGCTCTCTACCTTTGCCGAAAGAGAGTGAGAGTCCTCGTAAGTTCTCTCTCTCTTCTCTTTAATCTTCTCTTTTAGTTGTTTCGCTAAATAATTTCCTTAACAAAACAAATGCTCCAAAAAATTGAGTGATATAATTAAGAATGAATCCCAATATCTATACGGCAACTATTGCCATTCACAATGTTGACTCGATGAGAAAGGCTAGCTTGTTATGTACCTAAACTCTGAATATTGGGTGGGAAAATTTTCAGATGCTGACTCTATCGGCAGAAAGATTTCAAAACATTCAGAAGGAAGCTCCAGTGGATTTTCAGAGCTACCTGGTCCAAGTGACAAAGTACCAAGCAGCACGAAACTGCAAGGTATATATATAAAGCTAACGTTTAAGCTATCCCAAGTCCTGCTATTAATTATTTGCTTGTTAACATGATGTAATTTAGGAAAGAAATAGCCTCTCGAGTACTTGAGGTACATATGGGTGATTTTTAGTAATATATGCATGTTTTATTGGTGATGAAATTTAGACATGGATTGTTGGGAAATGGATCACACCAAGAGAACAGAATTGGGCACCACCTGGAACACACTTCCATCAATTCGTGGTTCCCCCCATCTTGTCCTTCAGAAGAGACTGCACTTACGGTGATCTTGCTGCCATGAGACTACCCGATGATGTACAAGGGCTTGGATGTTGCGAGGTGAGCATTCATGCACCACTCTACTAATTATAAATTTGTGTTGTCTTTCTGATTTCTTCTTATAAAGAAAATGCCTTGTAACATTAAGAGAAAACAAAACGCATGCATGCAATATTAATAATGCTTGTGGCGGTAGTAGAAGGCCGGGTTACGATTCCATTCCCTGGCCAACATGAAAAACATATTGCATATATGGGAGGTCTTTCGGGGACTTCTCACACTCTCTCGTCATCATGTAAATTCCATTTTATTCTTGCTGCATGACATAGAATCCATACACCATACAAAATTTGAAAGAACGAAAACTTGAATGGTCGACAAAGAAAAAGGACAATCAATTAATTAATTAAGACCAAAATCTTCTTGAAAAATACTTGATCTACAAATTAAGAGATTTTACAAACTTATGTGGTTTAATTTTTTCATTATAAAATATATATATATATTTATATATATATTTGAAGCATCAGTACGTTAAATCAAGTACTTACTCAACAATCTTTTAAATTTGCTTAAAATCCTTTTCAGATTTTTTTTTTTGTTCTTTTGGCTCACAATTAGCTGCCACTGCATGTACTCATGTTCTAACTTGCAGTATACGATGGCTAGAGGAGTAGTGCATGCATGCCATGCGGGGGGAGTGGTTCATCTGCTTGAAGGTTGGACTCACCATGAAGTTGGGGCGCTTGACGTCGACCGGATCGACCTTGTTTGGAATGCAGCATTAAAACACGGTCTTAGGCCCGTGTCTTCAAGCTAATTATTAAGTTTGATATATAACACATGCACCCTCTTGAAGGAATTATTTAAATGGAAGAGGAGGCGATTGTTGTACCGATCCAATTATAGACTTATCTACTTATGTTTCTTTGTGGCATAATTATATTATAAGCCAACCCAAATAAGCTCATGTGTTATATATAATCAATTAATGTCATAATTTCTTTCATAAACTAAGGAAATCATGCACAAGCAAAACAGTTGGCTTTACAACTACATTCTACTAATAATATAAACTAACGAAGGAGCTAGCTGAAAAATAACGACAACCTGAACCAAGTTATAATGAATAAGTAACAAGTTTCTCAATGCTTGGATGAAAAAATAATTTTCCTCCAATCCCTAGTTATTTAAATTCCATAAACATATTTAAATTGCATTATAATTGGCTGATGCTAATTATTATTGATGATCTTCAACACGTAAAATTTAGGATAATTATGTTTCTTGGAATAAATACTCGGAGATGGAATGGCTATTCTATTATTTGGCTCAGTATTTTGATGAGGAATATCTATATATGGCACTTGGTGAAATAATTATTTCTCAAAATGAAGAAGTCGTTACTTATTATTTCTGTAAAAAAAAAAAAAAGAATGAAAAGGAACAAGGGATGTAAATTTTTGTTGGTAAAAGAAACTTTAATTTTTTGAGATTGCTGGCCACTCCCGCAAACCACTCCCATGATCAGATTCTAGGGTTGGTGTTTCCACCCCATGGTCCTTAGAATGGAGCTGTTTTTAAAATGAATTCTTGTTGATTTGGCAGCTGTAAGATCACTTGTAGTAATAAATTTTATGTTAATTTTATAATTTTTTGAGGTAGTCAACCACTCATAGGTAGGGCTACAAACAAATGAAGTCGAATCGAGTTTATATGAGTTTTGCTCGTTTAATATTTGAACCTATATTAGTATTTACGAACATCTTATTTATTAAATGAATCGAGTTCGAACTGAGTATACACAAGCTGAATTCGAGTTGATCACGAGCTACTTTGTTCATTTGCAGCCCTATCCATGCTCAATAAATGATTTTTTTCCTATATGATTTAAAATTAAAGTAATGGTCTTTTGGAAAAAAGGTTAAGAAAAGACGTCGTGGCATTTAGGAATCTTGACCCTATTTAGTGAAACTCTCGTGTATTTTCTACCACCAAACAAAAGGATATGAATATCCTTCCAAATTTCCAAACTCTGTGTAAGTACTCATTCCCCCGTATTCTTAATGAGAACCGGGCCCGTTGTATGAAGAAGCCCATAGGCCATACCTAATTAACTCTGAATCAACTAAGACCCAAAATCAAATTGAAAACTATTTTCCCACGTTATCATAACTGTCTACACTATGTTGAATACAGAGAAGACATTCCTCAGAGTACAGATATTAACGTCAGATTAATTAGTAAGAGCACTTTTAATACATGCATTTGCCGCTGTTGAATCTCTTGAAATAATTCATAGGATTGTCTATAACTTTACTAACAATCACATTTGTACGAGAAAATGACCAAACGCAGCTTTGGAAGATTGTAATTCCAGCAATGTCCAAGACTCCAAACTTATCAGTACGCGTAGTTGGTATCAGAGAGGATGTGAAAAATAAAGATGGATAATACTAACTCTACTCACTAAAAAGACTTATATTCACGCTACCTAAATATGTAAATTTTTTATAAATTTTTTGTAAGTACATTTTGTATTTTTTATTGAGTAATGCTATTTATTATCTTTTTTCTTATTATTTTATGACGTAGTATTAAATTATTAAAAATTATTTATTATATTTTATTTATAGATCTATTGTCATATAAATAAATATTAAAAATATGATGGAGAAAAAGGATGAAAAGCGGCAGAATTAGGAAGTATCTTTGTAGTTGTAAAATTATTTTTAATATTCTTATTTATGACCAAACGTTTACCACTAAAGTGGTTACAGAATTTTCCCCTCACCACGTGTCGCGTGACTCTTCGAAACCTTTAAAACTCAACTCAGAAACGACACCCAAAGGATCTTAGCAGCAGACACCTGTTCCCAACGTTCCCAACCGCCACAACTTTCTCACTACCAAAGTTTGTTTACGAAACGCAGAGGAAAGGCAAAAAAAAAAAAAGGTGTGCGATAGCGCTTTTTTCACTGGTTTTGTTTCTCCCGAACCAAACAGGAAATGGAGAAGAAGAAAGCGTTGCGTGGAGTACAGAAGAGAAAGCCCACTAAGCGTAGCAAGAAAAAGCTGCTCAAGAAAGTAGTAGACTATCTCAGATCGGATTGTTACATGTTTGCTCCTCTCATCTCTTCCCAATCTACGACTCTTCGTTCTTCTGCTGAAAGTAATTTTTTTTTTTTTCCCTTTTTCGATTATATCTTTGGGTTTTATTTTAACTTGTTGCTTGTGTGGTTTTATAAATATTTGCTTCAATGTATTGAAATTTGCGATCTTAGGAGCGGAAGTGAGAGAACCCATCAGAGAAAACAACAACAAAAGGTTAATCGAGAAGATTGGGGAGTATCTGAAGTCTGATACCTACATGTATGCTCCATTGGTTGATCCTCCTCAATCAATTAGTCCTCTTCCTACAGGTACGTATAGTTTACATATCCTCTTCCTAATTCTTTTTCCTCTACTGATCAACGTGCGGTGTGCCAGATCTGTAATTGTCAAGGACATATGGCTATCAACTGCTTGTACCGTTTTAACCAAGCTTATACCAGTCCATCACCCATGACAGCCAACTTCACCTCAACCACCTACTCACCTGATACCAACTGGTATCCTAATACTGCTGCCACAAATCATATCACCAGTGAATTGAGTAATCTTAATTTACATGCACTCGAGTATGGTGGTGACGATCAACTTCGTGTTGGTGACGGCTCCTCAGTTCCTATATCACATTCTGGTTCAGCCTCCTTCCTCTCCTCCTCATCTCAATTTCTACTTAATAAAATTTTGTGTGTTCCTTCCTTTAAAAAGAACTTAATCTCCGTCTGCCAGTTCTGTATTGACAACAATGTTTTCTTCCAATTTTATGCTAACTCCTTTTCTATTCATGATTGCAAGTCCGGGAAGCGTCTTCTTCAAGGGACCACCAGTAACGGACTCTACACCATTCCATCTCCAGCTGCACCACCTTCTGCATTTTCAAGTCATCTCTCAGTTCCCATTTGGCATACCAGACTTGGCCACCCGTCCATCAAGCTCGTCCAATCCATTCTCCAGCAGCATCAAATTCCCTTTGAGCATACTTTATTTCCCTTTTGTAATGCCTGTGCACAGGCCAAACATCATAGATCACCCGCTTATAAAAGAATAAACAAATCCACTGCACCATTTCAACTCATATTCTCTGATTTATGGGGTCCATCCCCGTATGTGTCTCCTGATGATTATCGTTTCTATATTACTTTTGTTGATGATTTTTCCCGTTACACTTGGCTAATCCCACTCAAAACAAAATCCCAAGCTCTCGATGCCTTTGTCCAATTTAAGAATAACGTTGAACTTCAATTTAACACTAAAATCTTACAATTCCAATCGGATTGGGGGGGTGAATATCGTCCATTCTCTAATTACTTAAAATCCTGTGGAATCACTCATAGACTAACCTGCCCCTATACTCATACTCAAAATGGTATCGTTGAGCGTAAGCACCGTCACATAGTTGATACAGGCTTAGCTCTACTTGCCCATTCATCTGTCCCTCTTCATTTTTGGCCTCACGCATTCTCTCATTCAGTTTACTTAATTAACATATTACCATCTTCCACATTACAAAACAATTCCCCTCATTTTTTACTTCATAAAGCCCAACCAGATTACACCTCTCTACGAGTTTTTGGCTCTGAATGTTGGCCTCTCACCACATCATACAACACCAGAAAGTTTAATTTTCGTTCCCTCTCATGTGTCTACTTGGGTTTAAGTCCAAATCACCGTGGCTCTCTGTGTTACCACATTCCTACAGGTCGAACGTACATCTCTAAAGATGTTCGTTTCAACGAAAACAGCTTTCCTTATTCATTCCTACCGAAGCCCACTAATCTGTCTCAGCCCACGCATACTATTCTTCCCAATCTTCAGCCCAGTCCACCCTTACCTGCGTTTTCCTCATCTATTCTTGGATCTTCCCCTTCGTCTCCATTTTCTCCGTTACCTGCACCCAATTCATCCTCACCATCACCTACTCCATCGTCACCACCATCTCCACGGCACATACATACAATGGTTACTCGATCACAAACCAACTCCCTTCGACCCACCACCTTTCATGATAGCACCATCAAACAGCTTTTACCCCGTGCCTTCATCACTGATCTCAGCTCCATTCCTGAAAGTCCTGCTACCTACACCATAGCCAACCAATACCCGGATTGGCGTAACGCCATGGCTAAGGAAATTCAAGCTCTCCTTGTCAACCAAACTTGGTCCCTTGTCCCTGCCTCAGAAGCTACCAACACCATCACCTGCAAATGGGTGTTCCGAACCAAAAGGCATGCCGATGGTTCGATTGAACGTTGTAAAGCCCGTTTAGTTGCTAGAGGATTTCTTCAGCAGTCTGGCATAGATTTTGAAGAAACCTTCAGCCCCGTAGTTAAGGCCTCAACGGTTAGAACCGTGCTTACACTTGCTGTCTCTCGAAACTGGTTTGTGAACCAGTATGATGTGCAGAACGCGTTTCTGCATGGACCACTCCATGAAACGGTTTTCATGGCCCAGCCACCTGGCTTCTCACATCCTCAATATCCATCATTTGTTTGTAAATTAAATAAAGCCATATATGGCCTTCGGCAGTCCCCTCGTGCCTGGTACGCCCGACTAAGCTCTCGGTTGGTGGATCTTGGTTTTTCCATTTCTGCAGCAGACTCCTCTCTTTTTATTAATCACTCTGCAACCATAACTACCTTTGTTTTAGTATATGTTGATGACCTGTTGGTCACAGGATCTTCCATACAGTATATATCAGAACTCATTGCAGCTCTACGTCAGGACTTTCCTATTACTGACTTGGGAAAATTGCATTATTTTCTTGGTGTCGAGGCTTCTTACAACTCCAAGGGCCTTCTTCTCACACAGCAGAAATACATAACTGACCTGCTGCACCGCACCAACATGCAAAGTGCAAAACCAGTAAAGACTCCCATGTCCACTTCCGAGAAGCTTAGTGCCTTTTCTGGACAACCGTTTGAAGACCCCACGTTATATCGGAGTACAGTTGGATCCCTGCAGTACTTATCATTTACAAGGCCTGACCTTGCCTTCGCTGTAGGGAAAGTGTGCCAATTCATGCATAGCCCTCGAGTGCCTCATTGGCAGGCTGTAAAGCGAATCCTCCGCTATCTTAAGCACACGTCCACTCTCGGCTTGCAACTCTCTCCATCCTCCTGTGGACAGCTTACTGCTTGGTCTGATGCCGATTGGGCAGGATGCTCAGATGATCGGCGTTCTACAAGCGGCTACTGCATATTTCTTGGCTCTAACCTTGTTTCATGGTCCTCGAAGAAACAACCAACCGTTGCAAGATCTTCAACTGAGGCCGAATTTAAAGCTGTAGCAAACGCCACTGCCGAAGTAATCTGGTTTCAACATCTATGCCGTGATCTTGGTGTTCATTTAAATTGTTCTCCCTTGCTGTATTGTGATAACATGGGAGCCATGTACTTATCTTCTAATCCTGTGTTTCACGCACGAACCAAACATGTCGAGATAGATTTTCATTTTGTGCGAAATCGGGTGCAGAACAAATCCTTACGGGTAGCTTTCATCTCTGGTAAAGACCAACTCGCAGACCTGCTCACTAAACCTCTTTCATCTCCTCGGTTTGCATCACTCTGTTCAAGTCTTCAACTTCAATTTTTGCCGCTCGACTTGAGGGGGGATGTTAAGGACAAAGCTACCCCTGCATTGACTGTTAGCCAAAACATCTCACAGTAGCAGAACTTGAGCTTTGCCCCTGCGTAACAAACTCTGCAGTGCATGCGTTGCATGCGTCCTTTGCTGCTATTGTGTAACAGACTCCGTATTTAGAATATTCTTCATTCTTTGTAATCTAGCCTCTATAAAAGGCAATCCTGTAGTTACTATTTACACAATATATACAAATACACTTTATAGTGTTTATAGCACATTAGCAATGGTAAAGAGCAATTTATTATGCAATTCTGCTCAGTTTGGATTAAGAAATCATTAACTCGTTTCATCTAATCATTCTAATTTTTTTAAATTTCCATTAACAATATAATAAACAATTCAATTTTTTCAAATTCCATAATAATATTATTAAAAAATAATATTCTAATAATATTTATTCAACTTTCATTTAATCTCAATTCACTATCCAAACCTCCCGGTATCAAATATGTCCTCCCCATTAATACATTGGTAATAAGATTTTTTCCAAACAACCCTATTACAAATTTAAATGTCAGGTAAAAATGTATGCCTTTGTCTTAATCTCTGTGCATGCTACTCTGTGTGCGCACTTGCACAGGAGGAGGGGAAGGCTGGGTTGGGAGAAGCATTCCAGTTACTTTTCTCCCTCGAAGAATAATGCTTCACCATTTTATATAACACGCATGGAGCAAACTAAAAAGATTGCTCCTGTTATGATGAACTGAATGAAATGTATCTGCGGGTTGGCCAAATTACACTGTTTAGTTGGGTTCGGGGCGAAATTCATGAATGTAACCTGAAATTCCAGAGCACACAGCTGAACGAGTGTAGCACTATCACAAATCTCACTCTCACATGTCGGGCCCTAGGTTAGAGTAGCGACAACCCGTTTCTCCTGCAGACTGTTGGGCCGAAACTATTGGTAAACCTGACCCTGATACCAGTGTACTTAGGTGGTCTTGGATCTCTCTCAACACCAAAAGCTAGCTCAAGGGGTAAGGCTTTCTCTCACACTTATAAACTGACCACCTGCCCTTTCCACAACTGATGTGGGACAAGTCCAACAGAAATTAAGGGAGTTTGTCTCACTGTGAGGTCACTTTTATAATGCAGTCTGATTATGTGAAGTGCTGAAGTCAGGTTTCAACAAGTCCTAAATTAAGCACAAAAACCAAAGTCCAGGTCATGTTGAAAAATTAGAAAGAGTGAGCTCACACTGGGAGTCCATTGTTGATCACATAATATTTTCGTTCTGAGGTTGAAGATTACCCCATCTTGAAATCATAATTCTCAAATAATCTCACTTTTCTAGGTAACCTAATATTTTTTTCCCTAAAAGGATGAATGGATGATAACTATTTCATGGTTGGAAGGGAGTTTTTCTCCAACAGAATATGGAAAGCATATGAAAACCACAATGAAATGGATGAGATGTGGCTCTGCTGAACATTTACAAATTAACAAGTGATGAGTCAAGGCTGCTGGCTAGGAACTCTACCCTGCATTTGTATTGAGTGCTAAGGGGTTTGCAAAATTTGAGTCTCCCTGACATGGAAGAAATTTTGTGGATGATGAAAATGTTACTTTCCTTACAGAACTAATATTTTAGGATTTTATGAATGGCAGCCTTCTTGATACCTTTGATAAATGTTGAAAGCTTTTCTTGTTTGAAAGACACAAAAGCAAATTACACAGGAAAAAGGAAAAAAAAAAAATCTTCAACAGAGCAAGAAGGGCTAAGATTGTGCAGTTTTGCATAGTTGATCAAGTTTGCATAACAAGTGTTTGAGGTGATGTTTACAATTTCGTTTAGCAGACAAGT
This sequence comes from Cyclocarya paliurus, assembly GCA_029856935.1. NCBI lineage: Eukaryota > Viridiplantae > Streptophyta > Magnoliopsida > Fagales > Juglandaceae > Cyclocarya > Cyclocarya paliurus. The sequence continues at coordinate 5,053,120 of CM056949.1, read as the reverse complement.
CATGCGATAGAAATCATGCTGATCTGCTGCTGCCGACACGTCAGAAGAAGCAATTTTCCGTGAAGGACTCCACAAGCAATGCGAAGGTCATTTCTCAGGAGGATTCCATTGGTGGCTGAGCAGTTGAGGAAATAGAGCTGTGTTAGAATTGAATTTATTTAGGAGTATTTGTTATTAGTTGTTTGTTTGGGAATAGGATTATCATCAGGTTGCAATTGGGTGTTTTAGGATTTTTATGTCTTTTAGGATTCATCTGTTGGTTATCACTATTTCTATCAGGAGTTGCGTGTTTCTTTTTCTATAAAAGCAGAGTTTGCCCGAAAAGAGTTGGATCTTTTGCCGGTTTGTCATCATTGGTCCACACATCCCCTTCAACATCTCAGCTTTTCTTACACCCCTTCGAGCCTTATGCTGCAACAAATATCCAGAACTCAACCTCATCTATCACCCAAGCTTCACTACCATAATCTTGGTTCATTTTGTTATTCTCTACACTTTCCTCTTCCTTATTTCATCTACTACCTGCATTTTTCTTCCCTTTTTTGGGACTGCAATCGAATGGAATCATGACTTATGAGAAATGATGGTCATGAATTTCATATTTCTTTTTAAGTTAAGTCGACATGGTGTCATAGCAGAGGCAAGGAAAGCATGACTAACCCTCACGACATTTTGAATCCACATGGTTTGGGATTAAATATAAGAGACATTGAACCTACTAAATATTTGTAAGGATTAGATTCCTCAATCATAGCAGAATAGAAAATTTTTTGTGGTTTTTACTGTTATATATGATAGCAGAATATATGATAAGCATGAAGATTAGAGATGAAGGAAAATCATATTTCTAGTAGATCACTGAAAAGGACCAAAACGAAAATAGAGGACATTAAGATTATGTTTGGAAGTTTCATCTTCAATAAAATTCTCATCTCATCTCATCTCATCATTACAACCTTTTCAAATTTCTATATAAAATATAATAAATAATTCAACTTTTTCAAATCTCAATACAACTTTTTCAAATTTCAATTTAACTTTTTCAAATTTCAAAACTAAAAAATAATATTTTAAACTTTAAAACAAAACACAAAATTCTCATCTTACCTTCCAAACATAATCTAAATGACTTCGGGCTACTCATTAATTAGAAAAAATGACCCTGGGCTGAAAAACGAAAAAATTGCCAAAGGATGGTATTTTGAGGTCGTAAATGGGTCTGAATGAGGAGTATGTCACAGTGCCCAGTAAGTCAGTCGATCTTTCAGCTAACCGCATTCCTCGTTAAGTCAATCTTCCCATTCCATGTCCAATTTGATGCTTAGTTGAAGTTTTGCCATGAATCTAAGTTCTGTTATGGGCTGAATGGTTGGGCTTCCATGCATCTGTCAGCCCTAGGAAGTCCATACCCCATTACTTTTGTTTAAAAATGAGTTTCATCATCACTTGAACTATTTGTTTCATTATATTCCAGGACCTTCATGGTACATGAAAAGGGTGACGATGGCAGTTTCAACGCAGAATGTCACCATGCAAGACAATGAACCAACAGATTGGTCATCAGATATGGTAGGGAAGGATCAAACCTCCAAGAGCTTTCTTCACGAAACTAGCATCTCTGAAGAACAAACTTTTGGGCACGGAGAGATGGTGAAGCACATGGTTTACAAAAATTGTCACTCTACATCCGTTTCAGGTCACATTCTTTACCCCATGGCATGATCTGTTTCTGTCCCTTCGCTCATTATTTGATTTCTTCATGTGACATTACTGCACTATCGGTAACGTGGAGATGCTTTCTGATTTCTTTTCAATTGTCAGTTTGGTATTTGTTTCTTTCTGACACGCGGTCTCATTGGCCGATAGAGCATAAGAGTATTCTTGGTAGATAAGATAAGATGAGAATTTTTAAAAATTTTATGAATAGTGTTAAGATGAAAGTTTAAAATATTATTTTTTAATATTATTATTATTTTGGGATTTGAAAAAGTTAAATTGGAATTTGAAAATGTTGAATTTTTTATTATATTTTATATAGGAATTTGAAAAAAAATGTAATGATTAGATGAGATAAAATTAAGATGAGATTTTTCATCTTGCCCCCAAACATAATCTAAGAGGACTGTGTCTGCAATAGTCAATTTGATGCATATGCATCTCGCGGCGGTAGTTGAGACCGATTTCTCAAACAACAGTTAATTCGATGCATATGCATCTCGTGGTGGCAGTTGAGACTGATTTCTCAGTTACTTTAATAAAACTTCTGCCCCAAATTATGGGGTTAGTGGTAACGAATTGGTTCTTGAAATGATTTTATGATATTGGGTTCTTTAATATTTCACCAGAAACTTTTGCAGTTCTCTTGAAAACAAAAGAATGCCTCGATGTACAGCATTCCTTTATCCTTTTGCAAAGACCTCTGATTTTGTTAGTATAATCTAGAGAATTGAGGAACTGGTTTTGGTCCGTCACAGGAAAGGGCAAGCTCAACTCACAGCTGAGGAAGTTCATTGTTGAATGAAAACTCTCTCCATCAATGCACTTAAATATACAGGCATCTTGTACTTATATTTATATGTCATAGTTAGTGAGACTGTTGGTAAAACTTATGCTGGTATGTTGTCCATGAGTCTGTAAAGTTTCTTGTTATGAAGAGCCTGTATAGTTTGTTATTATGAAGACGAGTAGCAGTACTGCTTCTGTTAATTGTCGCCGACATAGATTCATACCCATTAAAGGTGAACTTAGGAGGTGCTAAACAGGAGTTTCGGATTGAAAGACATTGAATTCGTTCGACAAATACGGTCGTGCTGCTGTTGTGTGAATTGACTATTGAAGTCACTTCCAAATTGAACTTCCCTGCATAATTATAGCGATTTCAGATCAAATCACCTGAATTCAGGATTTTTAAAAATATATATATGTATATAATTATGGGAGTAATTATCTGAATGATTTGACTTAAGGTCGAGAGATCATGCATTGGGTGCCTAAGCACATCTTTTCAAGGATGAAAAAACATGTACTTTGCGCTTTAGAATGATTGGACAGTGCAGAAACAGCATCATGGCATGAATCAGGGGCTGGTTATGCCCCTGACGTGATTGAAGGGAGTGATCAATGTGTGATGATTGCGTGCTCGCTGTATAATCTGTCACTACCATGCGTAATGCTTCGGTACAGAGCAGAGCTCGAGATTACTCTCTGCCCAACGGTACTTGTGTGAAAAGATATATCATCTAAGCAATATTTTAATCTTGTTATTTGTCGTGTTTTTATTGTTTTCTGGGTGGTCGTTTATCCTGGCCCTGATTTTGTTTTGTTTTGTTTGTTCGTGTGATCTGCATCATGCTTTTTAAGAAGTTTAAACCTACTTTGAAGAACAGCATTTTTTTGAATCGTCGCTTGCAGAAGAGCGATTATGGGAAAGGTTAAGACCTGCATATTATTCATTCCTCTTCGACGATCCAATTAAGCCCAGTTGAGGACAATTGTCCTGAAACATTTATAAGTCTGACATGTTAGCTTAGGTGATCGATAACAATTGAAATGTGCTCTTTGGAATATCTGTGTCTGTACAACAACAGAACAATGAAAATCGTAGGGAAGCATTGAAGTCAATGGTGGTGCTACGAATGAAAAGAATAAAATATATTTCTGCATGATCGAATATTAATCTAATTTTTGGGTTCTTATACCATACCCGATTACTGTAGAAATCAGTAGCGCAGATGTAGCAGATAAAGAACACTGCATGTTACATGCATCCCGTGTAGCGAGGACCATGTCGGCACTGTAAATATACTGTCTTGCCCGAGAGATGCCGATAACTTTCACAGCCACAGATTAGCGACAGATTTCTTGATCAACTTTAAATTAACGTCACCAACACAGTTTTTAAGTACAAAAGATTACAAATTACAACTATGTTAGCCAGTTTCTGAGTTACTTATTAAATCAATTTGTATTCCAGTAACCTTACCATCTCGAAATCGATAAATGGAGCAGCAAAGTTTTTCTATTTATCTGTTACTGAGATCGACGCTCTAGCTGCTCTGGACGTTATTCAATTAATAGAGAAGCAGCGCATGATGATGCATCATTTCAAGGTACAATTATTCATTCCTCTAAACCATCCGACCATGCTGATGTCGGTTCGAGTCGTTAGATTATCCTTTCTAACTAAAACTAATGTCAATAATCTCCTTCGATCGCCATGATCACCCATTTAACCAAAAGGACAAGAAATTATTGATGGACGACAAATCTCAGGCTAAAGGACGACTCACGGACGTAGTAGTATATCATCAATAGATTCACACTGCCATGCCCTGATCTCTCAGAGGACATGAGTTCTCGCCTGAGTCATACCTTATGAGACTTAGAGTGACGTAAAAATATATTCAACATTAAATAGGATAATAAAAGTGTTTGGGACGGATCTATGTCATAATTGTCAATATGATTTTTACATGGAGGAAGCATTTTGAAGGAAATGCAACGAATCCTAAGATTAGATCCCGCCACCGAGTGCGTAGAGCAGTTTTGGGACCGATTACTATTCTTTTCCCACATTCCATATTTCATATGACTGCATGCAGGCTAGAGGGTCCTTCACATTAAAAGCTCTTTGAATCACAATATCGAGTAACCCTAATACAGTCGTAAAGTGTATAAACGCCGTGCAATAATTTTGAAAAAGAGTATTATTAAAAAATTATTATTTTTATATGAGTTCCGTATTTATTCCCTTTTATTAAATTGATAAGTATCATTTCTCCACAATATCTCTAGCAGTTGCTTGTGGGGGCCGGAAAACTGCACTCGAATACCTGCCTTATGTATGAAGCGGATGAATTAATTCATCTCCAAACTAATTTTCTTACAGAAGATAATCGAATCATCAGACCGTCCATATTTGTTTTTCCTCTCTGGGGCTGTCAACAAATTATCGTATAGCTCAATTACTGAGTACTGCTATATATAAAACATGAGAGTACCATCTATGCCCATTTGCATTGAGCATGGATACCTAGTACCTTCCCCGCACGTGGGAACATCACGTCAGAACATGCAGGCATCTGACGTGGCATTTTACCAACCTTCAGCACGTCCATTTGTTTGGCCATCAATTGCTTTAATTAAGTAGGGTCCTATGTAGGCCTAAAAAACCACCAACACATGCTTTGCAATAGGAGTCTATTGGTGTGTATAGAATGTAAGCATTTAGAACTGAGAGGTGAAATATTTTGCGCAGGAAAGGTAACGGAGGGAGAGAGTCCAAAACAGGCATTTGAAAAAAGAGAGAGAAGAACAACATGATCTGATCTGAGTATGGGTATGCATCAAATTCTCTGGTCCATAAGCTGCTGCAATAATGCAAGTTTGTAGCAGCTGGACCCCAAGAGAGAAAGCACGGCCACACGTTTCCACTCAAAGGCATGACTCATTTGAACTCCGCAATGACAGCAGTCTTGCCCATGAAGATGTAGTACTAGTATCCATCAAGACATGCACGTGTGTGGCATTAAATTTAGGGCCTCTCCAAAGAAAAGGACTCCCCCTCTTTCTCTCATATATCACTTCAATCTTTGTCTCGGCTAGGCTGGTTGCCTTGGCTTCTTTCAAGTGCAAACCCACGTTAGAAAAAGACCTCAAGTGTCGATAATACAGACATGCCTGGCAGTACTATATAGTTTCGGAAAAATTGAAACTGATCGGGAGCAACTAGTGAAGCAACCGCCCGTAGGCCCTGCTATTAACTACACTAGTGTTACTACTTTATATAGATGAATACTTCAACATAAGCGGCTCCTTATTGTGTCCATTGGATTAACTCTTTTCGATTTAGTTTTTAGGAACTTCTTCAAACTCTGAGTGTACTGCATGCTTAGGATTAGGCCACCTGCATTCCCTCTGCTTGATCCCAATACGGGCTAGCTAAGAAATTAGTTAAATACCCAATGCAAACATCACGATTCTCTTAGTTATGTATATACAACTTTATGAGATCGACACTCTCTCTATCTCTCTCTCTCCGTGTTTTCCGTTGAATATCTGCCTGCTAAGATAACAAGCATTTCTTATGTTTCTTTTTTCAGGACCGCAAGGAATAACCGGTTTGATCAAGAATGGAACTGGCCTGTAACATGATAGATTTAAGTCGTTTTATTGTCTGACAGTTACGTAAAGTATATATGATATGCCATCTACGAATTAACCTATATATTGCCATCGAATTTATTTTGAGAGAGTACTTGTAATATATTGCAGCAGTTGATTTGAGGAAGTTTATGTATTATGACAGTTGGATTTATAAGACGGTATGTACAACTTGATTCACCGCATATATATATATATATACAAGCAAATAATTGTATAGCAGTATAGGTTTAAGATACAAAATGATCTTAATACTCTAAAATGAAATGTTTTAGCCACAAATAGATTCTATAAAATTTTTATTTAGATTCTAAGGCGACTTGTATATATTGTATAGTAGATTTAACTTATAATATATATGAATCAATGTTAATTTATGAATTTTCTTTTATAAAATCTCTTTTAACTCATGTTTGCATTTCTCTACCCCAAAAGACCCATTGATCCATCTATATGTGAATGTTTCGGCCTATCTTTAAGCTATAAAAATGTAGCTGTCTGCTCCCACGTAAGCTTGGACTTGACCAAAACATATATGAAGCCCACAACATTTTTTCAGAGATTCGACAATGCCTAGTTTCAAATATAGCCATTATATAGATGGTGGTTTTACTCCTGCAACACTTCTTTTTTTTCCCTTTTCACGTTTTACCCGTTTATATACTCGTTTCCTTTAGATGGATGTGTGCTTGCTACATTGATGGATTAATGGATTTCTCTTTCCAACAATTTAAGTTGCGCTGTTATATATATATATATATATATATATATATATATATATACTCTTTCTATGCGAAATGGCTGTATTAAGAGGTTTAGGCAGCTATAAAGAGGCCGGCCCCCCACATTCCCCCCGGAGCTCCTCCAATCAGCTCAATTGTTGGAGAGAGAAAACATAAACTACAAGAATATCAGGATCTTAATCTTATCATATATATATATATATATATATATATATATATATATATGTATGTATATTTTAAGAAGAGGACGGTATAACTCTAATTTTATTGATATCTTCACTTGTGGTTGAAGAAAATTGTATTTATAATAAGATACCTGAAAGATACAAATAAGTAAAAAACTAAAATCCAGGTATCAAAATTACTAACACGTCCGGTTACAACAAAATATCACTTAATCTTATCATATACCTCAGTATAAGACAAGACATTGGACATTAAGTTTGGAAGATGGCGTAGAAATCTACAATGCATTGAGTTAGATATTATGCTCCATTATTAGTTAGCAAGAAACTTGATCATTGCTTGTCGCTTGTTTTATATATATAATACCAGAATCAGATCATGATCACTGAGATTATGAAAACTCATGAAAGCACAAAACTTTCTTGTTAGCTTTTTCCATGTTAAAATCACCCAACCCCTCGTGACCCTCTCTCCTTGAGTACTCCTCTCTCACTCAGACACACACGTGTGAGAAATTTTCTTGCGAGAGATGTAGGGTCTCCTCTCCTTTGTGCCTATATAAACATCTACCTCCAGCCCTAATTGATCATTCAATCTCTTTCTCTCTCTCTCTCTCTCTCTCTCTCACATACATAATGAGAACAAGGTGTTCATCTCCGGCCTGGAGAAGAGGGGCCATGCGGATGAGGGGAAGGAAGAGAAGGCTGAGGATTTCATTGGTTGAAAACGCTAAGACTAGCGTCAAGTCTTCCATTCAAGGAAAGCTTATGCAGCTCCAAAGGATGATTCCAGACTGCCATGAAACGGAGATGGAAACTCTGTTTCCAAGGATTTTAAATTACATTCTCTCACTCGAAGTTAAAGTGAATGCTCTTAAGAATCTGTCCACTTTATATGGGGTCTGAGGAGAACAAAACAATTCATCAAGAATTTCTCAACTACATGAGAATTCCATTTGTGGGGTTAATTAAAAATGTATAAGCGTGGAAGGTTGGAGGGATATTGCAGTACTACTTAGTGTATTTTCCAGCTTATTTAGCAGCTTGTACCAACAACGTTGTATTAATTTGTAATTAAATGCAACTCCTATTTACAAGCATTAGTGGGTATTCAAACTTCAATTTTTATTTTAAGTTTTTATTGCTTGATGAGATATTCAACGGAGAAGAATTATACGGATGAAACGAAAATACAAGTTGGCCTGGAACCGAAAGGTTTTCTTTTCATAATTTACATTTGATATGAATTATTTGGAAAATGCTTTAGCTCGGCCTGATAAAACATCCCTGGGTCGATCCGATAAATATTTTATTTATTTTTATTTAATAATTAAGAAAGTATTTTTTAATAATATTGTGATTTTTTTAAAATGTTATAGGGGATTTAAAAAATATATTAAAAAAAGAAAAAGAAAAAAACAAATGCACTAGTCAGGAGAATCTCTCGGAGCCTTCACTCATGTAGTGCTACCCCTTCTATTGTTGGTTGCATATGGCGTGTGTGCGTGCTAGCTAGCTAGTACGGGTCTAAAAATTTAGATTCGGTACGTAATGATTATCCTTGCTAATTAAGCGCCTATACAATAAGAAAATTTTTACATTAACTCTTTACAAATAATATGCATATGCTTCTGGCGCCTAAAGTTTAATAAAATTAGGATACCCGCGTTATTTCAATCATCTTCTTCTTGATATATGTAACACCAAATAATTAGAGTTAATTATCGAAACATAACAAATAATTGATGATCAATTATATAACATCATATCAAAAGAAGGAAATGAATAATATTTTAGCAAGCGACTAAGTACTAGATCTAATATCAATTAATAGGCACATATCATATGTATATTATGCTGATCGAAAGAAAACAAAAGATATTAAAAAAAATCAGCAGTGATATTGAATATGAACAATATCGATCGATCGTTATAAGCTGGGATTTGATTGATGTTATGGCTGCTGTTGTAACCCAATTGGCCGTTTGTTTTAAAGATCAGATGACCCAAAGATGTGATGGGTTAAGTATTAATAGTCTGACATTATCGATAGAAGATGATGTCCACAAAGATAAGATCCGATACTTAATTGGGTATTTTGTCGGCCGAAATCTGCTGATTGTCATGCATGGACGTTCAAGCAATATCCGGCCGTTATCTTCATCTTATGTTCCACGGCTAAGTCCCTAATTCACATCAATATGTTGCACGCTTAGAAAAACGAAATAATACTGATCACCCCATCTCGATCAATTTGTTTGAAACTTACATATATAGAATCTACGTTCGTACGTATTTTATTTCACAGCTACCACATATTTTAATTGTGATTAGTGAAATTTGTTGGGTCGCGTCATTTGAAATTATTTGAGAATATTCATTTTTTAGGCCCTTTTTATATATGTTTATAAATAAATTTCGTTTTTTTTTTTTTTTGTGTGTGTGTACGTGTGTGTGTGAGATGAACTTTGGAACTGCCAATAGGGCTCTTTTGCCGTCTTTTTGAAAAACATGAAGCATTATACTTTTCTTTTCTTCTGTACAGATTCTTAAATTTTGGGTCATTCCAATATTATTAACCCTAGGAAAATATTTATAAGTAGTTAGTTATTTGTGACAAAAATAATTATTAAAAATTTTTTTATCCATAAAGAGTATACATAAAAAGAAACTTATAAATTAGCATGATTTAGTGTAATATATCAGATTATAAAATTATTTTTATTATAAAGTACATATATATAGCATACGTGTAATACATAAAATCACGATAATTTATAAATTTTTTTTTATGTAATATCTTTATGACTATAATATTTTTTATAATTATTTTTTACAAAAATAAGTCTATCATCGAATGATATATTATATATTATATATATATCGAATACACATGATGACTTGCTAATTAATTGATTTCCTTGATCATATCATTGCTAATTCGATTCGTACATGATCTCTCAAATCGATCAGTTGGTGGCTGGCAGAACAGGAGGCATTCATCCTACATATAATTTTTCTTTCTGATCATATTTTTGTTGTCATTATCTTTTCATTATATATAAAAAGTCAAAAGAAGTTTATAGAAGGGTCGTACCATCTGATTAAACACTCTTACCGCATGCGTACGCATGGCATTTGAAGTCATGATCGATCAGGAAAATTAATTAAAGCCAGCTGCTGATTTGATTTGATAGTGGTCCATTGAAATAGATTAGATGCTAGATGTTAGTTAGCTAGTAGTGCTAAGAATCCTGCATATATGATCATATATTATAATCAAAACGTACGGCTCAATTATTATAATATCCAAAAACAATGCCTCAGGCCATCTCGCGTATTCCTAAGAAACCCAGCCATGCATGATCACCAGCCGAGTGCCGAAGTCGATCCGTCGACTCCTAGCCATGTAGAAATCATATATGTTTCAAAGACCAGGTTGGACTACCTGATCAAAAAGATCAGAATCAGGAAATTAATTATGATGATGTCCGAAAATTCTCGTCATCAATTTGAAGTGCGTGGGTTAATTAATATTAATTGCTAGAACAGAAATGCAACAAATAATTAATGAGTGCAACTACAAGTAATTACCCTAATTAACCAAATACGTACCGCTTAAACAGTGCCATCTATATGTATACCATGCCTGCATATGATTTTTTAAAAGAATATTGCTACTCTCACTGTCTCGATAGTGGTCATGATCACCGAGAGTGGTCATCGATTTATTTTTTGTTTTTATTTTTTATTTAATAGTACTTAATTTAGAAGTGTTTTTTAATAAATTTATATTTTTAAAATGTTTAAAGGGTTTAAAAAATATTTGAAAAAAAAAAATTAGACATTCAGTACTCGGTGGCCGTCACTCTTGAGTCAGCTTGGTGGATATATCATATATGTACGTAGCATCATCCCTTTTTTAATACGTGCGTACGCCATCTGATCCTGCGTTGGACAATTGACCACGTACGTACGTAATTCGTTTAATTCTGAACATATCTTTTTTCAACTTAACAGGAGGCCGACTTGGATAATGGATTGCTCGAACAAGGTGGCCGGCGGTGTCCTATAAGTGCGCTAGAAGCGACCGAACGAGGCCTTAATTTAAGGGTCGGCATTATATATATATATATATAGATATATATATATATATATTATTATTAACTGCTTAGGAAAGAATAGCAAAATGCATGAGCGCCCTAGATCAAAGGTATCACATATTAACATTAATATAAAAACAAAGCTAGCTGCTTGATCGGCGCTACATCATCATATATATTCACATTAATGCTACTTATAATATAATTAGTTAATTATACGTACATGGCTAATTATTTATTATTTTTATTATAATGCATGGACTTGTTGATACTCATCTAACATGTTTAACACCCCAAGCTGTAGAATCATATATATATATATATATATATATATATGCATCTTGTCCAGGAAGTTGGGCAAGTGCACTGTACATAAATTCAACTAATTAAGTGCCGAAACACTAATTAATTAAATCTCATTATTAATTATTAGTGAGCAAATGATCAGGCCGAAAACACAGTTCCATGCATGAGTTCTTCTATGGATGCATTCTACTTTAATTCTTAACTTAATTGTGATCATGATTAGAGATATTACTATTTACTCTTAGAATGATATCCCACCATCAAGGTGGTAGCTTAGTTGATATGAGTTGGTATTTCGTAAGTTCAAGATTTGGAGTTTGAGTTAAGATGTAATGAGTTGAAACTAGTTGTGATAGTAAAATCTAATTTTTGGATTATGAGATGGATTTTAGACAAACTGAATATTTTGAAGTACTATGACGATCACAAGCACGCCCAAAAAGAATTGCTACGCTGGTCTCCGTTTTCTTAAGAAAAAAAAATGGCATCTCAAGTAAATTGAGGCCGTGATTAGCTTTAATTAATTTGAAGGTGAAGTGCTCCTTTTCTTTACTTTTTAATTTTAATTAAAAATTTTCCCTTTAATGAAATTTGTTTGAACCCGTTGAATTAGTAGGAGCCAATCACAAGGATTAATGCTTTGTTTGACAACGAGGGCTAGTAGTCTAGTATTGGACCTAGGAAAGGAGGTGTTTCTCGCGGTTGGCCAAATCATTGAAGGTTGTAGGGCTGTAAACCTTTGCTAGGACATTGGGAGGGTCCCATCCATGTGTACACATGCGTGTGTTCCCGTGTGTGCGTGCGTGCACGATCGAGCACGGCCACTTAGTTACTACCACCTCTCACCACTCAACCAAACCCTACTCTCAACTCTCCATACGCGCGGAATATTATATACACTCAATCCACCTTCCTAGTACAAACCACATATATCACATTTAATAAATCTTCTCAACTTTTTAACACTCCATATTCTATCTTTTTTTAAAATTTTTTTATTAAATAATTTTTATATGAATAGTAAATAAAAAATTTAAAATATTATTGTGTGACAAATCAAAACAAAGGTTACAAGTATTGATTTTATGATAATCCTAAAACTTATGTAGTACATATTTGGAATACTGTACGCATTCTTCCAAAAACCAAAGGCAAGTAAGTCATAGATTTTGATAAATATTCTAACTACAAAAGAATCATATAAAAATAATTTTATAAACTAATTTGATTAGATGTAGTTTATAAATTATAAAATTATTTTTATTATAAATTAGATCTAACAAATTATGTAAAATCACGTCAATTTATAAAATTAATATTTTTATTTAATTCATTTGTAGCTGCAACAATCCAAACAAAATTTGAAAAATGATGACAAATGCATGAAAGGAAAGTCAAGCTAATCATTCAATTCATGGGCTTTATAATGTTATATATTATATATAAATATATATAGTATTATTCGAGGTACGTATTAAGGTATGTAAATTTTATCTTTGGGAAGTGAAAGGTACGTGGAGAGGTGGAGAAAATTAAGAATGGAAGAGAGAAAATCCAAGTGTCCCATGTTGTACTGCTGCTGACAGCGAGACATTATATTGTAAGGATAGGATAGCCGTAAATCACGGGGGCAGCGGCAGACACCCACTGCGTCCACTGCTTTGGACTCTTTCTCAGCTTGGACCTTTGCTTGCCATGGGTTTTGGATTTTATATTCTTAAAACAATTAACAGATAAAATTACGATAATAAAAGTCCTTACCGTACGTCTCTAATATTATAAAACATGAGCTACCTTGCTTGTTTGCTTGCTTTCTGCATGCAGCATGCATGGCATTTCAAGGTGATCTCTTTGGCTTAAATATTAGATGTTCTAAATGACCTAACAAATGTCATAAAAAGAAAAAGAAACTTGTTTGTAACATAAAACATGGTTGAAAATTTTAGGAGAGAGACGATTATTTAGGAGATCATCAAGATGGTGTATGAAATCATCATTTGTCTCAAAAGTTTAAACTGATAGGAAGAGATAGATTTTATTATTTATTTTATATCTTAACACCCTCCTTACTTGTGGGCTAAATTTTCTCTTATTGAGTATGTTCGACAAGTGGAATATCTAATTAAATGAGATAGAGTGTAGAGTCAAGATTCAAATTAAAGATTTTTACTTTGATATCATGTGAAATTATCAATTATCTCAAAATTTTAAATTGATGAAAATAGATAAATTTTATTATTTATTTTATATCTTAATATGGTGCACATGCTTTGTAATTATAATTGCTGGGAAATAGCATGCATGGCATGCAAATATAGGCGCGCATGCATGATAATTTTGGACAGTCTTTGAAATGATAAGTGATGACATGGTAAAAAGATATGGTGATTAGGGTACTGTTAATTAGCAGATAGAGAGCTAGCTAGGGATAAGATGATTATCTTGATCATGATCACTGTACCGTTGGAAGTTTGAGAGGAAGATCAGGCCGGGATTGGGAACTAAATTTCAGTAGTTGACAATGAGGTCCCACCAGTCCACATGATAGAAGAATGCCATAAATTAAGGCTACGACCCATTCAAAAAAGAGTCACAGAAAGAGAAATCTCTCAGACCAAAAAGATAGCAAAATGAAGTTGGGACGCATGCATCCATCTCGATCTAGTCCCACATGATTTTGGGAAACACCCCTTTATTTAAAAAAATATAAATAAACTAAAAACAAAAGAAAAAGGTGATTTAAATATCCATCGGCTTTGGTCCCACCGATAACTTGTTCGTATAGACACATGAGTACTCATCTCTGTGCCGCTATATATGGATATGATTCTTTGAATTTCTTCTAATCAAAGTCTTTTTTTTCTCTCTTTCTTTCTTTCTTTCTTCTTTGAATTTTGAGCTTTTTTTTCATCCTCCTAAGTCCTCCATACGCTATGAGGCCAGATGTTATATGCAAAAACAGAAAAGAAACAAATAAGAAATAATAAACAAGAAGCAAAGAAATCGGCTCTCTCTCTCTGATCTCTCGCAGGAGATATTTCTAATTATTTAAGGGGATGATCTGTACGTACTTTGAAGAGGCTTCAGAAGGCCATATTTAAAAACTCCCATGTGGAAGCCATGTGGGGGAGCTTTTTACCCCTTTTAACTGGCTATAAAAGCGCCATTAATAAGCCTTATGCTCTCGATTTTTTCTTCCATGGGACCCATTTGGCCACTCAGCATTGCCATGTTTTCCGGATCTGGCCAATTCCCCCCCTCTCTAATTCAATCTCCTCGATGCCCCATTACATGACTTAAAACCCTAGACCTTTAATATTTATCATCCAACCGATCATAATGAATTAAGTTAGTTTTTAAACATGCCAATCTGATTAATTATGATCTGACTCGGTTACTTGATCATTATTCGATCTCTGGCCTAGTTGCAATTCAAAATCCATTAACTCGAGCAACAATCTACTTAGTATTATATATTTCTTTGCTGAAATGGGGAAGGTAGACCTTTTTACGTATAATTTATTGACGTGAAACTTTCTGTGTCAAGTTTGGATAGCGAGTTGGGATGAAATAAATTAAAATAAAAATTAAAAATTGAATAAAATATTATTACAATATTATTTTTTAATATTATTATTATTTTAGAATTTGAAAAAATTGAATTGTTTATTATATTTTATATAAAAATTTATGAAAATTGTAATGATAAGATGAGATGGATTAAGAGCACCTCTAAATCCAAACTAAGCCATGTGTTAGATTATATATATGTCTATACCTAGACAAAGTTAAGTTGGGTACGTACTGCAGGAAAATTGATCGAACCATGGAATATATATACCACTTAATTACAAGAAAATCTCAAGACTTGAAAAATTACGTACGTACAGTATATACTAGCTAGTACTGGAATGACGACGTCCGTACGTACAGATACATGCATGATAAGGAAGTGATCAATCAATATATTTGTACGTGGAAGAATTTCAAGATGCATGCATGCGATATATATAATTCCAAGTATATAATTAATGTGATACTTCGAATTACAACATGGTTTTTTTCCGCAATTTAGACAAATATCATGTACGTGATTGTGGATGGTTTAATTTAAGAAAAATACTACTTTGTCAACTCAACTTGCCCTCTCATTTTGACATATCGTATATTTTTAATTTTTTTACTTAATAGTTAAGTAAATGATTATTAATGTATTGATATTTTTTAAAAATATTTTAAAATGATAAACAAATATGAATAAAAAAATTGAAAAAACATGAGAAGAGCAAATTGGCCTATCGATCACTTGGAACAGTGGTACTCAGGCGGCAGAGTAGCACCACTCTTAATTTAATTATATTTTGGTTCTCTCCAATAGTACTGACGTTGGGTGTGTCCAAGATCATGTGTAGTCTAGCTAAATGATTGATGAAGAACTCATGAACTTATTTCGAATGATTTCATCTTAATTAATTGTTATAATTTTTTCAAAATTTTAAATAAAATATAATAAACAATTCAATTTTTTTAAATCTAAAAAAAAATAATAGTAAAAAATAATATTCTAACTATTTTATTCAACTTTCATATCAACTTATCATTATCCAAACCTTCCATATATACGGATAATCTTATTTGTATGAAATTAAGTAATTGAATATATAAGTAATATTATATTAATTTATAAAACATTTTCACTTTCTTTTTTTCTTTTTTCTTGCAGTTTATTTGTACAACGTCGTGACTACTTATGACAAGATTTCCAGCGAGCAGGACTCGTGTAGTTTGATGATCTCCGATCCCATGGTAGTACCCCAACTTCCAGATAGGGGCCGGGCCATGGGCGGCACACCATGATGAGTATGTCCATGTAGTGACTTTTGTTTGTATTCATAACAAGTTACAAAGGTTAGGTTTGCATTAGATTAAGGGGACCTTTATTCTTTATATTATAAATCTACGGATTTTTCATATTCTCTAGGGTTTAGGTGGTGGGCCACTGACACCATGTGCCTGCATGTGCTGTGTCTTTCTCTTAAAGGCCCACCACTCTCTTCCTTGAGAACATAAATTTGGTTTCTGCACGTTCTTCTCTTTCTCATTCATCTCTCTCTCTCTGTCTCTCTCTCTCTCTCTGTCTGATTCTAATACATTTTCTTGGATCTGGAGAACTGCATCACTCCCGGAAACCTTGTTCCTCGTATACTTCTAATGAGTTTCTCTCCTATTATCTAGTAGAAGAATTTCACTGATCTGCAAGGTAAGTAGTACTGCAAGTTTTATTGATGTTTGTAATTAGTCAATACTCTTTTTGTTTGTTTCCTTTCTAAAACCCTAGCTAGCTAGCTAGCTAGAGGCGATATATATCTGCCAGCATCCTTCTCAGAAACCATTAATTTGATGAAAGTCCTGCCCATATTGCTTTCTTTCATTCTACAGAATGCGCAGTCCTAGCTCACTCAGGCAAGAATTACTTAAAAGATGGATGATGGGTCTTCAAAGATGCACTAGTTCTTCGAAGGAAGACATGAACATCTTGGAGAGAAAGAAGGTTATAAAGTTGTCCGCCGACCTAGCCATGGCTTCTGCTAGAAATGGGACAACTTCGTGGAGCCGTGCCCTCATTGCTAATGCTTCAAGAGACAATGATAACAGAATCCTGGCCGAGAGAATCTTGGGCCCGGAGTCTGATATTTTGATAAAAAGAGTTTCAACTTCTGTGGGTACTGTGAGTTGCAACAGGAAGATTAGAAGCAAGAAGATCTTGAAAAGGAGCTGTAATAGTGTCCGTAGAGTCAGAAAAGGTACTCATCTCCCTCATCAAAAGGTTCTTGCGAAATCTATTGCAAAGAGATTGGTTCAGAAGAGAACACAAATTCTAAAGAGACTTGTGCCGGGTGGAGAATTTATGGATGAGCTATCTTTGATTGAAGAAACCCTTGATTATATCGCATATCTGCGGGCTCAAGTTGATGTAATGCGATGTATTGCTAGTGCCACTGAGCTTATTAATCGTAATAACGATTAATTCACGACGTCGTTATATATATATATAATTATATATCTTTTTTTTTTCTTTAATTTATTCTCATTTTGCAAGATGACTAGATATGAATATTGGAGAAAACAAGATGGTATAGTGAAGGCAATGTACAGATCGATGAATCATATGTAAGTCATTCGATCCAAAGCTCCTTTTTTTTTCTTTTTTTAATTTCCTTTTCTTTTCCGTAGTGTCAATATTATGGCTTATAATCCGCGGCACTTCTGAGTTCGTATCTCCTCCTTAATTTCTAGCTAGCTAGCTAGCTGCTACTGACAAGCCACTGCACTTAATTTAGTTCTTTTATTTTTTATGGAAAATAAAACGATAATAACGATATGATCCTAACGACTAACGAAAATCAAACTCAAAGCATACTTTCTGTAAAAATAATCTAAAATACTTATGATGATTTGAATCAAGTATGACGACGTAGCCAGATATGTTATACGTACGTACAATAGAATTTATTACAGTACTAGCGATACTTCTTAGGTTAATTATATATATATATATATAATAACGTAATGCGTTTGGTACGTTTCTGAGTGCAATTTAATTAAGGTTCAGGGAAAAAAATGATGTACTTCCAATTGTGGTATTTCTTACACAGGCTGTGCGATTCTACGTACTCTGCCAGTTTTGGGCAAGAATTAAACTGAGGTACGTCAAGAGAATTTTTGAGCCATATAAGAGAGAAAATCAAGATGGCTTCTGATTCCATATATCCAAAATACCATTATAATCTAGACAGCAGCTAGCTAGCAAAGCCATGCCAGAACCGCACGCCCGTGCTGCAGCTAGCACATCATGATGAATATATAACTTAGAGTAAAGCTACTCTCACCGCTAGAGGTCTCGCTAGATTTTTTTTTTTTAATTTTTTTTACTTAGTAATTAAGTAAGTATTTTATAATGATATTGTAAATTTTTTATATTTTTTTAAAAAAATTAAGTAAAAAAAAAACACAACAATTCATGCAGTACTAACGATAGCTCCCAGTAGGAGCTGAGAGTGGTGGCTGTAGAGCCGTACCCTATAACTTAAGATTAATGGTATACTTACATCTTATTTACTATTTACTATTTAGTTTTTTTTTTCTTTTTATTATTTGAATCTGGATTAAAAATCTCAAAACATGACCAACTTCTTATATAATTTAGAAGAAAATAAATTCAATAACCAACTTAATCATGTAATTTAATTAGAAATAAACTTAATTTTATAAAAATTGACTCAAAAAACAAAAGAAGGTTAATTTTTATAAAAATTAATTAATTTTTCATTAAATTACATGATTACGTTGATTGATTGAATTTATTTTCTTCAAGATTATGTAAAAAAGTCATGTTTTTTAAGTTTTACTTTAGATTCAAATAGCAAAAAGAAAAAAAAAAGATAATAAAACAATAGTAAAAGAGGTGTAAGTGTATCGTTACCCATAACTTAATTACATGATTATGATAGTAGATCAGAAAACTAGACTCTCGATCTATCATCTTAAATGTATATGAATACATGACACTTAGACGTTAGATCATGGCCATTTAATTTATGATATGTATTCTTAACCCACAATCCCATGCACTCTCATGAAGTTAATTATATATAATGTATAATGTTGCAACATATAAATGTACATATATAAATCATTCCAAATTCATGAGGGAGGCTAGCTATCAATTTCAGGCAATTGGTGCAACTGAATTTCTGATATATACGTACGTACCTAGCTATATATATATATATATATATATATATATATATATATATATATATTATAAACAGACAGCACAAATGTTTAATTCCCATACTAATTTATAAGTAATGTTGAGTAGTTCTGGTACTGCGCGCCAGCATGAAAACACCACCCGGAAAACCTTTCAAGAAATTAATTATAAGAAATACGCCGATTGAAAAGGTTGTGATCAGGCCGGGCGCTTTAACCAATTATATAAAGACATATATGACCACTGTTACGTATATAGTAGTGATGATCAAATAGAAATTACGTACGTCAAAAGATAAACCGTATGTATTTAACTAATTATTACTTATTACGTACATTAATTATTCACAGCACACGGACGTACTCATCATGTAGTAATCAATTAGTTAATTAATTGAGTCATGATTATATATAATATATATGCATATATTATAAGGACTAATGATGAAAGATTATTGATCATTAGTAGTCCGAATGTTAGAGACGTACGTACGTGATGAGAGAGAGAGAGAGAGAGAGAGAGACCATTAGTTAGACTACAAATTTTTTGGTAATAAGAAATTATATGAGTTATAATTAGATTAAAAATTAAAAGCCTTGTTGCAGTTTTTTTTTTTTTTTTTTCCAATTAGAAGCAGATATCTAGCTAAGCTCTATAACATATACATATGCTGAGTGTTGAAAATTGCGAACCTTGGGTTGGGGGCTTCTTCTTCTTCTTCTTCTTCTTCTTTTGCATTAAAGTTAGGAGTGGAGAGAGCATATTAGAGCAAGTCAAGATATTTGTACAATCTATGATCTTTTGGACTATTAATGTACTTGTAGCTAGCTAGCTAATTAGCAAGAATACTTTGAATAATTGTGAGGATTGACCAAACCCCATTGGCCGTGATTCATGTTCAGTCTCATCAATATCTAGCTTATCATCATGTCTAGTAATAAAGTACTGTTGCAAATAATGCATCATGACACGCCCCCATCAACGATCTCGATCTTTTGTTTTATGCTCCATTTAATTGGTGAAAACATGAAGAATGTGGCTGGCCCAAAACAAGAAAAATCAAAATCGCCAGA
The DNA here is from genome assembly GCA_029856935.1 of Cyclocarya paliurus. Classification (NCBI taxonomy): domain Eukaryota; kingdom Viridiplantae; phylum Streptophyta; class Magnoliopsida; order Fagales; family Juglandaceae; genus Cyclocarya; species Cyclocarya paliurus. The sequence goes on along the minus strand of CM056949.1, from coordinate 5,032,774 downwards.
GATAATTTGTCTAAAAATATCGCAATACATTTAACTTTTAAGAAGACGTTTCAAATACCATACATTTGGTAATCATATATGAGAATCAACAGCCTAAAATTGGAATTTAGAGCCGATCAAGCAAGCAACTGAGCGAATCAGTATACGATGTACGTGGATCTCGGTCTAACCCATATTATTATTACAGTCTTGCAGACACCAACTACTTATGTATATATGGGTCTATTTTATGTTAAAGACGCTAACAGTATTGGGCCATTTCGGGTTTCAAAGTCAACCCAAAAGCCCCCCATTCTTTGTATTTTTTAACATTCGAGCCTAAGCTTGTATCCTGATTCATTATTTCTGGTTGCTTGTTTAACTTGTTAAAGCATTGAAAGGAGCTGCCACACTTTAAGCAAGAAGAAAATGAATGGGAGTGCACCTGTGCTGCCCATTGAGAGGTATCGGGCAATCCTTTCAAAGGGTGTCGAGTTCAGTGTGGAAACACCAGAAGGTAGGGGATTTAGGCATTGTTTGAATAGTAAGATAAAATGCGATGATATGTGAATAGCAGTTAAATGGTTTAAATTAATATATTTTATAAAATTTTGAAAAATAAAAGAGAAAAAATTGAATAAAAATATTATAAAATTAAAATATTATTAGAATATAAATTTTTAATATAGTTTTTGTTTTGAATTTGAAAAAGTTGAATTTTTTTTATGTTTTGTTTGGAAAAATTATAATGATTAGATAAAAAAAAGTTGAAGATTTGAAATTGAAAAGTGTTTGTGATTGTAGTGTTTGGATGTTGAGATGAGATGATATGTACATGATGAGATAATATTAGGCGATCTTGCAATTCAAACATGGCTTAAAAGTCATTCTTTTCAATTGGACAGCTAGCACAGATGACACACATAATCCAACTGCTAGCTCTATTCCTTCAACCCCGCTAATTCTCTCTGTTTTCTCTCAAACAATTGCTTATTTGAATATTGTATTCCCAGGGAAGCACTAGTACTCGGTGAAAAAGTATCAGTCATCCTTAACAGCGAACCCATGTCTGAGTCATGTTATAAAATTCGAGTAGGATTCGTATTCAGGATTTCGATTTTAGTATTATGTGAAACCACCTCTTATTTAAAATCTGTTGTACCGATTTGCATGCAGTTAATTTGTGTAATTATTATTATAACAGAGTTCTGCGCATGACGGAGTATTCAGTTTAAAAAATGTGTCAGCGATTATATAGATTGCACCGTGATCCTTTGGTTCCTTTCTACTTTACTGGATAAAATTTTGAGCAGTGAACAAACAGAACAGACATCTTCTACAATTGTCTGATGTTATCAGAACATTTATTATGGGTTATTGTTCATTAATTTGAGGTATCAAGAAAAAGAAAGTTGGCTTTCGAGATGTAAAAGAATGGTATGAGAAGATTCCACACACAAGAAAACGCATGCATGATCATCGTACTGAAGGTGGAACGAAATTAATGTCGGAATTTAATGGGTGTTAAAATATCAATTGACAGCGCACCAGATGGGATATGGTTAGCAAAATTAATGATAGAGTAATAAATGACCATTATTGAATTAAATCAAGAGGTTACAGCCATCATGAAGACTGCAAAAGTATCCAAGAATCAGGTAGCACGAAATCAGCCTTTTGCCAAAAACACCAAACCGAAGTGCAAAAACTGGGGAACTTCAGCTGATCGAGAGGAAGATCATATACAAGCTGGCCGGGACGGGTTCATGTAATAGGCATAAGACTATGAAAACAAATGGACCAAAAGGTTTTCGAGCCAGATTTTGCCCCTTCAGATATGCATACAGTTGCTTTTCCAAGAGAAACGGAAGTTTGGAGAAGGTTGGCTTCATTGAAGATCACGTAATTTGCTGTACAAAAAAATACTACTATTATACATGCAGCTAAGGACAAACTTTACTGCAACCGTGATCAGTATGATGCGAGGCTTGGTTGCTCGCGCGCATGGTGCATCGATCTTAAAAGAATGCATAATTTGTATAGAGTCAAATAAGGATTAATCTTAAACCAGGCCACACCATGGCTATTTGTTCCCAATATCAAACGAAAGATACATAATTAAAGCATTGACTGATTGCATGACTGACATCACAAGGGATGAAAGCATGCTAAAATAACACAGCAAATTAACTTCCATGAGAAAAACCACACAATATCAAACACCACAAAGATTTGTGAGGTTTCTAAGGATATGAACTTGCAATTCTAGTTTTATTATATGCTCCATCGTCTTCAGGAACAAAGTTTCGACATCCACATCTTCACACCCAGGAATAATGCTTCGCAAAGTATCGACATTTCTCTTTCTTTGTGAAGAAATCCTAGCAACCTTCAACTTGTTTCTAGCTGTAGAACAGATCGTCTTCATCTTTTGGAGTTTGAGTTTCCTATTCGCATGTAACAAGTTAGCTCTTCCCATATTGAATAGAGAACTTTATAGGCTATAATGCTAACCCATAGGGATTTTATAGTTGAGCTTCTCTCACTGGGGACAATACTACAACTTTTTTTTCTGGTTTAGTGAAATTACTAGAGACTTACAAGCACAGAAGATAAGAAAAGATCGATGCATCAGAGGCTGTTAGCGTCTTTTTGTGCCACTTGGTGATCATGGGCGATATCTAAACATGTTTTAACAAGTCTTTATCCAACATAAGAGACAGCAATAATAACCAATTATAATTGTAGAAGAGACAATGACAAAGGAGGGAGCATGAAAACAATAATGCTGTATTGGACGCAACTTCAAGGAATATTGTGATTTATAGTGACACATTTGTTGCGTCCTTTTTTGTTTCGAAACTAATTTGGAACTCACAAAGTTGACTGTAGTTCAGGATAAAAAGATGGTAGCAGCTGCAAACATACCCCAATAAATATAAAAATCAAAATAAAAAACTTTCATCATTTTCCATCCCAGCAAGATTAAAGTGAAATATGATTACTCGACTTTTAGACATGAGCAGATTTGATTGGCATACCAGAATCTAGGAAAAACGATGACATTTCTGAATGAATAGTGTTCTTAGCTTCGCAGAAAAAACAAATACCATAACGTGATCAACGCAAATTTCTCAAACCTGGTCAACTGTCCATATTCGAAGTAAGATTTTTTTTTTTTTTTTTATATCCAAAAAAAAATCAGTATACTCTTAATTATTCACTGAAGATTTCTATGCTGAACTTACGTTTTACCAACAAAATGGCAACTAGCTAGATGGATATGCCTGAACAGCTTAGCTTTATGTAACATCTTGTGCAGCACCATCACTTTCTGTTGTCAGGGGTCCTACTATGTTCAGCTCTGTTAGCTATGTGGTAGGAAGGCTTCGAGAGAGAACATTGCAAAAGCATGGGGAGCTCATGGCGAAGATTCTAGTCACAAGCATGAATGTAAATCTCCAAAGGCAGGACCACAGAGCGTTAGGTTGGTGAGCTTATCTACAATCCGTGTCTCCTAATCTTGTTATTTGTTCTGTAATGTCAACTCATTTCCATTTCCCAAACTTGAAGACTCGGTTTGCCTTATTTCCGATAAAAAAAAACTAACGCGGCTTTCTTTGTTCACTTGTGCTCTGCACCCATCTACTTGTGCAATGCTTTTTAAGGGAGGCTGAATCCTGACATGTCGAGTCTCTTTCCACTGCTGTGTGTGCTGTCTGTGTGATGTAAATGAATCACCCCACCTTCCACAATCCAACAAATCCTAACTTCTCAAGAAGTCGGCTCAATTGAAGTACCAAAACTGATCCCACTTGTCCACCAAACCTACGTATATATATAATATACTAGAGCCCATATTTCTCACTTTCTAAAAATTATGGTCCTTGCACTTCTTTTTCCTTCTTTATGCATGGTACTTTCCGAGGAATAAAATTGAAATGAAGAGAATCCTTATCCCTTTTCCGAACTGGCTTGACTTTGGCTCCCATGGGCAAAGTGACCAGCTTTCGAAGACCTGGCAATTTCAGCTGGATAGGCAAGCTAGGTCCTTAGATGGGCAAAGAGTGGCCGAATCTGGTGCCCATGGTGGTGAGAGTTTAAAAGGTATGGCCGGTGGTGAGTAAAGCAGACCAACTTGCAACAGCCGATTTCATTCAGCCATCACTCTGGGACTGGGAGCCGCCAGAGTGTATGTCTTAAAGTGCATAAGAGCATTTGCATGGATGCGTACAAACAGGATTTGAAATACATATCTTCATCGTACTAAAATCGAAACTTGAAGTAAAGAAAAAGTTAGTCCGCCGCGTATATCGCTAATTATTACATCAAAACGACGAATTGCAATCATTTTCGCTTCAAGCTGATATGGCCATGTGCCCGATGTAGTCCGAAACTTGATTAGACAAAAATTATAAGGTTTAGAAAAATTATTGCGTTCCTGCCTCGTGGGTGTGTGTAAACCTCTTCTGCTTTGGGGGTGTAAGTTGTAACCCACTCGAAAGCTTTAGTACCACTTTCATTATCAGGGCTCTGCTTGTTCTCATGGGAACAGAGTTCGGAGCAGTACACAAAAGATTGATCAACACGCATATTACTGTAGGCATGTCACACAATAGTATGACTAAATTACAACCGGAGCCAAACCTTTGCCTTCTTTTTTTCTCTTTGGGACAAGTGCCTTTGCCCCTTTTTTTCCAGAAATGATTCTTTTGAAACAGATTTACTGGTATTAGTAATCGGATCTATTATAATTCAAAATCCGAATGTAATTTCTAAAGTACTAAGAAGCAGTAATCAAGCGAGTATTTAGTTACCAACGGGATATTCCGAAGAGACAGATTGGAAAAAAGAATCATTGTCAAAAGGTTAGATTACAAAGATTGGTAGCACTGAATACAAATATGTCAATGGCCTGTCCAAACATATACGACTACTGATGCTTGAAGCTCATGGTCCACTTTGAAGTGAGAATGGAAAAACCTTCTTATCTGTCATGATAATCTAGAATAAGCAAAGAAAACAAAAATAATGGTGCCAAAAGCTACAAGGAAAAGTAATAAGGAGATAAGATAAAGAGTTTTTTGGCATTTACCTCTTTGAAAGAATGTGAGGTTAGAAAATCCCTCAATAATCTTTCTTCTGAATCAAACAACACAATATGACTAGGTATCGACCAGCTTTTTGTGAATTCTGATACAAAACTGATAGGGTCCATCATAAAACGGTCAGACTCATCTGGAATTTCTTTCTCTTCACTGTTTAACAGAACATTGAAGAATAAGAATTATAAGCCACCTTCACTATGAGAGTGCCTGGACCAAAAGATTATTTAAAAAAAAATTAGCCAAATGTCAAAGGTGACCTTGGTGAGCAGTCAAGGAAACACATGGGTAGGTTGCAATGCAAAGTGGAGTAGTAAGGTGTGGCATGGCATGGCATTAGGAAAAGGATGCTTTTCACTTTGTCGTTGCGAGCTTCTTCAGATAGATATATCATTACATCTTCAGTTCCTCTCTGTCGAGCAAGCAGGTGAGTATTAACCAAAACAACTGTAATTCTGATAAAAAAAAAATTTACAGATGCTTCTGCCCTCCTACACTAGTAACTAAGGGCTCGTTTAGATACTTAAAATATCTCAGAATTTTGTGAATAGTAGTGAAATGGTTTGAGTTAAGATATTTTATGAAGTTTTCGGAAATGAAAGAGAAAAAGTTGAATAAAAATATTATAAAGTTAAAAAATTGTTTAAATATAATTTTTGTTTTGAAGTTTGAGAAAGTTGTATCGTTTTTTATGTTTTGTATAGAAGTTGGAAAAATTATATTGGATTTTGTGTTTGGATAATGATTAGGTAATATGATTACATGAAAAGGTTGAAAATTTGAAATTGAAAAGTATTTTGTGTTTAAGTGATGTTTGGAAAGGAAATTATGATAAGTTATGAGAATATCTAAGCATCCAAACAAGTCCTAAATTTCCACAAAATAAAAGACAAGAATATGGAATTACTTTCTTATCATCTCTCCAGGGAAAATCATGAGGAAATAAAAAAGCAGTTTCCAGTATATAAAGTCATTCAATTTGTGGGCGGTGTGGAGGGAACCAGCTTTTATTCAGTGAAGAAAAAAATTAATTCTACCTGATGAACCAAGCTCATATAGAGGGCCATTGGTATATTGGTAGCAAGCAAAAACAAGATGGAAAGTCGCTTAAAAGGATGCCTGGAATGGGTGTTCAAAGATCCTTTCTTCTCGGTATCTTGAGAATCAGATGCCTTTGTCTTGGCCAAAGCAAATCCGGAGAACATCAACGCTATTGGGAGCACAGGCAGAACAAACCTGTAATTCATATTCTAAACAAAGGATGAGTATCATTATAACAAGAGCTGAAGGTTCAGATATATATATATATATAATTTCATATATGTGCAGAAAAAATAATTCTCAGATAGGGTACCTGAATTCTTTGTGACCCAATAGGCTGTAAAGTCCTAAAACCCATGCAATAAGGCCAGACAGCTTCCATTGTTTGGACCACACGATTCCAGCAACAGAAAAAGGTAAGAATGAGAAAAGCATGACCGGAAATCCTTGAGTGAAGTACCAGTGCCACTTGTGAGTTCCATAATAATCTCCTCCAGAGGAAAGAAAATTGAACTTGAGAAAATTAAGAGGTACTAAGACCCACGAGCCATACATCAAGCGATCCAATAAACATGTTAATCCAAGAACCAGGGCCCTGATACCATAATTAAACTATAAGGGAAACAATGATAGAATTATCTGAAAATACCAAAAGAAAAAAAGGAGAACTGATTGATGTTTCCAAGTGTGTTCTGGAGGAGCTAGCAACAATATTCATCCAGCAATAATCTAGTCTAGTATTTTTTTCTTCACAAAATCAATCAGACTTTGGAAATAAATAAGCATAAATGTCTATACTACAGTTTACTAAGCATTCATCCTCCACTAATCAACATTAGGTTTTATGTTTGATCTGCCAAAGTTAGGCATGCAGAGGTACAGGTAGCAGTATTCCTTTTTTTTTATAAGTAAAAATATTATATATATATCAAAAGGAGTAACCAAGTACACTGATGTAACAGGTAGCAGTATTCCTAAACAAGCACTTTGACACATCTTATAAGCCATTAAGCAAAATCATTACCTTTTTCTATCTGCTTCATCATGTGCATAAGACAATCCATTCACTCCCACTACTGAAAATTTGAGACTACTTTGAAAGGATTTTTATATTATATGAGCACAAGGGTGTGAAGTGGCATTTCATTTGCTTCTCCCTCATCAAATATGAATTCCCAATCTTGGATTTTCTTTTCTTCTTCGATAAGTCAATCTCAAGTTTTCTTTTCTTTCTTCTTCCTTTTGTTCCTTTTTTCTTTTTTAGTTTGGTGATAAAAAGTGTAGGCCAATCAACCATAAGAACCTCATCCATCTACATTAAATATTTGGAACAAACTGCCTTCTACACTTCAAATATTAATAAAGTCTGACAATGTTTACTAACCCTCAGATCATTGAAAATTAAGGAAGTAAAATAAAATAAGACTACAGATAATTACAAATATTTTCTAAAAGCATTGACAGATAAAAGAATAAAAATAGCCTAAAGAATTCATGCATTTTAATGCACATGAGAAGAGATATAATTGTAATTACAATAAAGAAAGTTGCATTGATACCTACCCAATGGGGGCCACCTCTAGAAAAACTAATCTCAGTCTATCATGAGTTCCAAACAGCTCAAGTAGGCCAATGTACACCCATATAATAGCACTAGTTGGTCGAATTACACAAGCCAATGCTGCTAGTGCCAAACCCCACTTCCTCGAAACAGAGGAAACTTTGGTAGGAGAAACTCTTATACAAGGCCAGTGGTATAGGCTAATGAGTGTAAGAGCAGTCTCCAGATTATTTGACAATGTACGCGGAAAGCAAAATATCATAAACCAATTTGCCAACTGTGAAAAGAGCTGCAATGTCGTTAAGTATGCCATCTATCACAAATGTCTTCATATGTATACTAGTGATTTTCATCTTCAATAAATATATGAAATGAGCTCTCATCTTGAGATGAAGATAAGATATCATAGATAGCATTCTAAACTGTAAAGAGTACAATAAAGAAGGATAATGCCCATTTCGCAACACAGTCACCAAAGAGGACATCTGACATTTTGTACAAATACAAATCGCCCACTGCAGAAAATATGGACTGCAGCAGCCGTGGAGCCCTTTGCTGTGAAGCATAAAAAACCATAAATTAGTACCTATGAGAATGATGTGATGCTGCACCCAGAGAGCTAAAAAAGGAAGAAGAAATTAGGAAAAAAAAATGGTTCCAAAAGAAATGCATGTGGAATTATTTTATGGCTACATGCTTTCATAACATTCTTGAAGAAACATGCACTGGGAATAAATAAAAAGAGTAATACACTATACTTTGTAAGCATAACATTTGAGCCTACATGCTTCAGGCCAAAAAAGAGGTCCAGCATCTCCTTAACTGTGTAAATTATAGCTATTTACACGGCACTAACATAGGTACTGTACAAAATGATGGGGATTTAAATCCTTCACGCTTCAAAGTAGAATCTTTTTTTATGTGAGTAATTGAATATTTGATTAAAACATGCAAAAGACATAGCACCAATACACAGGAATGCTCCATTGGAGAACCTAGGTCTATTAAGTTACTGACGGACATTTTGTTTGCAATTACTCACTATTTTGTAGATGATTTCCCTAAAAAACTACTTATAAAGTGCATCATTTTGATCCCAATGTCACTCTATCAATTTCCAAACCTGGTCAGAAGCCAAGAATACAAATTGAATCAGACTTTGTTTCAAGAGAGGAGTATCATTGAAAAAATAACTATACACTTTTCCAAAAACCTCCAAGATCATAATTCATATATTTTTTATATACTAAACACAAATCCTTAAGTTTTTTGCAGTGTTAGTACGCAATTAAGAATGCTTCCAAAGGCAGATAAAAAGAACTAATGGTAGATTTCCTTCACGTACTTTCTTATGGGCACGGGCCATTGTTTGTAATGGGCTAAATTTCCATGATTTTCTACTTCGGGTTGTAAACTCTAGTTAGGTACTTCTCGTGTATTCTCCATGTATACTTGGGCTTTGCCTACTTTTAAGGAATAAAACTTCTTCATTACTTTTAATGAATACAACTTCTTGATTGCCTATCAAAAAAAAAAAAAAATAGATTTCCTTTATGTGCTTGGCCCTCTTAGATAGCTCCATTAGCGAGTAAATTTCTATATTTTCAAAGTCGCATCCACGTCAATAAAAGTAGCATCGCTTCAGCGAAGGAAAGTGATCTGTTTTCCTCACAGACCTAAACCAATTTCCACACACTTCCTATTTATGCTATAGCAATTGGATATAATCATATGCTGATACTAATATACTTGATTACTTCGAAAGTTTGTCACTTATTTTCTGCCAAAAAATAAGTATATCAAAATCCTTACTAGTGAGACATACTAAAAGAAAACACGGTATTACAATTTCCATTAAAGAGACGGAAAAGAAAATAAAATTAATGTGATTACCATGAACCATGGACTATCAAGACCCGAAAGAGCGAGAACTTTATAGAGAACAGCAAACAGCAATGGATGCAAGTAGCTACGGATCCCCTTCTTCCACTCCCAAGTCAAATGCCCATACCTTAAAGTTTCATCAACCAAGACAAACATAAACCCATTATTACTATGCCATTTTGAAAGCCCATTCCACGGCTTCTGGAAAAAGAAAAAAAAAAGGAAATTGAAGCTACCCGAAAACGATGCGATGAGCAACTTCGAGAGCCTGCCAGTGTTCATCTGGGTTGAAATACGTCTGCACCAACAAAGCATTGACCACTCTGAAGGCCAAGCAGAGTGCAAAAACTCTCCTGGTTGAGGAAAGGAGATAGCAATTTGTAGGTGGTTTGTGGCGATCTGATTTTGGAAATCTTGGGTCTTGGGCATCGGGTTGATTGGATGGTGGACTGGTTGCACTCTTCTGTCTCTGTCTCATTGCTTTCCGCAAATTTGAGACTCAGCACAGGTATTGAAAGCCGATACCGAAATCAGATTGGGGAATATTGTAGGTTGGCTAGCAGACGCCACTATGGTTGCCTGCACAGGGACGTTTGATTAGAGATATGATGATATTACGTTTTTAAATGAGAATGTTTTTATAATTTAATTTATAAAATTATCTATTCAAAATACGATTATGTAAAAAACTACTAAAGACCAGCAATAGACCTTGTGCAAAGAAAAGAGAAGCCATACTCTGGTTAAATAAATTAATTAAGAGAATATTTTGCGGAAGTGAAATATTACCATCACAAAAAGATTTTATAAAATTAAATTTATAAATTGGTATAGTTTTATGTGATATGTTAATTATATTATATAATAAAAATAACTATATCATTTGACGTACCACGTCACGTCACGTTAATTTATAAATTTATTTTTATAAAAATTGATATATTACACATTTAAATTACTAATAAATTATAAATGTACCATCTATTAAATTCAACAAAGAAAAACCATACTGTCAAATCGTGTAATCTTACCTATTCTTAATCTATCTTAATTATAACTATAAAAATGATTATATATGCATCATAGCTTCTATCTATTTAATGTAAAGTAGGGAATAAATAACCAAAATAGCCTATATTAGATAGATATAGTCTATTTATTTAATGAAAAGTAGGGAATAAATAACCAAAATATCCTATATTAGATGGCCACAATCTATTTCACAAGATAATAGTACTCTGTTTTTGGTAGCCATGTTAAGACTTTATCTTGTGCCATATCAACTATTTAGCAAGGAAACAAGATAACAAACAACAGTTATAACCATTGTATGGTGGCTGGATATCGGCTTTTCATTCCCCCCCATCTTCAACCCTCACCCACTCAAAACCCTCAATTTTTAAACCTCCCAACAATTTCAGAGTTGTGTTAAAAGAATTACAAGCATCCCATCTGTCTTTCGGTTGGAATACTCTAGCTAGAGCCCTATAGACAGTGAGTTTTTAATCATGTTGTTCATGACAACCTCAAATTAAAAGACTTTGATGCAACCTAGCAGAACGAGGGCGCCATTTGTAGCCACAGGCGGTGTCATTTTCTGAAAAGTAGTGTCTTTGTCTTCTAAACTTTCTCTACCTGTGTCTGCCTCTGGTCTCGGGCTACCCGAGCAGGCAAAGATGAATTCATCAAGCATTGACGGCCCCATTGCAAGTAGAGAAATATGCATTTCTCTACCACCTCGAGTAAATTCGGATGGCGTCTGGACCTCGAATGCCACTTCATCCGTTACCAACTTCTCCTTGCCACTGCTGGAAATGCAATTGATTTTCGTGTTCATCTCCAACATAGTCTCTCATTTGATTCTCAATAGCTTTGGGCAGATTACCAAATTTGTCTCTCAAATGATAGTATGCCATCTATATGTATCCCTTTTATTTACTTACTTCATTCTACATACTTCTTTTGTTTGCATTTGCATTTTACATTCTCAGAGGATCCAATAATAGTACTATTGACACTCCGAAAACAAAAATTTTGCTGTAAATTTTGTTTTGAACTTATTCAGTGATCTACTCTTGATCAGCTATTGAGGACGACGAATTAAGTTTCAATTAACCACTTGTTGCTTAAAAAATCCTGTTTGTTCTCTCAATTCAGGCTGTAGAAGTACTTTATGCTTTACTTTTTAAAATTGTTAAAGATGAGATTCTGTAGTTTGAAAAGTTGTCCTAAAAAATTGTGATTTTATGCATGAAACAGGCTGGGATATTAATGGGTCCTCACGTTTTTGGCGGCATGAAAAGTTTTGGTGAACTCCTGTTCCCCCTTGTAAGTCAGGAAATGCTCAATACGATAGCTATGTTAGGCTACACGTTATTTCTATTTCTAAGTGGAGTGAAAATGGATATGGGAATTATATTCAGAACCGGAAGAAAGGCCATGTATACAGGTGCTTTGTCCCTATTAATGCCCTTGTTACTTGGTATGGGAACGCTCCAGCTTTTCGGCAATCGCTGGTGGCGTCTAAGAGGCGCAGAAAAACTGGAACTTGTCTTCGCAACTACGACACATTCTATGACTCCATTTCCGGTCATAGCTTGCCTTCTGAGTGACCTTAATATCCTAAACTCAGAACTCGGCCGGCTAGGACTATCTGCTGCAATTGTCAGCGATTTATTCAGTGGATTTCTCACCAGTGTTTTCACATTGGCTAAAGTTGCGTATGATCATTCAGCCAGCAGGGCTTTCATGGATTTCGGGATTATCGTAGTATATCTCGCTGTTGTCGTGCTTGTTGCCCGGCCGGCGATGTATTGGATGGTCAGACAGACCCCAGAAGGGAGACCTGTCAAGGACCTCTACATCTATATCATCATTCTAGCAGTTCTGGGTTCAGCTTTGCTGTCTGTGTGGTTTGACCAATTGATAGTATTCGGGCCATTTGTTTTGGGTTTGGCCGTGCCAGACGGACCGCCATTGGGTTCCACTCTAGTTTATAAGCTCGATAGCATGGTCTCAGGGGCGCTTTTGCCACTCTTTGTAATCACAACCATGATGAGGGTAAATTTCTCGGGCATCAACCTTAATTCCGATCTAGCTATGGCCCATGCAATAGCAATGTTGGTTGTCATCGTTGCCAAGTTTGCAGCCTGTTTGGTTCCTCCACTGTATTCCAGTATGCCCATGAATGATGCTCTCACACTGGCTCTCATTATGAGTTGCAAAGGCGTTGTCGAAATGGCCAATTATAGCATTGCCAGAGGCCAAAACGTAAGTACTTTAGGCTCACTAGTACAGGAAAATCCTGATTTATATTTTTCTTCCATTTTTCATCTTTTACCAAATCCATGCATATTGCTTGCTGACTTGGGTTTATGAGTTTAAGCAGAAGAATTCGTTTTCTGAATTCCATTTTGATCTTGCGACATATTATAATATACTAATTAACATTTTCAATGTTCTTCCTGATTAAATTCAGAACATAGGCGAGAAGATTTTCTCGCTTGCAATGTTCACTATTCTAGTAACTGCAAGCATTGTGCCAGTTCTGATAAGAAGGTTATACGATCCTTCAAGGAAATATGCAGGCTACCAGAAAAGAAATTTAATTCATCATAAACCAAATACGGAGCTACGGATACTTTCTTGCATCCACAGACCAGACAACGTCCCCGCCGTCATCAACCTCCTTGAGCATATATCTCCAACTCGAGAGAACCCTCTTGCTGTTTACGTTCTTCATCTCATTGAGCTAATCGGCAGGGCCTCCCCCGTTTTCATTTCTCACCAGATGCAGAAGAAAACTCTCTCCAACCGTTCCTACTCCCAAGATTTGATTCTTTCGTTCAGTCACTTCCAGCGAAAGAATCACGAAGCTATAGCCGTGAATGTCTTCACCGCGATCTCCCCGTCCAAGCTGATGTACGAAGATATCTGCACGCTTGCACTGGACAAACTCACGTCTCTCATAGTACTCCCGTTTCATCGGAAATACTCCATTGACGGCTCTATTGAGCTGGAAGACAATACCTTAAGGACCCTAAATGGTAGCGTCCTCGACCGAGCGCCTTGCTCTGTGGCAATCCTCGTCAACCGTGGCCATATAAGACGTTCAACGCCTTCTGTGCTAGCGTCATACAGCATTGCCATGATCTTCCTGGGAGGCAATGATGATCGGGAGGCACTGATTTTGGCTGCTCGCATGGTGAAGGACTCGAGCGTTAGTCTTACTGTGTTACGATTGATTGCAGAGGGTGAGGAAAGCATTACTGATTGGAGTAAAATGCTGGACTCGGAGACATTGAAGAGATTCAAGTACGACAGCTCCGCCGATCATGAAGGTTGTGTAATGTACATAGAGGAGGTGTTGAAAGATGGAATCGAGACGGCAACAAAGTTGAGAGAACTAATAGATGACTATGATCTTTGTATAGTTGGGAGAAGATACAACGTGGAGAGCCCTCTAACAACAGGTCTTGAAGAATGGAGTGAGTTTCCAGAGCTTGGGGTTATGGGAGACATGCTTGCCTCGACAGACTTCAATGGCAGATGTTCGGTTTTGGTGGTGCAACAACAAACGACAATGTAGCTCTCTGTAATATATATATATATATACACACTGGTCGTTGACGGGTGGCAGAACACACCAGATTTTTCTTCCATTTTTTTTTTTTTTAATCTTAGAATTTTTGTATAGTAGAATCATTTCATCACTGATTCTATTGCAAACTCTTTTTAAAATATATGCAACAAATGGTTCACTTACATATCTCTAGATTTTTACAAAATTATTAAAAACATCTCTCAAAATACGTGAGCATTAATAATCAATTGAACCTGAGCTTAATCGCCAATGTACAACTGGAGGCTCTACAAAACGTTGAAATTGAGCTGCTTAAACATGTTTGTATCAATATCACAGAAAAGCAGAAATAAAAAAGAACAAATATGGCGCAGCAAGGTATATTTACAGTACTCAAAGCCCAAAGGTTGTGTTTCATAGCTACATTCCGCGGGCACATTGTTTTCATATATATCTCCTTTGCGGGTTCATTGCCAACAGATTCATAGGCATACATTGTTTATAAGTGACATAGGCATACATATCAGTCATGATGCCTGAATATATCCAGAAAGCCGGTCGAAGAGAAAATGGGCATTGCCTTCCATCAACTACTTGCATTGAGATTACAGGATCTACATCTTATAACAATTAAGAAGCAAATATGCCACTAGAATTTACATTTCCAAAATATCAAAGCAAAAGTAAAAAAACACTGAGATGCCTATACTTTCAATATCACAGAAAAGCATTTCGAGAAGTGAAAAACAACAAATATGTCACAAGATAAATGATGTACAATCATTATAATTCAGAGATGTATGCCAGGAAGACCAGTCCATAGAAGAAGCCTTCGAGGTCGATCTAGAAACCTGGCTTGCCAGGTAGGCTCATCGTTTTCATATGCAAAACCACTCTTCATATATAACTTCTTTGCTGGTTCATTGTCAACAGCCACATGGACATACAGATCAGTTATGCCTGAACAAATTCCACAGACCCAGTTGAAATGGCTCATTAGATTGATCCTTCTCAGCACTTGCCCCGTTAAAAATGATAATAAAATTTTCTTTCTTACTTATAAAAAAAATGATAATAAATATCACAAAAGTGCACTTGAAGCTACTATTTGAATCAGCAGGTATGAATTCCAATAAACTGTTCACGCCATTAATTTATTGTGTACCATTATGCATGCTTAACAGAAACTTGATAGTTTTTCCCATTTTTGGATTACATAAGATACAAACTCAATTTCCATTTACACAGCAAAAAATTAAAAAAAAAAAAAAGAAAGAAAGCATTTACCCAAAATCAAATTGGTCAACTACATAATGTTACCCTACTCTTCTGATAAACTTTGCATAGCAAGATTTATAACGTTTTTCCAAAGTGTACAAATATTTTCTGTTCCATTCGATGGTTTTTCTACAAGTCAAATGAGAGTCGGAAAGCAATGTATGCAGTCTTTCTAGGATCAAATGACATAGAAAGAAACCATTGTTCAGAATAGCCAAATGGTAAGATATAGTGCCTGAGCCTGTTCCTTTAGACATTTTTTTTTTTTTTTTTTTGATAAGTTAAAAATTTTATTAAAGCACAATGTAATAGGCGAAACCCAAGTACACAGGAAGTATACAAAGAAACACCTAGTTACATTCTAATAGTTAGAAAAGCAAAGACATGAAGTTGTTTACAGCCCCTCCCTTAAGTACAATAGCAGAAAACCAACTAAGCATAGTGCTTGTAAAAGACTTCCAAAATTCGTCTATATTACTTTCTCTATCATTAAAACACCTCTCGTTTCTCTAACCAAATACACCACATAATACACAGAGGCAGCATTTTCCAAGCGGTTGCCACTTGGTGACAAGTATGCATTTGAAAGTTGGACCAGCTTGCTAGAAATTCGACCACTGTTCTTGGCATAACCCAGCTCAGCCCAACCCTTCCAAACACTCCATCCCACAGCACTTTAGCCATTTTACAATGAAGAAGTAGGTGGTTCACTGATTCTGCATCTTTCTTGCACATAAAGCACCAATCCAAGACAATCATTCCTCGCTTCCTCAAATTGTCTATAGTCTGAATGTTCCCTAATGCTGCTGTCCATACAAAAAAAGCCACCCTAGTCGGAACATGAGCCTTCCAAATCCTCTTCCAAGGAAAGCCAATATGGGGTTGGTTTAAAATCACCTTATAATATGACCGAGCTGTAAACTTTTTAGTGGCTGTTTGTCTCCAGCATAGTTGGTCCCTGCCCTGTCTTCTTATCTCCACTGAATATAACAATCTGAAAAAATCAGTAACCTCCTCTATTTCCCAATCCTGGGCAGATCTGAAGAAGCTAACATCCCAAAGTACCCCTCCATTGGAAGATTCCATCAACTCTGAAACTGAAGCTAACTTGTTAGTCGCCAATCTGAAAGCAACCGGAAAGGCTCTAGCCAATTCAGTATCCCCGCACCAAATATCCGACCAGAACCTGATTTTAGAACCATCCCCAACCGAAAATTTTACTTGTTTCAAGAAACAGCCCCATCCTTTCCTAATAAACTTCCATAGACTCACTCCATACGAACTCCTACACTCCTTAGTGCACCAGCCTCCCCAATCACTACCATACTTACGATCAATCACCCCTCTCCACAATGCTTCCTCTTCCCCATGATATCTCCATAACCACTTCCCCAACAATGCCTTGTTAAAACTACGTAAGTTATGAATACCCAAGCCCCCATCAGCCATCGGACAGCACACTTTTTTCCAACTCACTAGAGGAGTTTTAGTCTCCTCTCCCATACCTCCCTATAAAAAGTTTCTATACAATTTTTCAATTCGGTTGGCCACACCGACCGGTAAAGGGAATAAAGAAAGGAAGTAAGTAGGGATATTAGAGAGGGTACTCTTTATAAGAGTAATCTTACCCCCTTTAGATAAATAAGTCCTTTTCCATGCTGCCAACTTCCTCTCTATCTTCTCTACCACCCCATCCCAAATGTGTTTGGCCTTAAAAGATGCCCCTAAAGGTAGTCCCAAATATTTTATGGGTAGAGGAGCAACTTTAGACATAAGCTGTTTCATTCACAAGTATGGCCAGTATGAAGTACAAATATCAAAATATGAGAAGAAAATATATCAAGATGGGAGAAACTACTCAGTATCTACTAGTTTGATGGCATACAACAAGAAAAGTTCAGATGGGCAATAGAAGGTATGATGTAGGTAGTTGCAGCTAAAAACAAGTGAACTTCAAGGAGTATGGTTACCAACAAACAAAGAGCAGCACGAATTATGTTAAATTATGTCAGTGATACAACCGACAGCAATAGTAAAAATACATTGTGGGTTCTTACCCCAATCTTGAGCAACTATCTTTGACTTTGCCACAAGCAAATAACCTAAACCATTTCTGAGCAATTCTGTGGCAACACATACATTGCTAAGATATGCCCTTGCAAAATCAGCTCCAATCCCCTGTTCAAGTGAATGAGGAAGCCTCAATTATCTTAAAATGCTTTTTAAGACTGAGAACTGCTAGCAAACTTAGCCTGCCTTGTTCAGACTTTCATGCTTTTGACTGGTCCACACCCATTCTCCACTCAATGCAACACCACGTGGTGAGGCTTGCATGAGATGCATGGCCCAATCAGCACTTAGTCCAACCACCAGATATACTTTTTACAGTCTCTTTCGGAAATCAAAAGCCAAATTAAATGTATTAAAGTATAAATAATGTTTGATAGTACTTATCAAAAAAAATAATGCTTGATAGTTGATTTACCCATGGTCTCCAAGATAACTATTAGAATGACATTTCCTATAAAACCTAAACCTACTCACTTGCTACAGACCATTTACCGTTTTGTATTTGGATAAGACAACAATGTTGAGATTACTTTAAAATAATCTGGAAACAGCCATGCACATGAGCAGTATTGCAGAAGGAATATTCTTCAAGAATATCATACAGGCCAAGTGAGCAATCCTTTTTTAAGAAAAGCCCTGATAACATGTTGTAAACTCTAAAAACTACTCACTATTGCAAACTCTAAAACAAGCAACTGTGACAGATCAGATTTAAAAATGCATGATACCCAAAAACAACTACATTTAGAATTAGTTAACATTGAATAAAATAAAAATAAAAATAAATACCTCTGGTTTCTGTCCTGTTATCTCATCTGGAAGCCTGAGGCACTGGTTAAGATCAAGTGTCCCTACAACAACTCGATCTTCTCCATTGTCAGAATACTACAAAAACAAAAAAGGATACATTGAACATTGATAATATTACATGATGAAGGATGAAACATATACAACTCCATGCACCCCTCTTAGTTTCAATGGTATCTAATGTCACAGTAACAAGATTGGAAACAAAACAAATTTAGTAGAACTAATCTTAGAAAACAAGGACATGAATAAACAGCATAAAGGCACTAAGAAGTAAAGAATCTAACTACAAGCATACTTAATGCTCTCTGAATAGCTAGGGTAGTCTAAATCAAAAAGCTTCATGCTCACAGAAAGCAATGTGCAAACTCGTGTTTCTTGAAAGGCAAAGACAATATGCTACAATCAAACAGATTTATATAATAACCTAAAATCCAACCTAAGTCGGTCAAAGAAGGCAGTGAATCAGTGATGAAAGCCTCAACCACTAATCAGCTATCATGAGAAATTATTCTAAAACCAGTCAGAAACCGTAACTTTTTTTAAGTGATTTATTAAATCACCATTGAACAAGGACAGAAAAATGTCCAAATCTAATTACGAGTGGAAAAACAAGAAATTTAGATCTAAGGACTTGCTTGGGCCTTCAGAGATTCAAAGACCAAAAACACACACACAACACATATGGGGAAATTGGAAGTTAAAACCAATGCAGCATCATTACTTAAATCTTTAGTATTTGTAGTTTGCACATATTCCGGCCATTATCATTTAAATTACCAAATTATTTTAAGTCATATATACATAAAGAAATACAAGCATTTGAATTCTTTGGTTGTTTCAGAAAAATAATGACAAATTATCTGTCTTGGAACATAGACAAAGACATAAAACAGCCAGCCAATCCATCTAGTCCAACTCAATCCACTAAACTGGTAAGCATTGTATTAGACTCAAACTTTTATAAGCATCCTTTGTAGAGAGATTCAACTCAATACAGGGCATAGTACTTCACTCAATAAAAAGGCATACAAATCCACCAAAAAACCAAAAGAACAGTCGAAAGAAAGAAAGTTCTTGCCAGAACAAAGAAAGGAAAAAGCAAACAAACCTTACATGCAGCACATAGATCATCTGAAAAGCTTGATATTTGTGATACTGGAAGAGTAGCATTTATGCAAGAAACTCTTCTGAAACCCTCTCTCTTCCCAGCTACACGTTCTTTTAGTGCTTCAAACTCACGCTCGGTCAAGTATCTTCTATGATCCTATTTGAACTTAACAAGGAAAACTACCATTAGTATAATTTATGTTACCCACAAGAAGAAGATAAACTAACATGAAAGTGAATCGAAAACATGCACCACTATCTCATTTGAACTTATAAGTAGTGGCACTCTACTGCTTAAATCCAGGATAGCCACAAGTGAAAAAGATATAGTAGTGTCATATTCAATGACTGTTTCGGTTAGGTAAGAGATGAGAGAGCAATGACATCCCCAAAAACCATAACGAATTCACAAGCAACACAAAAAATGCTGGTTGGGTCTGAGATAGGTACTAGGCACAAATCTAGTTACCACGCAAGAAAGAACCAACAAACAACAATAAAAAGTCCCAATTTGAATCTAATGATATCAAATCCAATTTGATTTTCATACATGTGAAGAAATGGGGCATGCGGGGGTACTCATAATGTGACAGTATAAGTTGGATGACATTTGATATATTCGTTTGTGGCGGGACTGACAACAACTGACTTAAAGTAACTCAAGTGATACTTAACTTGGAACTCGATCCATTTGGTTCCATTACAATGGCTTTATGATTTTTAATTACAGTACATAAACAGAAGAGACTAACAATCACATAAAAAAACTGAGCAGAAGTTAAAGAAATTGACTATCGTATCTTATCTAAAATTGAAACAAAAACTTCCAATGACAACAAATGGGACGCCGAAAAAGCTCTTGTTCCATTGAGTCCTAAAACTATCATTTCCACAAAAAATTGGGAGTGACTTTTTCTTTATTTCTTTCTTCCACCCGTCGAAGTAAACAGAGTAAAAAATAAAAGAAGAGAAAAGCAAATAAAATGGAGCTCCAGGACTCACATTGACGCCGTAGGCATTGAGGCGGAACTCATAGAAGGAGCGGACGCGCAGACAGGCAGCGGCCCAGAGCTCGTCTTCGGAGAAGGCCTCGGAGACGTTCAAGGAGGACCTGTCGATGGGACTTGTGTCGAGGGTGGAGCAGAGGTCAGAAGCGGCGATCGGGCGTTGGCGGCGAGAGAAGGTGGGCCCAGAGAATTGGATCCTGTGGAAAGCTGATGAGAGGCTGCAGTTTGGTAGGTAAGAGGGAGAGTTAAAGGAGAGGAAAGGAGGAGATTGAGAACAGCAAGGAGAGGAGAGGAGCCTCATTTCTATGGCAGTATGATCAGCTATGTACAGATTACTAAAGCTTTCGCGGGGTCGTTGTACGTCTCCTCCTCCTTTCTTTCGCCTTTCATATATCCTCTCCTCTATCCACGTTGTTATTAACTTATTAGCATTATTGATTGGATTATTTACAAGTTGGGATAGAGATATTCTTATTTTATCTATTTTAACACTAGAAATATAAATATTTTTTTATTTTAAATATTTCATTTTTTTATTTAATTATAATTTAATTATTATAAATTTTTAAATAAAACTCAAAAAAATAATTTAATTTTTTTAAATCTTAAAATAAAAATTATATTAAAAATTATATTTCAATAATATTTTAATTTAATTTTTTCTTTCTCTTTTTTCAAAATATCATAAAATATTTTAACTTAAATTATTTTTAACTCATATCATCTCAATTCAAATATTTTATTACTATTTACAAATTATTTTAATTCATTTTATCTCAACTTACTATCCAAACTAGACTTTAGTAAGCGGCTATGCTTTATTTTTATTTTTATTCATAATCAATTTTTCTCCAGGTCATTAATAATTATCAGTATATTTATTATTATTATTTACTATTTAGTACGTTATAAATGCTTTAAAAAATAAAATAAAAAAAAAACACCTCGCACGAAATACAAAACAAAAAAACAATATAAAAAGCCACTAAGTGGGCCCAAAAGTTTCGATAAGCCCAATGTGAAAGCTAGTACACAGTAGTCTCGGCCTCCATAATTGGGCCAGGTTTACATATTATATATTCTCCTCAAGTTTTGTTTGTTATATCCAGATGCCCATTTTGTGGTCAAAAGTCAATTGATTCCATTCCTTCTTTTTCTTTTTTTTTAACCCTAAAGATTCCATTCCTCGTTGAGTCGTTCGTCTCTCTCATGTTTTTATTTTTGGAATCTCTTCACGAGTAAAGAAAATCAATGTCCAACCGTAAAATAATCCTTTGGTACCTTCTAAGGGTAAAGCGTTGGCGTGATTCATTAGTTACTGATGCATGTGAAATGAGGAAACTGTATGCACCTAAGGGATTAGTCCAGATAAATATTCTCAGATACACTTGTAAACAAAATAATAATAATAATAATAATTAGGGGAAGCTCTCCTGATCTTCGTAATTATTTTGGGTTCATAAGCATTTTTATGATTCATACGCCGCCAGCACTTCCAATTCCAATTCATATGCTTCAGCCGTGAAGTAGAAAAGAAAGAAAAATAAATGAAAAAAAGGAAGGAGAAGAAATGACTTTCTCAGACAGAGACTGATGATTGACAATGTATAGTCCTGTCACCGAGATCGTGATGATTAGTATCAAGATTAAAAGCTGACATGTACAGACTTGAAGATCTTATCAGTCTTACATTCCACCTTCCATCTTCCATTTTCTATGGTTTGTTCTCCGTGTTCTCACGCTGTCTTTAGACCCTGTGAGATTTCAAGTGGATGTCACCCTGTCTGTGGGTAGACTGTCACCCCGGAATAATTGCGCCTCCCATATATATAACTGCTTTCTGTACAGATGAAGCAACAGCACAACGACAATGGAGATTACAGAACCCTCCCTCGCTCTATACAAGGTAGATAGTGATCACTGATAACCGAGTCTGGGTTTGCGTGGTATATATATAGGTAGATTGCAAATCTGTTCTATGTTATCTCTCAGCCCTTGAAACCGAGCATCAATAGATCTTATTCTGCAGTCTACCCAACATCGGGTTCTGTGCTTCCATAACTCGTTACGGCAGTCGCATCATGAACTTGACAATCTGAAACGTGGTGGAGCTGTCTAGCCCATATTTTATCTGTTGCTCAGGCATCCGCATTCGCTTGGCTAAATTGAAGAGTTAGTTAAAATTTAGATGATTAATGTTAAAAATATTTTATATTAAATTGGTTAAGTCTAAAATAAAATAGACTTTTATTATAATGATTAGTCAAAAATAAAAAATTATTATTGATTCACTAAATATTAAAATATTAATTTCTTACTTTAAGAAAATATTAAAATATTAATTTCTCACTCCAATAAAAATATTATTTGATTTGTAATTAAGAAATTTAGACAGAATTTTAAATGAATTTAATCAATATTTTTTATTATTAACATTAAATGACTTTTAAAAATATAAATTTTTTAATATAAATTTAATTATAATATAATTATTATTAATATTTAATTAGTAGAATTATAAAATATGATACAAATAAATTAAATAAAAAAATTTATTAATTTAATAATATTTTATTATTATATAAAGAGTAAATGGTTAATTTAATATAGAAATTAAATATAAATAAAATATAAAAATATAAAAAAATATGATATTAACTAAAATTTAAAGTTACATTTGAACAAGTCGCTCTCAACGCATCTATAATTAAAAAGAAGGAATAGGGCTTCAGGAAAGGGGGGAGAGGATACCATGTTCCGTCTTTAGTTTTTAGTTTTTTTAAATGAACCACCGTCAAGGGGCAAGTTCAGCCGTATACTTGAGGCGGCATCCTGGCATTTATATTGAACTGGACATGACATGCGGATCTTTAAAGGCAAATTTGTAGGTAAGGATAAGGATTGCTTTAAATTAGTCAAAGAAAGCCATGTACAAGAGACAACAGGAAAAAGATAAAGACGAACCAATCACACCTGCAAGTCTCGTTTCTCATAAATATTCATTGCACCCCAATGCTGTTTTAGTCCTTTTCACCTATTTTTTCCTCTCAAAAACTTGAGTTGAGATTTCGAGTTCCCATGAATGCAATGCATGCTTCTTCTTGTTCTTCCGAATTTACGTAACTGAGAGGATAAAAGATGTGAAAGACAGACCAAAGGAACAGAGATGGTTAAGTCACATTAGTCATGCTGCTTTCTCAGTCCTTCTTACCCCTCTTCTCTCAAATCAATCCCCATTTTTCTGACAATAATGGCAGAAATACTGTCAAGACAGTGATAGAGGGAGTTGAAAAAAAAATGACAGACAGGCCGACAGAGAGAAAGTAGACACTTATTCATGGTTTTTGGGTCCACCTTTATGCTCCTTTAAACTCTTTGGTCGAACTCGGCGCATATTTGAACTGTCAGTTCTATCTACTCGAATCTCATTTATTTTCTCTCTATATAAACTGCATCCTTCTCTTCAATGAACCAATATGCATATCTTCCTGCACATACATACCATTTCATATCACCCTTAAATGTCATCGTGTCCTCAGAGTCCCTCCAAGCCTGTTTTTTCTTTCTGATCAATATCTTTTTTTTATTTGCTCCTTGAGAATCTCTTACCCATGAGACCAAGCATAGGCTCACTTGTTCATGACAGATGCTGGAGTAAACAGGAGCACTTTGGCTTCCACCGCAAAGGGAGAACGAAGAAAGCGGTAGGGGATTAATGGTGCTATCCTGATTGAGCTATTCTCTCTTTCCCTCTAATTTTCTTCAATTTTTTTTTTTAAAGTTTTTATTCTGTT
Source organism: Cyclocarya paliurus (assembly GCA_029856935.1). Classification (NCBI taxonomy): domain Eukaryota; kingdom Viridiplantae; phylum Streptophyta; class Magnoliopsida; order Fagales; family Juglandaceae; genus Cyclocarya; species Cyclocarya paliurus. Next base: position 5,008,556 of record CM056949.1, on the reverse strand, counting down.
AACAATCTTCTAATTTTTGTTAGGATTTTTCTTATAAAATTTTTCTTGACCTTGCAAGGCTTTTAAATTTTTATTTAATTATTATGATTATTCTGTATTTTTAATTTATACATAATTTCTATTGCCGTCATCTTTAATACTCTCATCTTATTTCTTCTGATCTATTCCTCCTGAGCTTTAGAAAGATGCATGAAATCATTGTTCTTGTAACTTTATATGACTTGTAACTCTTTGCTTTTGGCTTTCATGTTCTGTTCGAAGGTTACTCTAATTCTCTCCTATTGTTTATGGAGTGTCGTGATTTTTTGAGCAATAATAATAATGCACTAGCAAACAAGTTGGCAGTGATCATTGTCGATCGAGTTCTTGTTCCTTGTTTACTTTTAGCTTCACATGGAGTTCGTGTTTTTTCCACCCGTTAGTTCTTTTATGTTCTGGTGAGATCAACTTGCATAATTCTTGCCCAACCTCTAAAGATTAAAGAAATCGATCAACTTTTTTCTCAATATATATAACAAAAAGGGCTGCAACGAGGCCTTTTTAGCCGGGCAATAAAGTCTGTAAGTGGGACGTCCATGTAAAGAATAATTGGGCCCGTAATTGATTAGACAAACCTTTTCATAGCAGGAAAAAATGGCTAATTTTGAATGGGGCGGGGCGGGGTGGGGAAGGAAGAAATCAAGAATACTGTACTGGGCTGTGGGCTAAGACTATTTAGTCCGATAGAAATTCAATAATACAGCCGTCAAGCCTTAAGCTAGCCGAACATATTTTAGGTCTAGTTTTTTCATAATTCCTCTCATTTTATTATTATAATTTTTTTTAAAATTAAATAAATAATTTAAAATTTTAAAATAAAAATAATATTAAATATATATATTTTTACATTATTTTATTTAACTTTTAATTTTAATCTCAATTCATATTATCTCATCTTATTTCATATACCAAAACAAACGAGGCTAATGCCCACGCTTAATAGAATTATCACCTGCCACGCCGAAAGGAACCGGATTATTAATATAATCTGTAATGGGTGCCGAACAATGAGAATTTTTGTTCATTTCCGACCTAATAATATTACAAATTGTATTGGTTTCAGATGCTGTACGCCCGTGTTGACATATAAATTCGTCCTTTATTTGTTTATAATTATTTCATGCTGCCTTTTTATATTTTATGGAACTTGTTAGTTGTTTTCAAAGGTTTGACATTTTAATTTTCTTGGTTTGGTGAGATATAAGAACTAACATTTGAAACTGTGGTCATATGGGACGAGAGTTGTTAACAATGATGCAGAGGATCTCAAATGGATTAGTTGGGTTTAAGGAGATCTATCTCTTATTACTTTTCCAGTTTTACCTAATTTCTTTGATTGTTATGACATTTATAGTGTCAATGGTTTTTAGGCACCGACAAGAGTAGGAATCATGCCTCGATCTCCCTCTAAAATGGTTCAAAAGACACCTTTTTGGACAACTTGATTAATGAAAAAGTTTGAGAAGAAAAGTTCAATGTTTGGGAGCTGCTGCTCTTTCTTTATCTTTTTCCCTTTAGCAAGAATTTGTTAAAAGTCAATGGC